>VXAB01003952.1:105555-164749 GCA_013399175.1 Odontophorus gujanensis
AAAAAAAGTCTCAAAACGAAGAAGTGAAAGGAAGGTTATGTCTCCAGTAATCCCAAAGCCAGCAAAATGCTTCAGGAAATGAGAAGCGAAACAGCAACAACTTGCATGGAGAGACTGCTCAGAAAATACCTTGGTGTACCAGTGTGAGGAGTAAGAGAGAAGAGATTCTTCCTACGGGAGTGTTCAGGAAGGAAATTTTCTGTAGGTGACCTGCTTCCTTCCATAGCATGCTGAGGATTGATGCTAAAACTTAGTGGGGACCAGGTTAATATCGATGACAGAAGCCACCAGCCCCTCTATGGTGCCTATTGCTCCTGGTCCAACCATCCACATAGGTAGAAGAACAACTATTCCTGCCCAGAATTTGCAGGCCTGGGTTTAGCAGCTTCGATAAAGGTATTTCTGCTCTAGTGCAGGTCAAGGGCAGTTGATCCAGGGTAGCTGTGCACGCCTGTGTTCCCCCATGCATCACTGTGGTGGTGGTGTCAGTTTGCTGTGCTACAGTAGCTACCAGGTCAGCATTCACTGGCTGCACGTATCTAAGTGGACCAAGACAAGTTTGGGCCTGGCTGGCGTTCCTTGCTTTCAATATTACACATCTGTGTGTCAGCATTTCTCCCAGAAGTGTTTTTCCTCGTTTGTTAAAGGCAGATGCAACCTGGCAATCAGCAGACCTTCCCAATGCCACCCAGTCACTTATCAGGTCATTATGTCTTAGAATAATTCAAGGTTCATCAGTAATGCACTAAGGAAGGAACAGACAATTGTAAACCACATAGCAGAGCTGTGAATAACAGCAGATAGGTTCTGCTAAGTCCCAGATGTGAGGGCAGAGGAGCTGTTAAACACCAGGTTGCTTTTATCTGTGCCTTGCTCCCTCTCACAAACCTCCTCTACCCTTTGCAGACTCTTCCCACACACACAGGTGTTAGAAAACACAGTGGTGGTTCATTTTTGGATCCTGAGACAGATGCAATGACAGAAGGAAATGCCTGGAGGGAGTCAGAGCAGAAACACTCTGGTTTCACCCACCCATCAGCAGCCTTTCCATGGGTAGCAACAGCGTGGAGGACAGGCTTAGCTCTACCCTCACTCTTGGTGATGGCTCAATGCATCGGGCGAGCAATTAGCAATTACTGGGGAGTTCTCACAGCCCCATGGGAACTATTTGCTGGAGATAACCCTAAGCTACCAGAGGAAACATACTTTCAAAGTAAATACAAGGCACTCTCCTCACCTTCTGTTATCAGACAAACCACAGTAGTAATTTCTGGGCAAATAGTTTTATTGAAGTAAGAAGAAAAGCTTTCCATATTTCAATCTCCACCTTCAGCAAAAGTACAGCTCCTGAAACCTGCATAGCAGGGCAGCCCTCATCAGAGAAACACTGGCAGAGCTGAGCACTAGCAACATGGGATGGTGAAACGTACAGAAGTGGAAAACAAGAGGATGGAAGCCTGCTTGGAATTGATTATCTTAAGTTTTGGGGTAGATGAGAATCCCAGCAGTTATGTTTTGGTTTCACCCTCAAGGGTTTATCTGGAGTAACTACAGCATTGAAGAGAATAGCCCATAGGTCACAGGCAGGATTACTTGCTGTTGTTTATTTCCTAGAAGGACATTCACATTGTTGCAATCCTGTGCTGTCCTAGCAAGGGAGATAAATATTTGTGACCCAGGCTCCTGATGCATCCCTGACCTTATACTGAAGTAAAACCAGCAGGAGCACAGATCCTGTGCTGATAGATCAGAGAGTGCAAATGCCATACTGTCAGTCAGTGGAAAACGTTCCAGTTTTTGATTGTCAGGTTTGAGAAAAAATTGGTTGGTGGAAAGGTTGAATCTGGACCAGACCATCACCCGCATTATTCCCAATGGCAATGGCTGAAGACAAGACTGCTGAAAGATGAGGAGAGGTTGAGGAAGGAGGGTCAGTTCCCTCTTGCTAGCAGGTTTTCTAGCTCAAGCCTGGACCCAAAAGCTGAGCACAGCAGAGCTGACTTGTTCTCAGTGGACCTCTGTTTTGGGCTGCAACTTGGCTCTAGGTAAAGCCTGAAAATGATATTTTACCAGCAAATAGCCTACTGGGCCCGTTGTGAATGGAAAAAATGGGGATGCCAAGAGGTCTACAGCAAGTGAGGCATGAGAAGGCAATGCTGACCTCCACCTTCAGCAGCAGTGATAAAAGGAACAGCTCAAGTCCATTGGACAGGGAAAACAATGTGCTGATCCACATCTAGCACTCTGGAATGACATCCATTCCTGCCAAAAGTCCAGAGAATTGGAAATACCCTTGGAAAGTTTGTAGGCAGGTAATGGCAGGATCTCTTTGCCTTTACACATAGGATACAGTCAAGGAAGTATAGCACAGTTAATGGTTTTGTGACATAGAAAAATAACTGAGATGGTCCTTCAGTAAAGAACATGTAATCAGTTCTTGGTTATCAGCAGCAGAGGAAACAGCATCTTCCAATCATGTGAACATTCATTTTCTGGCAGAGGGGGACCTGCAGAGGCACTTCTGCTGCCCCTAGTGTGTCATGCCGGCTGCTCCTACTGGGGTGCAGAGAGCAGAGCCAAGTCCTGAAGTGAGCTCCTGAGTGTCATCATGGGAGCAACAGCAGGGTCTGAGTGACTTGCACTGGTTAACACCCTGCACCTGACGTCAACACTCATCACCTAGAGGGAACAGCGGAGCAGCCAGTGCTGGCTCATTTACCCACCAGGAGGAGATGAAAGCATTGGATCATACAACTAAATTGCTACCATGAGCTGAGATAAGTGCTTCAAAGTCAGTTCAGCTACATCTCCAATATACCTACCAACTCAGGAAATGCGATGTAGGGGACCCCGGGACAAATAGGGAGAAGGATGGGACATATTTTCCCCACACAAAATCCCAAGTCATATTTCAAGGTCTCACCGGAAGTTTGAATTAGTTATAATCTCTTCTGGCTTTAATCTCTGCACGCACAGCAGGCAACTTTGTCCTCCTGCACTTCAGTTTTACCCTGAACAGAAAGTTGGGCTCCATCTCACCCAAGCAATTACATTTCCCAGTTTTGATGAGAGGAGGACGTGCAGACCTATTTCCATTATGCATCACTGTCATATCTGGGAAACATGTTGACTGACACATCTGCAGTTTGGAATGGTGAGCTGTCAGAGGCAAGGGACATTCCTGGACCTCTATGGTGATCATCCTTCTGATCTTCTTCCTCCTTCTCATTCTCCTGGAGATCTTGATCACTGTCATCATCATAATCTGCTGCACTGTCATTAATCACTTTAACATTTTCTCCACTTGGATCCACGTCAGTCTTAAACCACACAGCTTTGTATCCTGGGTCCCCCTCATTCCTGTCTGTTTTGAGGATAGATTTCACTTCCTTCTCATGCTTAGTATCTTCTTCCTCCTTTTCCTCTTCTTGTTCCTCTTCTTCTCCCACTTTCTGGTCAGAAATGATGGCAGAAGCTGGGGAAGTCTGTGAAAGTCCATCAATTTCTTGTTCATTAGAAGACATCAAGAAAAGTGATGGCTGCTGTATCTCGGTTACGTTGATATATTCTGGGCTTTCATCCTTGGTGGCACTCAGATCTGGATGTTCATCTTGCTTATAAGCTTGATTGTCATAGCTTCCTGGGAACTCCTTGGAGAACTACAGGAGAAGAGACACCTTGTGAGTATATTGAAAGGAAAAGAAATTGGCTGGGAGAGTGTGGCTGAAGTGACTTGGTTGGATTTTGCCCAGTATATAGCAGCGAGACTCTATTGATAGTTGTGGAAACATGATCACTTTCTGCTCTGGGAGCAAAAAAAGACTTCCATATGAGATAATTTCCCACAATTTGCAATTCTATTATTCCTTCTATCCAAAGCATGCTCCTTACAGCTGCAAACAAGTCAGTTTTCCTTTCAGGGGAGTTGAGACTCCTCATCCTAAGGCATAGATCATCATCCAGTCTGATAAACTGTACATTAACATTATGAAGCTGCCAAAGACCTGAGAGCACCAGGGATGAGTGGCTCAGGTGCAGACAATGCATAGAATATCCCAAGTTGGAAGGGACCCTCAAGGATCATCACCTTCACACAAATTTGGAAATATCTGGAAAGCCCGTCCATACTTTAAAAGCCTCCTCAGGTCTACAGCTTCTCAACAGGGGCCAGGTACAAAGAAGGCACTTACTTTTTTATTTATCAGGAACTTGACAGTCTTTCCATAATGTTTATATATCATCAGTCCAAGGAAGACTAAGGCAATTAGTAGCAGTGCAGCTAAAATACCACCTAAGATACCCATATCCTGTGCAGTGTATATCTTATCAGAGGAGGAGGAGGTTTCAGCTGCAAGAAAAAACAAACAGTGTTATGAAGTCTAACAATGTCAACCAACTCTTCTAAGGCAATGCTTCCCACTGGGGAAAGTCCAAACAGTTTTTGAAGAGCCAAGAAGCATCTTTTGCTGCAGAATATGGCAGCGGTATATTTAATGTCATCTAAGGGCATTCAATAAGCAGTCCAAGAAGAGGTTTCTTGTGAGGTATCACTCAAAAAACATTATAACTTGCGTGCAGTTATAAGAAACGGAAACAGCACCCATTTACAAGACTATGATGTTTACCCCACAATTTAAATAAGCAAATATATGCACAACTGTGTTAGGCAAACAGATTTAGAGCTAGGTAGGTCCTGACTGCTCCCACTTCACCCATTTCCACCAGCATGCAACACTAAGATACGTTCAGGTACATGTATGCGAAAATGTAACGCTTTATTTAATATGAAGCTTCACCTATGAGCATATAAAAATAGAAAATGAATATAGAAAAAGAACAGGACTGTGCTCCTTAGACAGAGAGCGATGGACTCTGATGTTAAGATACGAACAGTCAGGTCAGATCTGACTTCTTTGTATTTTACCACTGGAGCACATGGTAGCGTACCCTTGTTATGCTGATGGAGGCAAAGATAGTAACAATCACGAGAAAGAAAGATATCATCTCATCAGGATGTTTATTGGAAAGATTTTTGCTGCATTTCTTCAGCTTAAAGCTGATTCCAGTCCCTAAACTAGAGCTGTCAGGCTCTTTCGGAACTGTGGAAGTTTCCACAAGAAGAAAAGTCATCACAGAGCTCCTTAAGACCACTACTATCCCTCAAACAGGGAGCAAATGATAGGTGGGCTGTACCCAAGCATGAGCCTCCAGAAACTCAGCACTACCTGGCCTGGGCTAAATTGAGGCTCTCTCATCTCTGCTCTACGCTTGCCACTCCCCTAGAAATCTCCCAGCTTCATCAGGACATGGGAAGGAAAAGCATTAGAATGTCCCCGGGACTGGAAGGTCTTTTCTGCCCTGCTTGTAGCTGTAGCAATACACATCAGCCTCCTCGGGAGTAGTTCATGCTTTCAGCCTCTGGTCAGCATGAGCATGTTTGTGTGGAGATCATCCACCTTACAGCTGAGAGAAAATAACTTCACAGGGTTAATCAGCTTTGCTTGTAGTTGCTATTGTGTTTCTTTATTTAAGATCTCCAGCTTCATTTTGTACTGTAAATTAATCTCTTTAAAGTTTAATGATTAATGAAACGCAACATTTTCCTCCTACTGACCTGTTTATGACAATGGACTTTGAGTACTCTCTCAGCATTTGATTGCACCCTCAGTTTATCATTAAAAAGCCAGTAAAGATTTAGGACGTCAGTGTATTTTTAATTCTTAATCATGTCTCCTAGGGAGTCACAGCCCACAGACCCAGTGTGGAGCTCCAGCACCCTTAACTCCTTCTTCTGTGCTGTGCCTCCATCAAAGCCAGCTCAGCTTGGTGGGAGAGCTCTGAGATCACTGCAGGTTGGTTCTGGCACCAATGCCTCAGAAACCAGAGGGCAGTCAGCATACTGTTACCTCTTTGCAGAAGGAGAGTACATTAAAGAGGACTCCAGATTTGCCCTGAAACAGTGAACCAGAAAACAAAAGATGCCCAATCTACCTTTGGCAGCGGTGATCTCCACTGTGATTACAGTGCTCCCCTCCTGTAGACTCACTGTATCTTTTGCGACAGCCTGTGTGGGGGAAAAATAGCTCGTCTCTAATGATATTTTCCACAGAAGGATAGAGGAAACAGTTTTACAGCCTTTATCATGCAGAGTGCATCAACTACGGCTTCACCTCCCCACATCCCTATCTATTTGTGATACAAATTGCTGGGGCAAAGATTGGCCTTATGTTCTATCCCTTACCTACAGAAATTTCACCCTTGTTACTTTCTTTCTTGTAACTCTCCCTTCTTTCCACAGTCCTGGCCAAGGTTACAAAGAAAGTTGCCTTACCTCCATGATTGCAGCCCCCGATGACTGCAGCACTGCATTAGTCAGGATGACTCCGTCTTTCGTTGAGATGAAATTGGTGTTGTTCTTTATGTAGTATTCAATGTTTGGGTTGACTTTCTGAAAAACCGGAAGAGTGAATGATTAAACCTCACTGCGTTTTGTGTGCATCTTTTAAGAGCCTGACAGGAGGACTTGTCAGATAGCCTGAAGTATAAGTAGATGTATAGTGTAGGGAATAATACTGTGATAAGAAGGTTAAGAGTGTATCATAAAAGTTTTCCCTCCAAAAAAAAATCTCAAGTCTTAACCAGCTTGGGCTGGTCTCAGTAATACTGCCACAAACAAAACACACCTGTGCAGGGGATCTTGTTATATTCATAGAACCATGGTAACATTAAGGTTGGAAATGATCGAGTCCAACCACCAACCCATCATCACTGTGTCACTAAACCACATCCCTCAGTGCCACAGCTCCGCAGTTCTTGAACATCTCCAGGGATGGTGACATCATCACTTCCCTGGGCAACTTGTTTCGATGCTTGATCACTGTTTCTAAGAAAAAACTTTTCCTAATATCTAACATGAACCACCCCTAGTGCAACTTGAGGCCATTACCTCTTGTCCTAGACTGATTAGTTCCGTCTTTAATAGAGTTGCAAAGGGGGATGTAAATGAAGAACAATTCTTTTTCTGAGGCCTGCACTGTTATTTCTTTTGTCTCAAAACTGCTGTTGTGCTACTGTTATTTGACATGTTTTGCAGTAAATCAGTTCACCTATCTATATCTAAGTGGGACTGGTCCTTGGAAGAAAGCAGTCCAGCAGCTTCTCCAGATTAGACCATACCATAAATGATACTAATCTGTGTAGAATTTCCAGATAAACATGTGGGACACTAGAGAAAACAACATCTTTCCTCCCCTCCCCCTCCCCGTGCTTGCTTATCCTGCTTTAAGGCTGAAACAGTGATGAAGAATTCAGTGCATTTTCTATCTCTTACATCAGGGAAATCATCGTCCAGTGCTGCTATCATCAGGGGGCTTGAAGAATCACCAGCTTGGAAGACAAAGCTTCTTGGGTCCAGACCAACAGACACTGTCCCTGCGTAGATTCTAGACTCAAAGTATGGTGCATGGTCACTTTTATTGATGACCTTAATTTCTACACTGGCTATGGAGTATTTCTGTTTGTCGTTGACTTGAGTGGCCTGGGGAGAAAGAGAGGCATTCCTTTTACTGATGAGACATATAAAGGATAGGTCTGATACAAAACCTGTTCCAACCCATGGGTTTCTTTCTGTCATTTTCAGTGAATTTTGGGCCAGGCCTGTTACAGCAGAGGGACCTTATGGTTGTGGTCCTTGTAGTTAAGTTTGTTTCCACTGCTGGCTGTCCACAGAGTCATGATCTAGTCCTAAAATCTGGATGTGGTTCTCTGTGAGGGTCAGCTCAAGACAAATTACCACGCTCCAGAACAAAGTGTTGGAATTTCAGCACCAGCAGGCAGAGTCTGCTCAATTTCATGAGGGATTTGATCAGCTCGGTTACTGTTTGAGAGTCCCCACCTTCCTGCGTATACGCATGCAGGAGTGCTTTGCAACTCCTTTCCTGAGGAGCCTAACCAAAAGAGGATCTTGCTTCTAGGAGTGAATGACATTAACTGTTGTGACACAAGCTCCTGAAAGCTTTCTACTCATCCACACTTGGGACTCAGCAGGACATCCTCATTCAGTTAACTTGCCTTAATAATATGACACAATCATAAGAGAAAAGGCCTTGACTGCTGCAAAAGCTTTACATGGAAACTGGTATAAGGCAGTGGTCAACTATTAGATCTAAGTGCTTTCATCAATAGAAAAAAAGGATGTGACAAAATTAGCTTTCATTATTTATGTGATTGATTCCTGACACAACAAGATCCCTGCTTCCTAGAAAGTCAGCTATACTGGATTTCTGTCTGCATCATAATCAGACTTACCATCACCTGCAATCGGTATGAATCTGAAGAAGTTGCTACTTGGTTCATAGTTAGATTTCCCGTGTCTGCATCCAGTGAGAATACATTATCCTCATTCCCTAAAGAAATAGAAAGACCTTTAGATCATGGAGATCTGGAGCTCATGGCTCCTCTTGGTGGCAGCTAAGAACTGAGCTACAGGGAGTAGCAGTTGAGTGGTACCTCTATTCAGCCTTGTTACCTACTCTGTGAAGAGAAAGCTATGTCTTAGTGAACGATTTCTCTGACTTATTGTGGTCATTGTCCTCATCACAAGTTGCATTCTGCTCTGGAAACACTTATTTCTCTCTGCTGACTACAGGAGTCACAGAAACCTTCTTGCACTGATAAGAGGCAGAAATCAGCCTCCTTCATCACTGATCTGTACATCTCTCTGTACGACCTGTTTCTCCTACTTAATCGACAATGTTCTATGCATCCAATTACTTTTCTGTGGCAGAAATACAGGGGTAAATCTCCAGGTCCCTGACTCTCACGTGCTGCCAAGGGTACCTCCTCTTGCCAATGGATGTAGGAGTTACAGGAGTAATGCGTTTTGGAGAAGGTGACAAATTCCACTCACCACCAACAATACTGTACACAATTTTTTCATTTAAAACGTAGTCAGGATCGATAGCATAGATGGGACCTGGCTCCAGGGTGAGTGGTTCAGTCTGCAATGGAAAAGCAAAGCGTTACATAATACATGACGGCTCCAAATGCTATCCAGTACTCTCCTATCCCAGTATGGTTCTGCTGGTTTTACTCAAACAGAATTAGATTAATTGCTGGGGGAATGAGGGAGAACTTTCACTTTCCAGGGTGATGAAGACTGCATTTATGTCTGGAGATCAGCACGTGGCAATTAATAGGCACTAATAACATCAGGGATACCGTTTTGTCATGCCTTCTTACCGGCATCTCGGACATGTTGATTCTCCCAGTATAGAGGCTGCTGATGCAAATAGTTCTGTCCGTGTCAATGAAGGTGCAGGGCAGGAACCAGGGAGGTCTGGTGTCAGCTTGCTCAATAATTACATTTATTGTTGCAGTAGCTGTGTGAATGGTTACGTTCACACCCTCAGTATTGTCCTGTACCCAAAAGGAAATCACATTTGTAAGAAGCAAGTTTTATTGCCAGAAGACCCCACACAAAAAGTCAGTGGCCCAGGATCTTTTAGCTGCCCTAACTCCATTCCGTATGAGGCGTAACAGTCCACATCAAATTAGCTGAAGCGGTGAATCATCTGCTGAGATCTTGCTGACAAAGATGGGCTGAATGCAGGCCTGGTTGCATCCCTGCAGTCACTGTGTGATTATGGGGGTGGGAGGCTGCTCTAAACCCACCGTCCTCACTAACCACTCTCCCTCCTGCCATCCCAGAGACCTCCCATTCAGACTTAACCACTATTCCTCCGAAATAACTTACCATCGCGTACAGGATCAGTGTTGTGAAGTTAAATTTGTCATAGTTCAACGCTTTTTGTAAATAGATTTCAGGGTTATTAACTCCTTTTATGGCAAAATAATTGGTGGTGTTCTGTGGGGGGAAAGAAACAGAAAAGCTCTACTAGCAGACTTGATCACAGATAGGTTAAAAATGCTGCTTGGTGCTGTGTTTGTCTTCCCAATCAGACCTTCAAGCCTGAGAACCTGGAGTAGGGGCTGTGGGCAGAGCAGGAATGTGAGACCTACTTAATCACTTGGTGCTGCTTGGCTTGTCAGAAAGATTAATTCACGTTACTCTGAGTTTTCATCTCCAAGACCCTCTGCTTTGCACGTCTACCTGCTCAGCTCCATGAAATCTACCTCATTTATTTCCTATACTCAACAGTTTGCATACAGGCCTCGCTCTTAGGTCCCTGACAGCCAAGCAAACCACCATCCATGCACAAAAGAGAACAAAGAGGTCTCAGCCTCTGAGAGCTGTCCTTGCACAGCTAAATTTTGGAAACAACTGCAAGGCCAAACAGGGTCTACTTTACACTGCATTTTAGCCTACAACCTTTTATGCTGGCTTTGGTGCTACCTTATTCTTGTGTCAAAATTCCTCTGGATTTACACCAAGGAGAAAATGAAGACTGCCTTTGTCTTTGATAAAATCTTCTGAAATCTTGGGCTGATCGCGTTATCTGCATTCTGCATTAGCTCTGTAGACAAACAGGATAATAATTCTTTCTTTCCCTCTCTGACTCAGTGCAGTTCTGAACCCTGTGAAGTTCAAAGATCTCTCCTGATCCGTTTACAGCCCATCCCATCATGACTTCCCTGAATCCTATGACTTAAAATATCCCAGATGAAAGTTCAATCTGCACCGTGTGATAGAACTGGGAACACTAGAAAATGTCAATATCAGCCCCACTGACTGTGGTGTTCTGCTAACCAGACCAACACTTGGGTTTTGCAAAAGGCAGAAGCTGCTGGAGAACCAGTTGCCTTACAGTGATCCTATAGCCTCAGCACTAGGGCTCATCTGAATCAAACACTTCTTCAGAGCTACACTTTTTTCCCCCAGAGAAGAAAGATGCTTACCTGCACTGCTGAATCAAGTTTATAATAGATGATGTCCAGGTCAGCATCACTAGCACTTACATCATCACGGGCTACAATGGTTGAATTCACTTTTGTGTCCTGAAACAAAGTTGTTTTGTTTATTCTCTTTATGAAACCTGAAGATGCCTCCCTGGTGGATATCCCTTAGTCCCACAGCACTTGATAATACACTGCCCTCCTCGCTTCTGTGAAATCCTTACCTCAGGTACAATTCTGGTGAGACTGGTTTCCTTAAACACTGGGCTGTTATCATTCAGATTGACAATGGTCACAATAATTGACACGGAGTAAACCTGCAGGAGTAAAGTGGGAGAATCAAAGAGGAAAGTGAGACTTAGGGATTGATCCCAAATTACAAAGCAGCAGAGGGGATTGTGTAAGGAGCACACCTGGATGAGTGCTGGATGGCACTACATTCAAGGAATGTTTAGGCGTTGTGTTGGGGGACACGGTTAAGAGAGAGCTATTGGTGATAGGCAGATGGTTGGACTGGATGGTATTGTAGGTCTTTTCTGACCTTGGTGGTTCTATGATTCTGTGATTTGTAGGGGTTTGCAATTTGTTCCCATCCCACCCCCATTCACAGAACCACTAGGATGAGGTGAGGGATGTATGCGCTTCCCTGCACCACATTGTAATAGTTTGGAAGAGCACTCACCTCTGCAGCACTGTTCTCACAAGTCAGGATCACTATCAGCACCGTGTCATACTGCAGACACAAAAAATAAAAATAAAAATAAAAACAGCCATATTAGAAATATACCAACTCTCAGAACCAGAAATGCTGCTGGGCTTTTTCTTGTTTTCAGGCATATCTAACTATTCCCTTCTTTCTTTTACAGCCATCCACCAGCTCCAAGCTCTTGTTTATACCAGAGTCAAAGCTGACTGATCAACAGCTTCTTTGTGGTTCCTATAACATGGCAGTAGAGCTAATTAACTATTTTCTCCTCCTTTAGGTAAGTTCAAACAGAGATTTCTATTTAAATTGAATGAAACAGCAATGTGCTATGCAGCAAGTACAGCATCGCCTGCAGGGTGATACCTTTGTCTGCCATTCTTTACTCAAATATGTATTTTTACATTGTGGGAAAGGCATCTTAAGGACTGTATATAAATCTATGCAGCATCCAAACTAAACACACTGACCTTCTATGCTTCCTTTATGCTATTCAAAAGATCACCTCACTGCTCAGAGCTGTATTTCAGTGCAGGCAAATAGGATTCCTTTCACATGAGTCCTGGAGGGCTCCAAACACCGCAGTTGTCACCCTTCTGGATTTAAACCTTCTGCTTGCTTTTGTTCTTACAGATTTATTGAAAGAAAGTTACCACAAGCATATCATGCAACCCCCTCCTCCACGTCCTCTGCCTGTGAAAGAGCTGATCTCCCTGGCAGTGAATGAAAAATCCATCTGAAATGGGCTTATTTTTCACAGATATTATCTGTAGGCTTTAGACTCAGGCTACAAATTCCCGGAAGACCAAGATCTCAGGGTGAAACCCACTGCATCCCAGCATTATCCACCTGATCCTTACAGCCTGCCCACTGAAGGCTTACCTCATAGTCCACGCTTCTGACCAGCTGCAGCTCGGATCCCTGGATGGTAAAATAGCTGCCATCTGGTGAGCTAGGATCGATAATTACAGTGAAACCTGGTTCCACGTGGATACTGGTCACAACATATCCAGGAAGGTTATTTTCAGGAACACTCGGATTGGCATTGGAGACAGAACATCCTGGGGGGAAAAAAAGAATCAACAACAACACACAAATGAAATACAGAATTGCCCCAAATTCATGCTGTGCTAGAATTAGATAAAGAACTGAGGTCCCTCTGGTTACCACTGGGGAGAATGTCCTTGACCAAAGCTGTCTTAGAGTAAGACTGTAAAACTGATTTGCCAGCTGCAGCCTGGTGCCATGGGGGTTATTCTTCTGTGCTCACAGGTCTCCAACAACTCACCTTCCTGTGCTGAACCAGGAGTTACAGAGAGCAGCAGAAAGAGCGCAGGAGCCAGGAGCCGGTGAGAAACATCCATGGTGAGCTGTTAGTTATCAGAGAAATTCCCCTTCCTCATCCAGCTGATCCCCGTTCCTCTTCTCGCAGTGTCTTCCGCATTCACTGCTTCACAAAGGCAGGTTGGGGAGGGCTGCTGCACTTCGACCTTTGCCTCTTCATCTCACTGGATGACTTTTAAGACACGATAACACATGAATTCTGGTTCCTGCTTTGTTCGTGGAGCATTTCTCCCTTCAACTCCCTTTAGCAACAAGGGAAGATTCGAAGCGCTTGTACAGGGTGGGTTTCCCTGCTTGTTCTCTGTCTTGGTGCAGTTGTATCCACAAGCTCAGAACTAAAAGCTGAAACATTTGAGGATGTGTAACCTTGGGGTGCTTGTCCTGTCCTTTTCTCCTTGTCAAGCGCCATGTTAAGACATGGTGGGATGCAGGTGAATGCTCCTGGACAAGAATTTTGCCAGGTGCTGCAGCAAATCCTTTTAGAGGGTCTGCTGGTTGGAGAAGACAGAAGTCTGGAGAGATTTAAGTGAATAAGTGCTCAGAGGGCCTGCCAGCACTTGCTCAGGTAGTCTGGATGTATTTGGAGGCAAAAAATAAATAAGTAAAAATGGTTAGAAGGTAAACAGGGTGCCATGCAGAGAACAGCAGGCTGTGGTTTACTGCTTTGTTGCACTATCGCTTACATAAGCTGGACTTTGGCCAAACTGTTTAACCCTTTTGCCTTAATTTCCCTATAACTAAATGGAGGGAAATAACCACCATGATCCACCATCTTCTATGTCACTGTGTGGAGCGTGACCAGATAGTGTCGTGGGTGTGGAAACATTTGTTGCCAGGAAAATGACATCACTGCACCTCAGTCTCTCTTTTCAAGGCAAAGACTTGTTTCTGTTCAATAAGCGTTCTCAGAAGAAAATGACTTAATAGCAGTTTGACTTATCTACACACTATTTCTTACTGTCTTGCTTGTGTTCCCAGCTGTTGGCATGTACGCTGTCAGTACTTCCTCCCGTGATGATGTACACTGCAGCCTTGCAGGAGTGTAGGGTGAATACCCCAAAAGAATAGTACCCACACAATATAATGAAGGTGGACAGTATATTTTCGTATGGCTCATCCAGATGGTATAAAGGCAACTAGTAAATTAGGAAAGGCTCACCTGTCACTGATGGTCGAGGCTCACCAATAACTCCACACAGGAGAGATCTTCAGCAAAAGATCCTTCCCCAGTGGTGGTCAGCCCTTAAATGGGGTCTGGGAGAGGTGGAGCCAGACTCCATCCCTTCCAGTCACACAGGTGCATTGCCTTCACCTGTGCTTCTGCAGCTGACTCAGTGCTAGCCTCAGGTGATCCATCAGTGGTTCAGGCCCTGATTCAACAGTTCCCATACACAGGAGGAATGTCTTTTCTTCATAGCAGAAGTCTACCCTTTTCTGAGAAAGAATCTCAGGGAGTGGAAGTCCTGGTGTTTTTCATGTGGAAATGCATGCTCAGCACAGCGTGCATCCAGTATTTATAGCATCTCCTGGCAGAAGACCTCATGTTCAGGGCAGAAAACCATAACACGTGTTTATGTTTAAATGATGGGAACAAACTCCTTCCAGCAGAGCTTTGTGTTCGGTGGCTTTGAGAAGGCTGGGCAGTAAATTATGAGGGCAGAAAGGAGTGGGAACCATCTGTGTGCATCTCTATTGTGTAGCTTTCATTACCTTTCTTTCTATTAAAACCCAGCACCTGGCTAAGTTTCTGCTGAACAGAGCCAGCCCCACTGCTGGCTTCTTCATACAGCTGAGCTGCAGGCAGTGCAGAGCCATCAGCTATTCCCAGCGTGCCACTGGATACTGGTGAGGGAAGCACGATTAAATATTCCTCACCCCTACCTTGCATCCCTAATGGCCCAGAACCTAGCAAAGGCACCATCCTCACTATGCTCCCCAAGTTATAGCCAAAGCAAATAGCTAACGTATCTTCCTTGGGCTTCAGTAGGCAGTCAGATGTTGACACAGTAGAAGTGATGTGCTTTGCACAAGCTCCACCTGTTGACACCAGTTCACACCAGCATGCGTTTTAATCCTGATTATCTAAGGTTTTATTGTTGTTGGTTGTCATTTTGGTGTGTTTTTTTTTTTGTTTTGTTTTTCCTTGGTTGTGTCTGACAGAACATTAGCTTTCCTTTCACCTTCAGTCAAAAACATCTGTCTTCCTTCACATCTGTCACCATCTGCAGAGGGGGCAAATGTACTGGCTGGTAACTGCAGCAGCTTCCTTGGCATCACTGTCCGAGTGGCTGTGGGGAGGGGGACAATGAACAATAGTTCGTTATTTCTGTGGGAATGGAACACAGGAAGGGGGCACCTGGCAACATTCAGAGACCATAATAAGGAGATGTACGACATGGGGGGGCCGGATTGCTGCTATGTGATGTCAAGCACCTCACAGACGTACAGATGACGTTATTGACCTCACCACAGAATCAGAGAACCCCAGAATGGTTTGGGTTAGGAGGGGCATTTACAGACAATTCAGTCCAACTCCTCTCCCCTTTAAGTATTGAAAGCCACAGTAAGGTCTCCCCTGAGCTTTCTCTTCTCCGGGCTAAACAACTCCAGCTCACTCAGCTTTTCTTTGTTGAGAGGTGCTCCAGCCTTGTGACCATCCCTCATTATTCTAGGCAACATGGATGGCTGGCTCATTCCTCCTATTTTTAGTGGTTTTATAGCGAGGTGTCTAATTGGAAACAATTGGGAATCTTCCACTGGGAAGACACAAGGTCCAGATGTTGGGGTAGAACATCCTGAGGTGTGTGCTTGAATCATTTCCTGATTCAGAATGGTTGGATCGGGCCTTCTCGTGCACTGTGCAATCAGCCTCATCCAGAATTACAACTTCACAATTAGAAAAGGACCTTAGCTCATTTCCCCGGGTTTTATTATTTTTCATTACTGGCTTTTATGTGGCACATCTTAGCTGTAAATCTCAATGTCAACATTATTCTAGATAAAGCACAACCTGGTGCCAGGGAGGCTCAGCAGGTAGAAACAGAGATCACCATGAATGCAGACATGAAAATCAATTGAGATTGCACACATCTTCCTGCCACCTTGCAGTTTGACCAAAACGTTTGCTTTGTTAGCTCTGCAAACCACCCCAGAGGGTGCAGCTTTTGTCAGAGCATACCCACCTGCTGTTCAGAAATCTCTGGTACAGCCACATATAGCAAAGGTCCTCATTGCTGTTTTCTTTCTCCTTCTCCTGCACATCTGTTTTGAGCGGGCCTGGATTGCTGCTTCAGATAAAGGGAAGATAAGGACAGTGATAATAAAGAAGGGTGGTCACCAAGGCAGTGAAGCAGCACTGCTCTCTGGAGGGCAGGGTGACCCACCAGGAGCCTGTCCCACACTCTGTTAGCCTGCTGACTGACACTTCAGTGAGTAGAAGACTTGGCTGTGTGTGCCAAAGGTCTGCACAGTAGGGCAGTCCACATCACAGAGCTGTCAGCCAGCACTGACCACACTGCCTTCCCATTCCCACTCTTACCTGCGCTTGCGGCCCATGAGATTTTGGATAAATTTCTGAACCTGAGCGTTTCCTCTCATCTTGCTGTATTCACTGGTGAACAATCCATCTGAGTGCCTTTGAGTTCTGCAGTGGGAAAAAGACAACAGAATGACTGCTCCTCCCGGCCACGCAGCTAATCTCAGCACTCAGAAATTTCTCCACTGCTCGGGAGACCCATATCCCTCCCCTTCTGTCTCCTCTCATCTTCAGCATACACGGGATGAGGCCAGCACTGAGGCTGGCGCTGGAATTGGAGGATGCTCAGCCCCATGGACTTCCCATTCATTGCTGGAATCCCACCTCCCCACTCTCCCTGCCCTGGGAGAGTGGCTTCAGCTCCTCCCTACCTCTCCTTGAGGCCCACCAGGTATTTCACTAGTTCCTGGACGTAAGCATTGTCATTCATCTTGCTGAGCTCACTGTGGAAAAGCCCATCAGCATGTCTCTCAGTCCTAGAGATGAGGAGGATGAAAGACACTTTTAAAACTGGAGAAGGACGGGCACTTATAATTGCTCCCTCAAGAAAAGAGGGTCCCGAGCAAAGACAGGTAAGGATTTGTGCTGATTTGGCAAAGTTTCACCAGAAGAAAAGAAATATATCATAGGTACTTAAAAGAAATATCTCTATTTAAAAGAAATATCAGGTAGCAAAACCACCTAGTCTTACTTCTTGCTAGTATCATCAGCTTATCCAAAGAGTTTGAAGATGTCTGGTTAACACTTACTGAGCACAAAAAAGTGGCACGAGAGAGAAAGGAAGGAAGGAAAACAACATGCAGACACACAAACCCTGAGGACAAGGTAGATCATTTGGTAGTCATGCCAAATCCAGCATTCGCTGGTGGCTGATTCACAAAGCACATGCTCAGACACCACAGTGATGTTCAACCGAAGCCAGCAAGCTCCAAAGCAGGCTGGGCAGCAGGTGGGATAAGAGGTCTTGGATCCCGATGTTGGTCTGGACCAGCTTCAGGACAGAGCCCCTTGTGTGTGAGTGTGTGTCTATGGCAGTGGTAGCATTAGGGAAGCAAAGCCAGGCAGTGGTAGTGGCCATGGAAGGGCTGCGAGGGTCTCAGCTCTGTCCTCCAGCCCAAGACCTGTAGTTACTTTGGCCTTAACTGCTCTATTTAAACTATCTGAAAGAGTTAATTGCCCTTTTACCGAGTACTTAGCGGGACAACAGATTCAAGAGCCTCTTTTTTAATGCGGTTTGATCTTTCTGAGGTCCTGATTTTAGCTCTCAATGAAATCCAATCAATGCTTCCACACTTAAGCAAGAAAAAGAACGTTTACAACATTCAATTTAACTAAATCAATCCGGGCAAGCAAAATAAAACAACAACCAAGCAGCAGCAACTTCTGGAAGATAAAAGGTTGGCCTTACTGCTAGCAGACTCTTCCAACAGAAAACCATGAAGAAAAAGGAAGCAGAAGCACAAGGAGTGCTTACCTCTCCTGGGATGGAAGAGATGCTGAGAAGTGCGACAGGACGACCATGGGAATAATCAGGCGACACAGAGCAGCCATCAAGGAAACCATGCTGGCTCCTGAACTGAAGCACAAAGACTGGTGAAACCTGGATCCGTGGTAGAGTTCACATACCACAAAGCTACCTAAATAACATAGCTGTAACTTAGTAGGGCAGGAATTCCTGCCAGCAAAGACAGCATTGCTTTAAAATATGAAAGATGAACAATTCAGGTCATTCATGTTGCCAGGAAGTTGTAAGGCCTTTGTAGCTGTTGCTCCACCACCATGACCAGCATGACAACCTGGAACTTGGACCTGAGGGTGCCTTTCATAGATGATGTTTGTGCTTGGACTCAGTATAACACGCCTTGAATATGCAGGGAGAATGAGTTAACATGAGATAATTCATTGGTGGTACTACCCCGTGGAATAAACTCCTCTCTACCATAAGCGTCTTGAGAACTGGGTGGTCAGGGAGAGGATTTCAAACATCTAGGAAGACTTCCCTCACTGATAGTTAGCAACATACCTAGAGGATGCTCAGGAGAAATCTGTTTTTCTCCCCTTCTAAATTATCAAGCAAAAAAAAAAAAAAAAAGGTCTGGAACAAAGAACTCACCTACACACAAGGGAAGGAAAAGCCTCACGCGTCTATCTGTCTCTCCTCTAATCTTCCAAGAGGGAAAAAAGAAATGACACACATTTTCAGTAACAACGGCACCTAGTGTTTTGTTTTCTTACTGAAATAAAAAGAAAATTGCCTTTTGTTCATCACAACCCATTGCATATTCTTCCCTTTTACTTCCAACTTCTTCTCGTGGCTCTGTGCCTGCAGAGATGTGTATGTGCCTCTGCAAGAGGGTGCTCACATTTCCCCAAGGAGTACCCAGATGCTCTATCTTTTATCTGTAATGCTCTTCTATCTCCTGCAAAGAAGCAGGCTCTGCTTTCTTGGCCACTCTCTGGAAAATTCTCAGGCACCCATTGCTAACCTCATATCAAAGTTTTCCCAATTTGCTTTCATTCCAGCCTGAAACTAGAGCATTAAAGGACTATCGACTTCCTGAACGCCTTCTACCCACACCCATGGGGCAGTTTTCAACTCTAGAAATGCTGCAGGATGAGATGGGGTGAGAGGAGGAAGGACAAAGGAGGGGATTTATGCAGACATTTATCTGCTGCAAGCCACTTAATGGGGGCTGCAGAGCAGAGAGGAGAGAGCTCTTGCAGAAGTGGTTCGTGGTTAGAGATCTGTGAGCTTCACCTCCCATGCTTTTGATGCTTTTGGTTTTGTTTTTCCCACCTGATCTGGCTTCAAAGGGGATGGAATCAAAAAGTAATAACAATAAAAGGACATTTCAAGAATGATGGTGGCAGCTGTTGGGGAATTTCTCCTTTGTGTCAGTAATAATCGCTGCTGTTGAATTTCTGTAATCAGACAGAGCCAGGGAGGAGTCAGCTTTTCAGTTTCACAACAGCAGCACTGTTTAACATCCACAACACACTTCCAAGCCTTTACTGCCTTCCTCAGTAATGCTGGCTTTCAATAAATGCAAACTCCCTCACTTGCAAAGGGCTTTTGGCTGAAAGTGCCCACCGACCCAGCTGACCTCAAACTAAGAACCATGTGTCTCTGACCCAGCTGATGTCTGGGCTTTGTCCTCTCCTCTGACTGCTCCAGAGAAGCAAAGCTTCTTCTATTATCAGTGTGACTGCTCAGGGGAAGCGTGGCCTCACGGCAGTGGCTCAGCAATCTGCCACCCAAGCCTGAAGAGCAGGGAAGAGGCAGCCCACCCAGCCTGACCATGGCAGCACAGCAGTACTTACCGCACCACGGTCGCTCAGGACTCTCAGCCAACTCACCGACCCATTTCTCAGCCCCCTATAAATCCACAGCCCTTATCAAAAGCAATTATTTGGGCAAAGATACGAATACGAGTAATTGTTGTCAACAGCAAATAATGCATCCGGGCTGAAATGTCCTTTTAATTACTCTCCAAACCCATCAGGTCATTCACAACAGATCAGCGGGCCGTATTTCTGCTGATGCTCCTGTTTGTGCGTGTAATCACAGTAATTTGTTGGGCAAACATCCCTGTAGCAATGGATTCATTGCGATTGTCATCATCTTCCCTCCTCATGGTTTCAATTACTTCTTGATAGGAGCTTCATCTTCTGTCCTTTTTGGTTTTGCTTTTTTTTTTCTTCTTTCTGTATTTAATCCTGGCTTGGGTTTTGTTTGCAATTAGCAGGATGATTCAGTGAGCATGATCATAGCATTTCCCAGGGCAAACTCCCTTGGATCAGTGGGACTGGTGGGGCTTTCACAGGGCATGACATCGTTTCTCAGGCTGTGGTTTCACAGGCACAACTGCTAAAGGTCCAAGAGAGTATCACAGTTTCAAAGGGGGGAGAACACTGATGCACACACAGAAATACCCTGCATATACTCCCTGCCTTCGCTGGGTTTTGGAGCTCTCAAACACTACTACTGCAGGTGACATAGAAATGAAGCTCGGGGGGGAGGGAGAGATAGGATTACATCTTTTCTCTCTTTACTTTTATTGTATGAAGTAGCTTGGAAGAATTAATCATTAAAAATAGGATTTCTCTTTCAAATGGAGGAATTGAAGCTGTATCACAGATATGATGTGAGTCACATACTTCTCCCACAGCAGCTGGAAGCTCTTCTGAGCACCCAGCCCAGCTCTGGGAGTCCTCAGTGCTGGTAGTGATGTCTGGAAGCGCGTTGCAATCTTATTTCCTGCATTCATATTTTATAATGGTATCAGTGGTGCTGGGATCGGATGGGGCTCATGGTGTTGCCAGATCAGAAAGGAAAAGATCAAGGAGGAAGAAAAGAGACAAGACTGGAAGAAGAGAACTGGAGGAACCTGGTTTATCTGCTTGGCAACAAAGAACAGAGTTTGCCTTGTGGCAGTGGAAGAGAGGGAAAAGGTGATGGGGTAGAAAGGAACGTGGCTAGGCACGGTGCTGCTCAGGCTCAGCACCAGCTGACACACCTGGCACACAGAGACCCATGATGAGCTGCATTAAGGAAATCCAATTGCCACAGTGAGTGCACAAATCGCACACTGAGGGACCCAAACAGACTGAGAATGTTCCCAGAGACCATTTAACCTGCTACACAGGTCCAGCAATGCCATTGCAAGCGTGATGAAGCTGCCGAGAGGAAGCCCACCTTTGAGGAGCACAGGCAGTGACAGCATCCAGCAGTGTACCCATGGCACGGGAGTTTATTGAGGTCAGATGGTACTAGGAACTGCACAGCTAAATCCTTCCTACGTAAAAGTAAAATAGCCCTTAATCAGCTTACAGGGTGTTCAGGAACTTCTACCTCCCCTATTCTTTCTATCTTTTCTCCTCGTGTCTGTGTGTGAGCCCATGAGTGTCATAAGGATTTTCTCTTTCATGTGAACCCTCCCCTACACCAAGGGCCTGGGCATGACACTGCTATCTACAGAGAGAAGATCACAAATCTGAAAGAGAAAGGACCCTAATTGGAATAAGGAGATTGTATGATGGATTTAGCCCTCCAAATACTCCTTTCTTGCTCAGGATGGTTCAAGAGTGGCTTTAATCTTTACCACCTGATTCACAATTTTGGCTGCAAAGAAGAGAGGGATGCAGCAGGGGCAGCTGTAGGTGGTCTGTGGAAATGGAGAGAGAAGGACAGCTAAGATCACATGGCTAAGTGGGACCTCAAAAAAATGCCTACCCAGCTCCTACATCCCAGGGTGGAGTAAGTTATTCCCAGACTCAGGGCAGGGAGCATTGCCTGTCGCCTCTGATACAGAAGCTTGAGAGACCTTTGTGGTTCCTTTTGGAGGCTTGTGCTTAAAACAGAAGGGGAAAGCTCTGTTCCCTCTCCATTTTGTTGGCTTCTCCTGTGCCTCTTGTGTATAGCAAACCCTAAAGGACTCCCCCTGTGAGCAGGGAGCATGCACCTGCCTGTGCCCAGTATGAAAAACATCTGGGGTTTGTTCAAGTCTCAGCCTTGGAGAGGGAGAAGGATGGAGAACCATTCCTTGAGGCCACACATCCCTCTGGAGCAGCATGTGATTTAGCAAGGAGCAAATAATTCCAAGCAAAGATGCCAGGATTTAGGAGTCTTCAGCAGAGAGAAGCATCTCCCTCCATCCTACCCTCCTTTCTGGAGGTGAGGGTTGTACTCTGTCTATCTGCCTGCATTGCACTCAGTTCCTAAGATGCTTTTGGGTTCTCTTGGATCGCTTATGCCTCCCCACTTCATTGAGCTGGGCAGCAGAGTCCAGCAAGGTGAGGCAGAGACATGCTCCAGCACAAAACAAAGTTGAATATGGGGGACAAGAGGAAATCGCCAGCACAAAATACCACACTCCTGAAAGCTTGCCCACTTGCTCTGAAGTCTGGAAGATGCTGGACACACTAGTGATGACTGGAATTGACAGCAGCACCTTTGCATTAGGAGCTTTGGGCTCTGCTAGGGCAGACCTCAGTTATTTGAATCAAAGCTGTAGTTCATCCCAGGGTGAAACCTGCCACGCAGTCCAGCCCTTTAGGAATAAAGCATTAGGTATCTGACATGCAGTGGAAAAAAACAAATCCTTAGAATGTTTTGCTAAGAGCTGGGAGGCAGTGACACTCTCACCTTGGATGCTGGCAAGTGCACTGGTTTCCCACGGGATGGGATGAGAGATGCTTCGGAAGCAAGCCAAGCCATCCCGTATCCATCTGCCTGGGGGAGGACACGGTGCATTACTGCAGGGACAGGGCTGTCCTTGTGCTCCTGGCCTGGCATGGCTCTGCCCAACCAGGCACTGCCTTGTTCCTTAACGCAGAGGAGCTCTGAGCACAGGCTCTCCACAGCAGAGCTACGCGCTAATGCTCCCCACGCGCCTGGCTTTGCCACAGCTCTAATTGGCATCAGCATCTGTAATCTCAGTCTGCAGCTGTTTGCTGTGTCTGGGGAAGAGGAGAAAGCACTTTGGGGAATTAATTATAAAGATAACATGTTCCATGACCCAGCTGGCAGGCAGCCTGGTCCAGCTGTTCCAGGTGTGTGGTGCCAGCAGTGAGCATGGCAGCTCCCAACACCTGAATGCCATTTTGGCTGCATCTCTCTCTGTGTCAGGGACCTGAACAGGGTTTGTGAGATAAGCAGATTCCTTCTGGGGCTCTTGTTGCTCATAGGTGTGCCTTTCCATGCCTGTTTACCATGCAGGTCTCCTCCCCAGGAGCTTAATGAGTAGCTCCAATAAGTTCAGTGATGCTTCAAGAGCAGGAGGTGCTCTTGAAGTACATTAATTTGATCTGTCCCATGACACAAGCCCTTGTATTTCAGGAGAACATCCTTGCATGAGATCAATTATATGGCTCAGTCTGAAGCCAGGCATCCACAGAAACATCTAGATGTAATCATAAGCAAAAAGAGACAGTATATCTAGCTGTTCTCTCCGTAGGTTCTTTCCCACCACTAACCACCATTAAAAATGCATGAGATTCTACGTCTTACATGGATTTAGCATAACTTGACAGAACATTAATTGTCAAAAGATCTGTTCAGCATGTACATAAACCGCTGCAGCTGATTGGAGGGGGGACTCAGAGAGCCTGGAAGCCCAGAGAGCTCCGCCACCTTCTTCTCTCCCTGGTGAAGATTAACCTGAAAGGCAGGATGCTGCCTCTGTCTCTTTTCTTGGAAATGCATTACAGGCAGATTGTGCAGCTGGACGGCTTTGCAGATGGTGCTTTCACAGAGAGTCACTCAGCTCAATATGTCAAATAAAAGGAACAGGATTGGCCATAAAAGCTCTCGATTTTCCTCCCTTTGTTCTGAACCTGAAGACAGCCCCAGTGATGCGTTGCCCAGCTATCAGGGTACTATTCAACAGTTAACTTCAGGGACATCTGTGCCAAAATTTTGGCAGGTGATTTTGTTCTCCTTTTCCATGAACAACCACAGCACTAAAAGTTCAAAGTGTCTTTGAAACTCAGAGAGATGTCTCACTTGCCACCTCCCTGGGCCATTGAACTGATTAACAAACCAGACTCTGCATAACCTGCACCTGGGGAGTCTTAGGGGCTCTCCTTCCGCCTCCCTGCTAGGGTGTGGGATCAACAGAATGAATAATGCCAAACAGTCTTGTAGCCAAAATATTTTACAGGTTGTATATTTAGAAAGATTATCATAATGGAAAGAGACAATCAAAATAAAGGGAAATGCTCACCCATGTCCTAGGCTCACAGCAGGAAACTCCAAAGGAGCAATCTCCAGAAAGAGAACCTACCCCAGTCGTGGTCAGCCCTTAAATGGGGTTTGGGAGAGGTGGAGCCAGGCTCCACCCCTTCTGGTCACACAGATGCATTGCCTTCACCTGTGCTCCTGTGGCTGACTCAGTGCTCACCTCAGGTGATCAATCAGTGGTTCAGGCCCTGATTCAACAGTTCCCATACATGTGGATTAAGCTGGGAGCTTAATGGTGGCACTGCACTCTCCAGCAAAGCCCCTTGCATGCCACAGGCTGTGGTTGTGCAGAAGGAAAGGAAAAGGACCTGGAATATACTGAGCACCAGAGCCTTGCTATTGTGGACTTGGTGTGAATTTACACACAGGGTCTCTCTATTCCTGGCATAAGGGAAAGAGACAGTATTGGGCAGATGGTTCTTGGATGGGCTTGTCTTATGTGAAGCTGGGGTGGTCCTGCTGGCTGAAGGTGCCATTGTTCACCCCTTGTGTCCTTCAAGCCCCCAAGGTGCTCTTAAATATTCACCATCCATAACTCAAACATCCCAGCCCTGACATGTGATGCTTCTTGCCTTCTGCAAAGGTGACACATCTTCTCTGCTAGTAGATTTGAGCATTGGACACAGGAAGCTTTCTGGGGGCACTCACAGCAAAGCCACCGAAAACTTTTGACTTGTGTTTGGTTACGTGGAGCTGGGGATGTGGTTTACAACTGTTGTGTTTGCTTAGGGCATGCTATGGGCAGCAGACGCAGAGGAACTGCTGGACTTAGAAGCAGTGGGCGAGTGTTGCTGTAGCCTGGGAGTTTGCAATGGAAGGAAGAGCTGTCCTAATTAGCACTTTGCACAGCTGCTCTCTTTTGGAAGTCAAAAGCTTCATTTCACATTCGATTAATCTACTCCAGGATTAAACTGGACTTCCACACTGAGAGTTTAGAGCCACTCTGTGCTAACCCACAGGGAAAATCAAGATAATTAATATAAACTGAGTGTTAAAGCGGGTTAGATAAATGGCATTAATCCCTGTGGGAAGGCAGAAGGACTGCAGTTACCACTCAGACCTGAGCCCTTTGCTGCTCAGGGTGGTTAAACATAAATAAATTAAGGGCACTCTGTCCACAGTTTCATTAATTCCACATCAAAGTTGGGCCATAAGGAGCAGAACAGACTTATTGGGATCAACAGGAAGATGGCAACGCTGTGCCAGGGGTAGGAGACATATCCCAGAGAGACGGTGCTCCTGCTGGCTTTGAAGAAAAAAACTTGGAAGACAATTTCGGAGGCAGAATTTGTCAAGGCAGATTGCCCACTGAGTACTTAAGCCAAAGTAATTTTCTCCTTCTCACACACACAGCCGTGGAGCCCGAGGCAGCCGGGTAGAACAGACAGCGGGATTAACCGCTGTTAACTGCAGGGAAACGACCGTACTGAGGACTGATTGTGCCTCCTTTCAAAAGTAAAGGAATCTGGGGATGAGGGGTGTAGTAGGCTGGAGCAAAGAACTTTCCTGCCCTTAAGATGGAAATGATATCTGGACCTCTTAGCAGCTCTGAGAAGCTTCTTGTCTCATGAAAAGCAAGCAGTCATCTAGCTTCCGTCCTCCTTAGGGTGTAAATTATCCTTTCCCACAATGCCTTCCCTTCCTGCTGCCTTCCACAGAAGGCACCACCTGGGCTGGGAATGGGGGGTCACGGTCCTCCTGCCCTTCCCCATCCTACAGCTCTGTCTCTGCTGGAAGCAAAGCGTGTTCCTCTACCAGGACAGGGGTTGATGCCCTCTGCAGGTGCGAGGGGGACACATGCAAAGGGGTCAGGGCATTGCAGTGCCCCACACCCGTTACCCCCATCTATTAACTCCTCATAGATGAATCACTGAACACGGTCTACTTTAGTTCCCTGATCTCCTGTCATGTAAAAAGAGGCAGCGTTTGCCATCTTCTGCACTTCCAGACTCTTTGTAGCCCTTCAAATGCTCTTGGAGATCAGAGCAAGGATTTCTCTCATCACTGTTGGCGTTACTGCTTTGAATCTCTCCTGGGGAAAATCTTCAGGTCGGGCTAACTTGAAACAACCTTCTACTCAAAAACCCGTCGGGTTTTGTTGTTGTTTTTATGCTTGTGTTTGTTTGTTTCCTCCTCTAGATTTCTCAGGGCTTTGCTGAGATCCGAGAGCGCTTTGATCCGTCGCTGTATTCGCTCGTGGGACCTCCGCTATTTCCTAACTCACATCAGCGCGGCCGGGCTCACGACAAGGGAAGACAGCTGCGTTCAGCGTACAGAAAGCACAGAACACGGCTGGGCTGGAGGGGACCTCAAAGCCNTCGTCCTCATCCTCCTCATCGTCGGGGGCAACGGGCTGGTGTGCCTCAGCGTGTGCACGGAGCGGGCGCTCAAGACCACCACCAACTATTTCATCGTCAGCCTCGCCGTCGCCGACCTGCTACTCGCCCTCCTCGTCCTGCCCCTCTACGTCTACTCCGAGGTGAGAGATGCTCGGGGGAACGGGGGAGCTGAGCTCTCCTTGCTGGCGTTGTCCGTGCCGCAAGGACCGCTGGAGGTGGAGGCAGGCGGCTCCGCACCAGTACGGGTACCCTCTTCGTCAGTTTGCCGTCCCAATTTAGGAAGGGATGGACAGCTCCCCACGCTGTGTTCCGGCCGCTGTAAGGTGAGCGGGTTTGTGAGGTGCTTAGCCACGACTTGACGCTTGTCGCCGTGGCGAAGTTGAGAAGGGGATGCTGCCGCTTTAGAGATGAGGTCACCCTGAAAGTGGCTTTGGTGGCTTCCTGCAGGGCTCCTCCTGCCTGGCGTACTCTGTTTGGGAGACTTCGAGTCACCTCTGAAACCTGCTCCCCTCCGAGACTGTTGACAGCTGAGAGAGAGGGAAGCAGGAGCTGTCAGCTCAGGTGCTATCGAGCCTGAGTGGTTTTGCATCTTGCTGTGAAACAAATTCGTTCTGCCTGAGGACTGATGATGCTTTGAAATTGCAGGGAGATTTGCTGCTCCTCTCCCTGGCCCAACCAATCTTCCTGCAATTTCAGAGATCTGTTGGACCTGCATGCGGCTCTCCCTGCTCCCACTGCAGCTCTATCAGTCCCCAGACAAACGGAAGAAAGCACCCGTGGGCCGAAAGAGATGACTTTTTGCACCTATCCTTGCTGTGGCTGGAGGCATAGAAGACAGGGAATCTCTTTCCAGATGTGGGGAGAGCCAAGATGTGCAGGGAGCAGTCCCAGAAAGCTGTACCTGGGGGCTCGGAAGGATGGCTGTCAGTCAACCTTCCTGACCTTGTGATTATTCTTTGCTATGGGGTTTGTAAGTGCATCCTGAGGGATGGAAGGGGCTGTCCATGTGAGTGGGGCAGAGTGATGTTTCTGAAGGACAACACAAGATCACGGTGGCCAAGTCCCAGCCTGAGTGCCTCCTCTCCTCTCCCATGACAGGGCTAGGCCTTTTTTAAGCAAGAAAGGCAGCGGATTAGAGCTTAGGATGTTTCTGGTCTCTCTACCTAGTCCAAGGATTTGGTGGGACATTGCGACCTCTGTCTCCCCAGAGCTCTTCTAGAGGCACAGCTTCCACTGGGGACCCACAGGCACCAGTGACAAACAAGAGAGCAGTAGATTCCCCTCTTTTTCCCCTGCACTGCGAAGAGCCCCACCACACTGCTTGGTTTGTGTACTTTTGAGTTGTTTTGGTCCTTAGAAAGCCTCTGTGTTATCATCATTCTTGCTGATTGCATTTCTTCCCTTCTTCTCCCCTTCCCCTTTCCCGTCCCTGGCTGACATACCCTGTCTGGAGCATGGTGGGTGTCCCCTTGGGGATGACAGACCCCTGCTGGGTGCTCGGGATGGGTGGTCAACCCCGGGTGAGTTTTAGGAACCCGAGATGCCCTACCTGTGCTTTAGCAATGGTGTTCCTTCAAGTGCACTCATTTCAGTGGCAGTTCAAAACCATCAGTTCTGCGCTGTGGATTTTTTTTTATTTTTCCACTTGAAGGCCAATGTGAAAGCTGTAGGTTGAGTTCAGCTTGCATTCATGCCACTGCTTCCTTCAGAAACAAGCCAGTGGCACACCATACCAGCACCCAACCCAGAGCTGGGCATGCAGGAAAGCTTCAGCACTGCAGACCTTCTCCCCACACTGCAGCCTTCACCACAAGACGAGTCTCTCTAACATTCAGTGTGTACTGTCGAGAGTTCTTCAGATTGTATTTCCTTCCTCATTAACCTGCCCTGTGTCATTTACCTGCCTTAGCAGCTCAGGTTAACCCTTGGGGCCTTAATGAGGAACAGTGTTGGAATGGATGTGATAAAATGGATGTGAGTCTTCCCTCAATCCAAACGTTGCCGTCCTTTGTCAGCTCTGATCTTCCAACCTGAGCTTCCAGTCTGTAGCCACGCTGCTCAGCGTGTGCCTCCCACCTGCTTTGCCCCACTCAGCTCCTTCCCTAATCCTTGCCTGAGCTGTGAAATGGGGCTGAGCCAGGAAGCTGCTGGCAGGAGCCGCCCGAGGTACAGTTATGTAAACATCTTTGCCACTAAGATCCGTGTAAGCCATTATGAAAAAGAGGAAACACAGTTTTAGCAGCTCTGCAGGTCGGGGGAGATGATTCTCTCCAGCAGGCACTCTGCCCACAGAGCAGGAGCAGAGGCAGTCAGCTTCCCGTGGGCATTCAGGACACTTTTGGAATCAGATTACTAAATGAGCAGACAACTGGAAAGAAAGAAAAGAAACTAGAGTTGTTCTGGAGCGCTTGTTAAGGACGGCTTGAGCTGTCTGTGATCCCTAAAGCTTCACACTGCGTACCTTGATGGGCTAATCTTCTGCAACCTGCTGTAATGAGGTACCACTCAGCCACATGACCCAGCAAAGCCAGCTCTGCCTCTAATCCAAAGTCACTCCTCCACCACAGGAATTCAGGGCACATTTTGTGGGGGTGCTCAACTTTCGGAGCGCCCAACAGCAAAGGCTGTGTCCTTGGGAGGTGCTGCAGCCTGGCAGCTTGGGGCCTGTTCAGGATCCATTCATCCCTCAAAACCGCAAGTGGGTTCTGAACACCACAGCCCAGAGTCAGACTTTCCTCCAGCAAAGCTGGTCAGGATCCTTGTAAAGCTTTGGCAGAAATGTGAGGGTTGTGTTTCAGGATTCAGCTCCCAAATCCTGTTTGGAGCAGCTGGTCTGCCCCAGAGAAAAGCCCGAATGAAACACTCAGGTCTGACTCTACTGCTCTTCTGTAAGCTCTGGGGCCTCTCAAGGAGATGGGTATATAAAAATAGCCCAACAGTTTCTCCAGATTCTACTCTGGCTTTGCAGCTCCACTAATCATAATCCTGTGCATGACATCAGTACTGCCTGATACTAATCCAGGCCGAGCTGCCTGCTCCCGGAAATGTGAATGGCGAGGACCATGAATGTCAATAACCTCAAGTTCGCACGAGTCACTGGACACCCAAAAAACACAGGAAGACCCAAAGCGCTTGGACAAGACTTGACTGTGCTTCGAGCTGGGGAAGAGCCCTGAAGGAATTTTGACACTAGTCTCTCTCTGCTGGAGTACCAGAGCTGTCTCAAAGGCTGGTTCAGAAACATGGCACCAACGCCTTCCATCCAGTGGTGCTGCTCAAGGCTGCAGCCAGGAGAAGAAGCTTTCAATTTGGTCCCTGGCCTCAGTCCTGGTACCCAGCATGGGGTACAGAGCTGCCCCATGAATGCAAGACCAGGAGTCAGGGGGACAAGCTTTGATACACATATATACAGAGCTGTTTCCCTGCATGTTAAAGGCACCTACTGACCCAAGGATCTTGTCGTTCAGTTTCAGGGTGGTGTGTGGTCCCTCAGCACTGTGCTCTGCGATGCCCTGATGACCATGGATGTGATGCTGTGCACGGCCTCCATCTTCAATCTCTGTGCTATCAGCGTGGATCGGTAAGTGCCTTCCTCCTCCTTACGCCAGAGGAGAAGGATTGTGTCCCAGCATCAAGCTGCTTCCACTCGCCTGCCTTCCCAGCAGTGCCACCTCCACGTGAGCACTGACCCACCTGTGTTGGCAGGTTTATCGCTGTTTCAGTCCCGCTGAACTACAACCGGCGACAGATCGACCTGCGGCAGCTGATCCTCATCTCCACCACGTGGATATTCGCCTTTGCTGTGGCATCCCCAGTCATATTTGGCCTCAACAATGTCCCAAACCGGGACCCCAGCTTGTGCCAGCTGGAGGATGACAACTACATCGTGTACTCCTCCATCTGCTCCTTCTTCATCCCTTGCCCCGTCATGCTGGTGCTCTACTGCGCCATGTTCCAAGGACTCAAGCGCTGGGAAGAAGCCAGGAAGGCCAAGCTAAGGGGTGGCATCTACGGGGGCAACAGAAAGCTCTATCACCCCTCACCCTTCATTGAGAAGGAGCGGGTCGGCCTGGAGCCAGAGGAGTACCACCCTTATGCCCACCCTGAGCACCCCCTTTCTGGGGACTATGTGATGAGCAATGGGCTCCAGACTGTCTCCTACCCACACCTCAAGTACCCACAGCCAGGACATAGTCAGAAGAGGGCCAAGATCAACGGGCGGGAACGGAAGGCCATGCGGGTGCTGCCGGTGGTTGTCGGTGAGTGGCCAGTGGCACAGACTGGTGAAGGAGGGTGGGAAACGTGCTGCGTGGTCCTAGGGTTCAGGGTTTTGTTGAACCTGGTCCAGTGCGTCCCTTGATCTCCCTTAGATCCAGAGTAGCACCTCTCCTGAGAAGAAACATACAAACGGTGTCTGTAATTCAACCTTCACTTCAGCTGTCGGGGTTTGCGACTCCTGATGTTTTAAAAATGACACCCCACTTACACCTTTTCTTCGCCAATGTTCAGGGAGATGCCCCAAATTTTTTGTTGTGGAGAGATTGCAGCTCTAGCACTTGTTCACTCCAACCCTTTTTAACACAACGCTTTCTCCCTTTTGTTTTCTCCTGCCAGGTGCTTTCCTCTTCTGCTGGACACCATTTTTTGTGGTCCACATTACAAGGGCTCTCTGCAAGTCCTGCACCATTCCCACTCAGGTCACCAGCATTGTCACCTGGTTGGGTTACGTCAACAGCGCCGTCAACCCCATCATTTACACTGTTTTCAACGCCGAGTTCAGGAACTTCTTCCGCAAAGTCTTGCACCTCTTCTGCTGAGCCCACCCAAACTGGAGGGAACGACCAGGATAACTTTTTGTATAGTTCATTAAAGGTCTATTTCTGCCTAAGGTCTGCTGTCTTTGTTGGGGAGGAGGGAAGGATGGCAGCTCCAGGATGGTGGTTCCCAGCCCTCTCTGTCTGATGCGAGGAGTTAATAGGTAAGTGCCCGTGGTCCTGGCTTGGGTGCTCCCCCCACTGGGAGCTGCAGGAGTAGCTGCTCGTTTAACACTTGGTGCTTGATGTAGGCATCAAGAGAGCCCACAAGACAGCGGATGTTGCACAGAACAGCATCTTCTGACTAACGATCTTCGTGCAGGGCTGTTGCTTTCCAAGGGGTAATTTGTTTGCTTAGAAATAAAAGACTTGCTGGGAGGTCTTGTGATTTTCTTCGACTAAGGACAACAATTGCTTCATCAATTTATCATCAGCAAATAAACACATTACGTTACCACAGTGATTACGCTGCAGCCTTACAAGTTCACTGCGCTGTAGGGGGTAGCTCCCCCAGATGCCAGGGCCCTGGTGGGAAGCTTCTGGAGAGCTTTAATCACACATGAGTCATACCCACACATCTTCATTTAGGACTGTTGTCCCACTCACGCTCTTCAGAATCTCCTTAATCAGAAGACGCGATAGAAACAAAATTCAGATTGCAACCAAAGCATCGGATATACTCACCCACCAGCTGCGTAGTGATGATACTGGAGAGCCTTCTGCATTGGTATCAGCTGCTGCTCAGTGCACAAAACATGGGTCTGGCTCCCAGCCCAGCAGTGCTCCGCAGGGATGCTCCTCTGGGGGGAATGCAAGATGCTGCTGAGAACAAATGGGTGCTTAAACCAAACAGCGCCAGGCGTTCAGCACGATGTGCTGCTTCCTTTAGTCAGAACCACAGTGGGCAATAGATGGAGGCGAGAAACCCTGTAAATTAGTTGTATCGCTGTGGGCTCAATTGAGAACATCTTTTCCATTAAGTAATTATCTTAAAGATTTTGAAAATGGGCAATCGTCTTGTAAGAAGAAACGACTGCAAATACTGGAGTGTTCTCAGCCTGCTAAGTTCGTGCTTGGCTTCCCACTGAGGAATGGTTTCCTTGTGAGGAAGGGGGCACGCTGCTGCCTTCCTTCCACCTGTACCAGTCCTCACCCTCAGCACCAACAGGAAAAATCATTCCAGTGAGCAGCTAGAAAGTAAGTAACAGCAATCACAGCCTAAATTATTAAAGCAGCACGTTATTAATTAAAGCGTTTCGGAGTAGTGAATGAAGCCAATCACCTCTTAATGCTCACTGTTGCTTTAATTAGGAGCTACTAAGCAGCAGCAAGAGGCTGGAACTCTATCTGTGCACTCTTACTTGGGGGTTGCTCAGATTCTGGCACTGCAGCCAGGGCATGCTGCTGTCGTGATGAGAGCCACTCTCTCCTGCTGCCATGTCACATCCACACTGACGTCCTGCAAAGACTCAGAGCCAACACCTCTCTGTGCAAACAGCCCAACTCCCTGCAGCTGCAACCCTCACATGCTGCACTTGTCTGTGTGCCGAGGTGCTGCCACGGGGTTACACTGTTTTTTCATCATGTTTTATTGAACAAGATGTGGTTTTTCACTTGTATTCAAGTGCAGAAGCTCCAACATGTACCAAATTTCTGCAGCACAAGGGAACACAGGAAAAAAAAAACAAAAAAAAACCCATATAAAAAAGTCCTTCCAAAGGCAAACCAAGAGTTTGTACTTTTACAAGGCAATTAAATAAACCAAATGAGAGATCATTCCTTTTTACAAGTAAGAGGTAAGGAGGCATGGGGAAAACAGAACAACAGCAAATCTAATGGCAGCAACTGTTCTGAATCCATCTCAAGAGAGACGATAAGGTTGTTGTTATCCACACAGTGGAGGTTTCAGTCTGGCAAAATCAAAGCTTCCTCAAGCTGGAGGAGGCTCCCGGATGGGAGGCTGCAGTTTGCCACCTCCAGATCCAGATTTCTCAGTCTCTCCGTTATCCAGAGGTCTGCAGTAGGACTGGAAGTAAGCAAACACACTCACAGTATGAAAAAGTCTTTCAGAAATGAGTGTTTGTAAAGGACAGTTTTGCATCAGGTCACCGATCGAGCTGGCCGCACCGCACCGCCGTGGGGTCAGAGGTAGCTGTGGTCAGACAGAGACTTTCTCCATGACACTGTCTGTGACGTGCACATCGTCGGCCTGCACCGTCACTGCGTTGGCCTCACCACAGATGTGCTGGTGCTCCTTCCAGTCCTGTGGGGAAAAGCAGATGGACAGGCCATGAAGACGGGGCATCCACAGCTTCCCTGGGCAGCTCATGCTCTGAGTAAAGAATTTCCTCACATCTAACCTTTATCTCCCCTCTTTTTGTTTAAAACCACGCCCCCTTGTCTTATCACTATCTGCCTGTGTAAGAAGTTGCTCTTCCTCTCATCTGTAAGCTCCCTTTAAAGGCTGAATATTCACGGAGCAGTTATAAGCTGCCTCAGAGAGGGACCAGGACATGACCCAGCACATTCTGTACAGACAGAAGAGTGGGGTGGAATTACTGTCTTTGAGATGCTTGGGGACAGCAGGCAGATTTTGTCATTCATCTGCAAGAAGCAATTGTTCATTCTTCTGAAATTTTAGCCTTCCTGCTGTGTAAGGGACAGTCATCATTCCGCTCTGGTACAGGCCAAAGAAACAGTCAAAATTCTCCAGCTGCTCCATTCTGTTGAGAAAGAATGAACCTGAGCAGGTCACAGAGCTGTAGTTAAACCAAACTGTCCTCTCTTCTAAAGTAAGAGATGTCAAGGGTCTTTGGAAGGAACCTATGAGAAACACAAAGCCTTGCAGCTTCCTCTTCAAACCCGTTTCTACCTCCCACATTCAAGTTTTACAGTGTGTCTCAGCATGCTCAATTCATCCTATCATCCATCCCTCTGCAAATAATGCAAAGAATAAGAGAACTATGGCCTCAGCAGCACAGGATCGGAGGTACTGAGGAGTGTGCAGCTTTCCAGTGAGCAGCAGGGAGGGCTCATACAGCACTCCCACCCAGCTCACCCCACAGTCCCCACCGTGAGGTGTCCAGGCCTCATGGCAGGCTGTACTCACACTCTGACATCCTACTTCAGAAGGTGAGTGCAGGTCTTGAGGCCATTCCTTACTTGTCTGACCCACCCTGGCACTACAACCTTGCTCACAGGCCCAGGCGACCCCCAACTCCGCAGTGTGTTCCTGTCTGTGCTGCACCTTCAGCCCACATGTAGGCTGACCCCAGAGTCACCCATCCCCTTGGCACAGCTCTCCCTGCAACTCACAGACGCTCTTATACCTTCCGCTGACAGAAAGTGGAGCAGTAGTTGACTTTATGGCATCCCGTGCACTCATTCATCGCCTCGCGGCCACAGTTGACACATGACTGCTGTGAAAACAAAGCAGCAAAGGGACCACATCAGAGGGAACAACAGCAGAGGGGTAACTGCAGTGAAGCAGAAGGCAGAGGAGTAAAAGTAAGAAGGCTGTAACAGAAGCACAGGACTTATGCCCGGAGGATGAGCTAGGATAGGGAGACTGAAAATCACACCTGGTTTTTAAAGGATGCTTTTGTGTCTAGCACTTTAATCTTACGCCGGTGACACTAATTAACATAACCCGCATCGTTAGGTGGAAATCTGAGTTACCACAAAAAGAAGCACTGTGTAGAACGTTTCGTCCCCAGCTCATTAGGTTACTGACACATCATTAGCACATCAGAATGGCGGAGTTGGAGCTGTGCTGCCATTACTTGGAGGCACCTCAAACTGACTAACTGTGCCACAGGGACTGTGAAAACGTGGAAATAGGGCACACTTTGCCAGAACAGAGCACCTGTCCTGCCAGGGAAGGCTCAGAAGATGATGCCAGCCATGGAATATGCAATTTCTGGATCTTTAAATGCAACAAGACATAGGACACCTCATAAAAACATGAGTCATCCAGAGCTTACCTTGATGATGATTTCTGTTTTCCCATCCACATCTTCTGTTTGCTGAAATAACTGGTTCTGATATTGCTGCAAGTCAAAAATACAGCAAGTTCGTCATTTCACAGCCAGAGTATACCAGGAGGGCTTGAAAAGAGAGGTCTGAATGGAGGGTTCATACAGTTCTGTGAGGACCAAAGGGAACCTCGCTCCTCTCTTACAGGAGGGGGACTCTGTCACAGCGTGCAGTCAGATGAAGAATCCAGGAGTAACAAGTACTGTCAATTCAGTACATTTATTCAAATCCTAATCCATCCAATCTTAAGCCATGTGGCTTCAATGTGTACCCCCGCACACACAGGGCAGTGACAATTTAGCAAAGGAAGACTAACAAAAATGGCCAAAGAAATAGGGCCAGGTGCCACCATCCTGGGCAAAGTTACGAGTTGAGCCCTGGGATCCTGATCCACAAACAGGCGTGGGGGAATCCTCAGGGATGGAATAGCCCGGAAGATGTGGGATTGGGATAGGAAAAAATAAAAAAGACAAAATTAACCCACCCAAGACTTGAGAAACAACATCAAGCATCATTATTATTCTTCTTCCTTCTAATGAAAAGATGACAGGCTTTCAGTTTACCCATTAAACAGCCCTCCAAAGGTAAATGTTCAAGTACACTTTGGGTGTGTTGCAGATCAAGTCCAGCTCGGAGCTCCTGCATGCTCAACAGCCAGTGCTGCTGAGAAGCCAAGTGCTCAAACAAAAGAATCCAAAACTGGCCCTGATTTGGTTACATGCTAAACCTGATTTAAACTCCATGGGTAGCAGACAAAAAGTAAAGAAAAAAACAAACCCCCACCTTCGGGCAAAGCAGGTTTACCAAGGAGTGATATGACCCAACATGTAAGGAGATTAAAGGCTTAATTTAAGTGCCCCCACGACCTGACATCTCAGCATTTATTCTCCTGTGAAACTGCAACCTTCAGAAACCTTTTGTTACCATGACACAAAGTTGAGATGAAAAAGCTCTCTGGGGAGATGGAGGAGGAGGGAGGGAAACCTCTTGCTGCCTACTGCAAGAGCTATGATCTGGTTCTACCACGAGTACACAAATAGGCAAGATCAAGCTTATTAGCAAGACAGCACACATGCACTGCACAGCGTTTTTCAACTTCTTTTTGGTGAGGAGAGTGTAAGTACAGATGTCAAAGCGTGTGTGAGATGGCATTTCTTTGCACAAATACACCCAGCTACTACAGCCCCTCTGTGACACCTGCACAGAGTCAGTTCTTGGGTTGAAGATGCAGAATTCCAGTTCTGAGAGCTGCCACAGCTCCAGAGTTAAAACCTTTCGGGCTGTCGGAGTCCACTGCACCCTCCACAGATGTGGCTAATCCCGTTTTCCAGTGGGACTGCCAAGGAGAAAGGAAGCTGAGAGGAAGCCCAGCCACTCCCCATGCTTGTCAGACCCATGGTATCCCCTTCAGCTCTGCTCTGTGTCCCCACATTGTGCCGATGGAAATGTAAATCCCTTCTACCTCCTTTTTTTATCTCTGAGCCCTCTGGTTCTGCCTGTCCCATGGTGTGAAGTAGTCACTCCATCCAGAAACTGTGGAGAAGGGAAAGGAGTGGGAACAGAGACAATCCACCCAGACACACAGATTTCTTGCAAAACCATCTCCAAGAAACTGATAAACCCCAGCTCTCAACCATTTCCACTGCTGCTTTGGAGGACACAAGTCATTACTTGTTTACTAGAACTACTTTTCTTAAGTGCCCAATCCTTTTTAGGTTAATTTCATACTCTCCAGCCCTGAATTGTTTTAATCTGTCTAAAAAAAAAACAAAAAAAACTCAGATGGCCCAGCTGTTAACAGATCTAATCTTCCACCTTGTTTTCAAATGGACAGAGCTTCAAAGACATCACTGCATCACAACAAGAAGTCAATAGCAATAAAAACACCTGTCAGATTTCAACCCTGACTTTTTATCTTCATACAGAAACACTGTTTGACACATTTGCTGAAGATCCGTATCATCCAGCTGTGTCCTACAGCACAGAACTTGGTGGGTTCAGGCATTCTCCGTCTTCTAAAGTTTATCTGATATAAACAAAGGCTTAATGCACTCTCAGCAAAAATTACATTGCCAAAGATCTTTGTGTAAAGTACAGTCTTCACTCTCCTTCTTTGGGGCCAACCCTGTAAATAGCCAAACATCTCTTCCAAGAGACCCAAAATCCAATATCCTCATCTACAAGCTACTTAATTACAACAGAGGAGAACTCTCTCTGAACAGCAGCTGTACTTAGTGAAACCCTATGCAAAGTGTTGCAACTCCATAAAGCCTACAAGTATTTCGATACTTTAATTTTGAATAATGATGCATTTTAGATAAACATTGAGCTGGACAGCTTGTGGCTTGGTTTTCTTTTAGGACATCATTCCTCAGAACTTCCAGATAACGTCGATGTTATGGGTGGACACACTTGGTGTCCCTGCCAGCACCAGCTGCATGTTTACTCACAGAAAGCACAAGGTTTATGGCATCCACATTTCCCAACCAGAGTCCGTTTTGTGTCTGAACCAACTCTGTGAGGGCTCTGCTTGTTAATTAACAAGCTGTCATCATCAAGAGTCACATGAGACGCTGCAGACAGCATATGCAAGTGAAAGGTTTTTTCAGCCTCTTCCTCAGGCTCCAGGAATAGTTCTGTTTTAAAAGAAATGATTGCAAAAGGAGATAATTCTCACAAATGCTGGAAACGTAGATTTTGGGCTTACAAATATTTTTTTCTGATCTCATACAAAGACAGGCTTTTGTATTCCACTCCTCTGTAGCCCAACCCTAAATGCTCAACACCTCCCAGTTCAGGACCTCGGTTGCTTTGGAAGATGCTGTCTCTAGGTAGGCCCACGGGTTTGGAAATGCAATTGATTTGCAAAATTCAGATTAGACATGGCATCTTAAGAAAGAAATGAGACTGTCAATGCTTCTAAATTATAATTTATTACGATTCTTATCTGCTACTTTTAGCAAATCCTCTTCCTGTCGCAGCTGCTCTATGATGTTGGCATTTCCAACTTTAAAATCTTGTAGAAAAGGGGAATGTTCCTAATACCCCACAGACCAGTCCTGGATAACACCATCAGAAAGTGGGAGCGGGGCGAAAGAGTGACGCCTGCTCTATGGCTTCACAGATAACAAACAGAGGGCTGCAGGCAGCATGAAAGCCTCCCCTGTTCTAAGAAAAGTCAGAGAAAAAGTCTACCTGGCAAGTTTCAGACCTCTGTAACTCCCACAAGCACCCAGTGCTGTCATTAGAGAGTAGAACTTCAAGAGACAGGATGCTGACAGCTCTGCCCTGCTGCAAAAACTAAATATACACCTTATTTGGAGTCATGGCATTGGAGTTTGTGCATCCAGTTGGGAACAAAGCTGTTCCCACTAACAGATTTCATTAATCCTGCTCCATATGCAGTCACTCTTCCAGGAAGAGCTGAGTCTACAGCTCTATTAGAATTTAATCTGTTGTAAAGCCTTTACTCTGCAGCTCAGACATAACCACTGAACCTTTCAATTCTAAATTGGTAGGAGCACACTGGCACAACCGTGTATTAAATGGGTCCAACAAAAATCAGTACCACCACAAGGTAGGATGGCACCTCTTTCCCCCGCCATACAACTTAACTGACGCAAGAAGTGGTTGGACCAGAGACAAAAATGGAAAAAAAGACTTACGTTACAAACCACGGGAACAACCACAGAATTAGAAAAACAACTCTGAGCAACACAGAAGCAGACAGATTATTCGGCACTTACTGTAACTGCTTGCAATGCCAGGTTTGTACCCAGAAAACTCATTTTTCTAAAAAAATTGAGCTCGTTAGAATGGATTAGAATAGCTACCTGCAGGACTGCCACCACGACCAACCTCTGGGGAACCCATTGCAAAATACGAGTGGTAAGGCTCACAGAGAGAGTAATTAGGAATTCAGTAGTTACAGGGAAATTGACTTCCTCTGGGAATAAGCTCATCCTCGGCTTGTGAAGTCAGCACTTAAAGATCAATACCCAGGAGTGATTTTAAGTCCTGTTCCTGAGGCAAGATGTATGCTGAAGTGAGCTGGGTTTGGATCAGAGGGTGAAAGGAATGGATTCTGAAACACTGGTTTGAGAAAGCTCTGCAAGGATAAACAGAGGGGATGACAGCATGTAAACTGGAAAAAGAGCAGAGGGTAAAGTCAAACGAAGTAAGATGTCCATCTAGAAACTGACAAAGCTTCCAATTTTGTGCCGTCCCACGATCTATAAAGCTTCTAGCAACTGACAGCCCAAATCTGGACAGCAGCATGAATACCCACTCTGTTTCCAGGCTGAAGGCAATGGAGAATGAGACTCCCAGCATATCACACTCCTGCACATCAGGGATGCAGTACACAGAAGAGTTGAGCAGTGACAATGTGGCAAAGAACATCAAAGCTGCTGCAGGGACTGCCATGAGGTTCTCAGCTAAATCTTCAAGGCCTCTTGCTGCACATTCCTGCTATGAATTCAGTGGAAAGCTGATGTTAGCCATAATGTAACAGCAAATAGTGTGGTGCATGGAAAAGGAGTTCCTCAGCTGCCAACGAGGGTAGCAGTCTCATAGTACACTGCCCCTCACCAGTCTCCCTCAAAGTCACAGCAGCAGCTGGGGATCTGTGGAAGAAGGAGAATGCATTCAGCAGTGCATGGAGTTAGGTGTGAAGAGGAAACCAGGGCCTCTACCATGCATGAAAAAAGGAGAAAAGAAGCAAGAAGAACAGGGGAGACCATGCAGATAAGTCCCCACAGAGGAGAAAAGGGCTGCTGAGTAGAGGCCAACACTCTCATCATGCCAGCTGGCCTTGCAGTCTTGTCACAGAGCACGAGAGAGATCAGCCTTGCCTGCACAACATTCAGCAGAACACCTCTAAACTTTGCTGGTTATCATCCCAATAAACTCCACAGCCTGCTGTGCTATTACCTCTCTGCCTCTTCAGGCCTTCAAAAGCCCATCTGATAGCCCTGCTCACTTGAGAGAATGAAAGCAGCCACCACAGGGCTGAGTACTCATGATCTTCCCAACAGCAGGATATATGGCAATCCATGCCTCCTAAATGTATGATGGCAGAGCTCAGGACTTGTAACAACAAGCAATTGATATTACTGCTACCCACAGCTGTTGGAACCCCAAGCAGTCTATTCCTTTTCCTATTGTAGGAATAACTTACCTTTTTCTCTGCTCTCAAGACTTTGAGAAACAATTCTATACCTAGTGGAAACAAGCGAGGTGCAACCCATAGAAGCACAGAATGGTTAAAGTTGGAAAAGACCTTGGTCACTCTGTCAAAAGGATGCCCCATCTCCCCTCCTCTGGCATAATTACCTCTTTTCTCTCCACATCAGCTTGAATCTTGGCTTGTGTGACAGCTGCCTCGCGGAAGGAGGAGCTGGCCTGCTTGGCCTGCTCGATGAGGGACTTGAGCTGCTGCGCCGTGTTGAGCAGCGAGTTGACCATCTCTTCCAGGTAGAGCCAGCTCCGCTGTTCTGTCACTTCCAGCCCGTTCACCACTGTGGGGGATATGGCTTTGGTGGGGGTCTGGGGGGGCACCGACAGGGCAGGGATTGGGGTCAACACTGGGCACAAAGAAAGAAACCACAAAGAATTAGGGCACTGCGTTTCCATGAAGTGATTTCTGTTGAGTTATAAGGTTCACACCTAACACTTCCTGAACTCCGATCTTACAATAACCCTGGCTGAGGGCTGGGATGACACCAAGACAGTTATCTTCACTCCGAAATTACACACATATGACATGAATGTGCAGTTCCCAAAACTGCCAGTTAGGATGTTCCTATAAAGAAAACCTCTCCACTGCTGTGATTTCTTTGGTCTCCTTCACTTGTTTCCTCTTGTACCCTCTAGAATGACCAAGATACAACGCTGAACACTCAAGACACTCAGCAGTACTTCTCCTAGGCATGTGAAAAGGCACATTAAATAAAAGACCCCTCTCTTACTGTGGCTCTGCAGTCCTCCATTTTCCATAGGCCACACCAGAAAGCCAGAGTTTCAACAGCACACAGCATAAGCTCACATCAGTTAACGTTTCCAGGAAGAAATGCCACCTGGCTTTACTGGTTTTAATTTTTCAGAATTGAACTCTAGGCCATAAACACTTGTGCAAATTGAAAGAATCCACAAGAGATTTGGAGAGAGGGAACGAGTGTCCAGAAACACACCGTACTTGAGGTCACTGTGAGCTGCAGGTTCCTCATACAGGTGAGCTGATATTCTACACTCAACAGCCCTGAATTAGAACAGTAATTTTGCTCCGTTCCCGTGACTGGCACAGAACTATTTGCATTTATATACGAGTAAAGATAAATCAGTCTTTTATCAGTTACTGTTTGCAGAAGAATGTTCTCTGTTGCAGTTTCAGAAGGCTATTTTTCACAGCACAGTATTTGATAACTTATCTAACAGGAATTACTTCCGACTCCTCATTTTAGCAGGGGTGTATGAGCCAAGAAAAAGTAATGATCTTTGCTTCACGGGTGAAAAATAATCAATGTTTAATTAATAGCATCAAGAGCTGAGTAAGGCTTTAAGCCAACAAGACTGCATTCTGTACAGAGCGGGAATGCACTGTGCAGCTCTGAACAAATAAGTAAATGATAGATCATTAAGTTCACGTGATTCAATTACATTTGACGAGATATCTATCAGATCACCAACACACCCTGCCCTACTCGGTACTGAAGGGCTGATTTGCACTTTGTTTCTTGTATCACCTTTTCTTTTCCACTCCAGAGTCTGCCTGACTGCAGCGGGGCAGACCCTCATTAACCAGTTTCTATCATTCCAGCACAAACGTCAGCAATCACAGATGGAAAACTGACATGGGACACGAGAGCAGGGCAGCAAACCTGCTCCAAACTGCCTCCACCTTATGCTAGGACATTCATAAAGAGATGTGGAAATGTTTAGAAACGCTCCCACATCTAAATCTGAGCGAGGAGATGGCTTTCTTGGATCAAAGGTTAAATGAGTACCCAGCCACGGTGCCCAAGTGGTGACAAAAGTTTTGAAGCAAAAGCTTTCTGAAAGGCAGAGAGCTGCAAAGCTTTAGGAAACACCACCACCAGAGCTTCTTCTGCTAAGAAACAACCAAGAAAAATCCTCAAAAGCAGAGTGCCTAAAGCATGGGGGAAAAAAAAATAAATCAATTTATCCAAATCTTAACTCCTAGGGAAATCATTAAAGTTTCCTTTCCTGCCTCCATCTTGCTAGAAAAGAAGGTTATCACATAAATTCAAGCACAGCTTATGGTGACTAACACTAGGGACATAAAGAATACCAATTTTGGGATGAGACGTCGGCAGCGCAGCTTCAGGAAAAGGTGAAATCTGGCAGTTGTCCTGGTAACTCGGGTAGTGAGGCTCTGGGTGAGTGACCCGGCACGGCTGCTGGACGTTGGTATCCTGAACTGCAGAACAACAACATGACAAATCACTGCGTGGCACAGCTTCCAGGCACACCTTACACTTCCAGAGGTTGCAAGTGTGGAACAGCAGTGTGATTCCACGTGGATGCCAAGCAAAGCCACTGTGTGCACTGATTTCAGCTCTCCCTGCTCTCACATCTCAAGGCTTTTGCATAGATCTTTGCCAGCCTCCTCCTCTCACACCGACAGAAGGACTCCAAACTGTTGTTCTCAGAGGATGCTAGCTCCCTTAGCTGCCCCAGCAGAACCCACACAGGAATTAGACTGAAAGAGCTGAAACTTATAGTAAGCATTTCTGTTTCCTTCAATTTATTCTGGTATTGTCCAGCATTTTTCACTTAGTTTTCACACTCAGCTACTCTTTTGGGGATGAACAAAGTAGAAAAAAAAAAATAAATCACAGAGATAACCATAGAAAGTAAGAGAGGTGTACATTAGCAGCTGCAGCACCTGGACAAAACATTTAAACTGCTTTTGTGAAACAGACTGAAGATTCCAAGCAGTTAAAGACATTTCAAAGAAATGACAGCAGGTTATCTATATCCTCTGTGTAAGCTCTTCAAATCCTTCATGCAGCACACAAAAGGCTTCTTTTCTTTTTCCTACCTCCTCATGGATGTCAAGCAGGCATGCAGTGGAATCCTTACCAGTGGCTCCAGTGAAAACATCCCCCTGGGCTGGACTTTCTGAGATAATCGCTGTGGCTTCCACCGTCGACGTGCGGTCAAAGGTGAGAGCTCCAGAGGTAGTGATCTGTCCAGAAGGAGTCACGGTGACTGGAAATAGCAGAAGCACTTTCATAATCAGCACTCAGGCCTCTAGCTGCTGAGATCCCTGTTCCCAAAGTCACAGAGCTCATGGATCTGTCAACGGCCTGTGATAGCCAAGTTTGGATCCCCCTCCTCCCCCCCCAAAGCAGTTTGGGGGGATGGAAACAACATCTCTGCAGAATCTTTATACATTCCTCTTCCTGTCACTGTTAGTAACCTAATCTGACATTTGGCTTGCTCAGTTCTTTTTGGTATCCCTGTTGCTTCCTCCTCAGCTCACTTCGTAATGTTACCGTCCAGATGATGTGACAAGGACATGAATGTGACAGGGAACCTGTGAGCCAGAGAGGAGCTTGCAGATGAAAGCATCACCTTCTGCCTCCTTCACGGCTTTCAGACTGTGGATTTCATTACAGTTGCTTAGAGCCCACTGTTCCATGTAGTTCAATAGTACAGATCTTACAACGTGGCCCCATCAGCTATTAAGGGATAAAACCCAAGCTCGGGGGCAGAACGGGGATTCCCTGCAGTGCAGAAAAGAGTCAGCACCCCCTCAACCAAACCTCTAACTTCAGCTGACCACTGGTAAGACAAAAAGATACCCAGCACAGCAGTTTTTACCAGGAGCAAACAACCTACACGTAGTAGCAGCTGTGGCAGGAAGCAGTGTGATATTTTTGGAGGATTCCTTCTTGACTGGATTTGCAGACATCTCATTTTCTTTTTTCCGTCGTTTATATGGTACGAAGAGCCGAATAGGTCCACTCTAGGGGAAAAAAAGGAGAAAAAGACATTAGCTGAGGCACCTCTTAGGGGAATATCAGCTCACTCCAACCTCTCCAGACGTGGATAAGATTCAGCAGTAAGCACTCCCATGCTATATTTGCAACAATCGACCAAAAATTTTCTATTGGATCTGCCATCCGAAAAGCCTCTGAGAATGAAAAACAGTTACACTCAGATTCAGCCTCTTCCCACTGCTATTAAAGGATAAGAACTGGCAAATCCTTCACTACTGCTCCAAGAATAGAAAAGAGTGAAAGAAGATGGGAAGCATGCGGTTTCAGGTCTAGACAGCAAGAAAACCATCCAGTTCACAGCAGAAGAGTACAAAGCAGTGCTTGAGGAGAAGCTGAACACTGCTGCTTTCACAACCCTAGCACCATTTTTGAAAAGTGCAAGCAGGCAAATGTGGAAATACAGATTTAACATGGAGTGTTACACTACTACCTCGTAAAAACATTTTTTTCCAGCACCAATTATTGTGGATTTTTGAGCAGCAATCACAAACAGCCTTGACTTCCATCAGGAGGCATTTTACATAAATACATCACACAGACAAAAAAGAGAGGAATTCCCCAATTATCCAGTTTTAGGGAGGGGCAGATAGGAACGTTGCAGGCTGCTATGCAGCAGTACTAGCAGTTCCCTATCTTACTGCTGTATGAAGCATGGACAATGCATGTCACAGCCTCAGTACTCGTCAGTGTTTCTAGGACACTCCTGACCTGCTCACAGATGGACACGGCAGCTTGATTGATGAATTGTTTTTAAACTAATGGATATAAAACCTATAACTCACCAGAGTCATGTCATCACAGCAGGCAGCACAAGTACAAGAGGCAGCGTGAGGATTTAAAATCCCATCCTGAAATTGGAAGATTACAAGTTCAGCATCAGACGCCAAAAACAGCGAGAGCAGAAGCGTGCTCTGCACAAAGATCCTGACAGCTCTCAGAGAGCAAGAAACATTAATTCCCTTCTGGGGGCCCTATGCAATAAAAGGAAGGCTAGTTCCCCTCAACCAAAACAACGAGCTGCTTCTCGGTCACCCCACAACACCACCACACACAGCTCTGCACACAGCAGAGCTGGGGCAGACACTGCCTAGAATTAACCTGTCCCTTCCAGCAGACAGGAGAAAATAGATGTAACCTCACATGAATAAGGCACTGCAAGGGCCTCCCAGCATAGCGGATGCTCCTCTTCCAGTCTTTGCTGCTGGCTCGTCCTGCCATAGCTTCAAATTCAGTGGGGCTGTACCAGTTGTCCCCTTGCTTAATGCACCTACCACGGCCTCCTGTGTTAAAATGAGAGAAAAAAAAAATGTGTTAGTAAAGGCTAAGGATTGTTTACCCATTTTTCTAAAGAATACTGACAGGGGCTGGGCAACTACGAGCTGCGTGAAGTTTAACATGTGCATGCGCCAGATTCTGCTCCCAGAACAGGGCAGCCCTGGGCTCTGTGTGTGCAGGGTGGGCAGCAAAGGATGGAGAGCAGCCCAGGAAGGGTCTCTGCAGGCTCTGGTTGATGGCAAGCTGGACTCCACAACCCTTTTGTGGGTCCCTTTTAACTAAGGATATTCTGTGACTGCATGAAATCACTGAATAAAACAGTAGGCAACCCATAGTGACTACCAAACCTGCCCATCTGCTGCTTCCCATCGCATAAACAATAACCATGCCCATTTCTTAGCATGGCTGTGAACACAGCAAACTCCAATTTTGTGCACCACCAGTGTCAACAGGCTAGAAAATGTTACTTATCCATATGTAGGATAAGCCTTTTCTAGGTAACTACCATGAATTTAAAGCTTTCCATAATTTTTGCTTAAATTTGTAATCCTTCTGGTGATGAAGAAAACTCTTTCCACAGAGCAAACACTGTGCCCTGCAGTCAGGCTTGCTGACAGTTTCTGCAACTGCTTCTTCAGCTTTCCCACAGAGATAAAAGCGAAGAGAGGGGCTAAGACAGCTAAGGAGGCTCATTAGAAGACAAGCTCTCTACTTTCCAATCCAGCAGGGATTCTGCAGAGCTCTGTAGTGACAAAGGTGTACTTCTCAGAGGTCCACAAAAAGAACATTGGAAGAGTCAGCCCACTATTGGGAAGCCTCGCTGCGCAGCAGGCTGTATCTTCACAGATAAAAAGCCTCTGAATAAAAAGCAAGGAAGCAAAAGGGCAAAACAGAGAACGATAATATCCATGGGACTATGCTGACTGGGAAACAGTCCTTATTTTCTTCATGATAAGCCCTTTAAGGAAACATGATTAACAGGGAAGTGCATTAAGAGAAGAAGGTGCCGTCCTCCTTATGCAAGAAGGTTGTTTTTACCTGAGCCAAGTCTGTTTTTGTACAGAATCCCACTGATGTTCCGGCACCTGACTGGGAGCTCGTTGTCATACACAGATGGGTCCCAGTTATACTTGGTTCCAGTTTTTTCTTGGACAGTTGCTAGAGGAGCAGGAGGAGACTGAGGTCCTTTGGGAAAGGAAAAAAAAAAAAAAAAAAAAGGAGGAAGGTGCCTTAACACCACATTAAACACCCAGGTTGTAACTTGCAGCTGGCTGGATCTTACACTTCCCAGAGGACAACGCACAACGTGAGATTGCCTGCACAGGGCTTGGCGTGCCATCTCGTGGGCAGAAAGGGGACTGCCAAGCAGCTGGGATCAGCCGCGGTGATAAAAGTCACCAGCCACAGTGACAACTAAATACCAGCAAAAGGCCTGAACGGAGACAAAATCGTGTTCAAGGGGCCTTTATAAGGGACCCAGGTATTAATCTGCTAGTTCTGGGCTTTTATTATCAAGATCATAATCGATCTGCTTTTGGGGGTGGGTTAGAAAAGGGACTTTTCATCAATAACAGTAATGAATAAGAAAATGAAATATAAGGAAAAAAAAAAAGCACATATGATTCTACTCCCAAGACATACAAAAAGCAGCGTGTTAAGAGGGGACAGAGTGTACAGTGTGACTTCACGTTATGCACGTGGTGTTTCTCTTGATTTCCAGCTGTGCAAACCAAGTGAAGAGGAAGCAGCTCCTCAGGAGAAGGACACACTGCCTGATACCTGGAGTGAGCGGTGCTGATGGCCCCTTCAGCCCCGTGGTTTCCACAATGCTACCATCTGTGTGAACCACTATGAGCGTGGCTTTCTCCGTATTCAAGCTGTCCCCAATTTGGAGGGCCGTTCTCCCAGACTACAGCAGAAACAAAGGGAAAAATAAATAAACCAATTAGCACTTGTGCAAAATCTTCTCAAAGGTCCCCTGAGACACCACAGGGCTGGCAGTTACCGGGCTGGTTTTTGAGCTTTCAGCCATACAGATGCAAAGGTTACATGTTGCAGGCCGTGAGCTCTGTTATGGGGTGTGTGTGTGCGGGCTGACTTACCAGCACGTGTCCCGAAATCGAGGCCGCGTTCGCCACAGACGTCGTGAACACGTTGTCTGCAGAGGCACCGACGTTGGCCACTGTCACCGTGGTGACTTCTGGAAGGCAAAGCAGAAATGAAACGGAAATGGACGCGGGAAGGAGCAATCCCTGTAAAGGTGCATTCCCTCCTTCTTTCCCGTTCAGCGTCCGCTTTATTTTCCCGTGATAGCTTTGAGCCAGCGCGAATGGGATCACCGCTGTTCTGCTTCGGGATGAGCGCGGCTCAACTTAATAGCAGTACAGTGCGATGAACTAAGGGGAAAACGTTTATTTCCTGCTAATCCCGGGGCAACGTGACGCTTTTTATTGGAAATAAGGAACGGGCGGAATAACTACGAGGATTTTCAGGGCCCGCCCAGCTAAAAAGCCGCCGTGGCTGCGTTTCGATCTGACTTTTTCACGGGGATTTCGCACAAGGGGCCACGCTCGCTCCGCACGGGCACGGACAGACGCGGGACCGCGCGCCGGCCCGCACTGAGGCGGTCCCGGGCTGCGCAGAACGGCGCATGCGCAGTGCATCCCGCGCTGACCTGCGAACGCGGCTGCCTCGTCGGCGTTGGGCAGCGGCTCGGAGCCCATGGCGATGTGCTCGGGGTCCGCCGCCATCACGGTCACGGCCGTCACCTCCTCCCGCCGNCCCCCCCCCCCCGCCGTTCCGCTTCCCCCTCCGAGCTTTGTGGTTGCTGCCGCTCGGGTTCCGCCGCCGCCGCCGCCACCGCGGCCGCCACCGCCTCCGCTAAGCCCAGCCGCTTGGCCGCCGAGTCGGCGTCCTCCATGCGGGGCGGCGGGTTGGAGGGGAGGGGGGGAGCAGCCCCGAGCCCTGCCGCTCCCCCCCCCGGGGTTTTTGTTGGGGGGGGGGGGGGGGGGGGGGGGGGGGGTGGGTGNAGGAGGTGATGTTCCGAGGTCGCTCGGGCGCTCCCGCCGAGCGGTGCCGACCGCTTCCGATGCGGCCCGAAGTGTGCCGAGTCTTTTCGGGCCTCGTCCGAAGGGGCTCGGCGGCTCCCGAGGCGCTCGGCCGGCGGCCAATCGCAGCGCAGCACTCGGCCGAGGCCCGAAGCGATACCTGCCAGCTCCCGAGCCCGCCCGAACAGGGCCGAGTCCCCGAGCGGTCCGGCCCGCGGGGTCGAAGAATCCCGAGTCCGCTCGAGTCTTTTCCGATCCCGCCCGAAGGCGGTTCGCGAGGAAAGCCGAGATGTGCCGAATCTTCTCCGAGCGCTCCCGAACTCCCTTTCGCCGTCCCGAACGGGCACCACCCGAAAGCGACCGAACCGGGCCGAGCGCTCCGATCGCACCCGAAGGGAGAGGGGCGGGGCGACACAAACGGCCGCGGCGCGAGGGCTGCTGGGATCCTGGAGGACTTAGCGGGCGGAGGGGGAGGGGACGCCGGCATGGGGAGAGGTGAGCACGGAGCGCTGCCTTCCTGAATAGCTGAGCTACGGGAGTGGGGCGATAGGGTGGGGGAGGGCCACCGGGCCCGGCTGTAAGGGTGTGGGGGAGGGGAGAGGAGGGGGGAAGCACACTCGTGCTTGTGGGCTCTCGGGTCGCGCCAGTGGTTAGAATGATCCTGCAGCGCTTCTGGCAAATGTTGGGGCTCACCTCTTGCTCTCTGCACTCTTTTTCTCTTTCTTCTCAGTTGTATCCTTTTGGTACCTCCCCGCGCAGGGATCTGCAGCAAGGCCGGCTGCCACCGCTCATCTATCGCCTATAAACCTGCACAGTGCTGCTGTGGTGGTCGTGATGCTGCGGGTCTGCCAACCTCTGAGTGGGAAAAACACAAAAAACGGGGTTGGAAAGGACCCACAAGACCGTGCAGCGCGTCCAGTCCACCTACCACCAATAGCTCTCACTAAACCACATCCCTCAGTGCAAGGCCTGAACATCCCTTGAACACCTCCAGGGTCTGACGCATTCCTGGGCAGTCCATAACAGCACCTGACTGCTCTTTCAGTATCAAAAATACATAGGAATGGCCCAAACCCTGGATCCTTTGAGCCACACTGCAGCTTTCCCAAGTGGTGGTGAGCCCCACAATGCCCTGTGTGTCTTCTGCATAACGTGCTGCCATGCCTCAAGAGGAGTGACAGAGCACCGGCACAGGCTGCCCAGAGAGGTGGTGGAGTCTCCATCTCTGGAGATGCTCGAGACCCACCTGGACACTTACCTGTGCAACCTGGGCTGGGAGCTGCTTTAGCAGGAGGATTGGACTCAAGGATCTCTAGAGGCCCATTCCAACCCCTACAGTTCTGTGATGTCTTCAACATGAATGTGCCTGCTATATGGAAGTTGTACTCACTCGCTGGGGAGGGTGGCCTCCTAGAGATGTCTGCTGGGTATCTCCTATAAACATAAGCATTTAAATGCCTTTCTTAGCCAAAGAGAGAGATGGGCTGGAAATAGAAGTTAATTTAACTGCTTGGTTATAAAGGTATTCTTCTGGGCTGACTCCAGGGGGAGCTCAGGCAATGAGTTCAGAGCAGAGACATAACTTTAGAATGGTTCTCACCTTAGGATGGCTGCAGGTGAGAATATTCTTAGCCTGTAAATTCTCTGTATTTGTATGTCTGTGTTTGCCATATTCCCCGCCCTTCAGAGGAATTTTGAGGGATTGTGGAGGCTTCAGATACCTTGTCTGCAGAGCCACGCTGACAGAAATAACTGGTGCTAAATATCACCTTGTACAATGCTTCTTTTTGTGAGCAGTGAATTAAGGAAATCTGTCTTACAAATTTACATCTCAAAGTTGATTCCTTTGGCTAACAAATACCCAGCTACAACCAAAATTAAAAGAGAATAAAGGGAACAAAACCCAAACCTGAAACAGCAAGCCGTTGTCCTAGCTCCTGGTATTTGCCATCTCCAGTTACTTTCTGAACCCTACCCCATAGGCCAGGCAAAGTTGAATCATTTCGTATAAGGAGGCACAGAGAATATTCCAGGGTTACTAGGAACTGGTTACTTTATGTGATGGATCCCACCTTACTGCCGTTAGAAACCCTTAACAACAGTTATCAGCTCTCATCCATTCCTTTACAGCTTTTATTTTACATCAATCAGTTTTATTACATCTTTTACTTTGTGGTGACGCTCACAATGATTGTTTATAAAAGTAAGTTGCAACCAGAAGTATGCTGTGTGGTTATGAGGTGTTTGCATCTTGTTGGTATCCCTGTTGTATTCTCCTAGCTTATTTGTGCTGTGCTATTCCACAGGTCATGTTTTCAGCTACCCTGATCAGTTTCTGGCTCTCGACCTTACATTGCTCTGCATCATGGCCACTCTTGAAGTGCTACGGTTGTACCTGGGTACGTTACGTTATCACTGCACTTTTAAACATCCATCATTCTGAAATAGAGTTGGGTGTCAGAACACATCAGGTCAGCAGACAAGCATATTTTTGGAGACTCATCCACTTATGTTATTGAACTTTATCTGTCTGATGGACATATCGTGCTTGAAGGCCATGTAGAATTTGCTCTCATATAGTTTATAATCTACCATGCCTGTAGGGTGAATACTCCAAAATAATAGTACCCACACAATATAATGAAGGTGGTCAGTATATTTTTGTCTGGCTTATCCAGATGGTATAAAGACAGTTAATCAGGAAGGGCTCTCCTGTCATTGATGGTCAAGGCTTACCTGGAACTCCACACAGAAGGGATCTCCAACAGGAGATCCTTCCCCAGTCGTGGTCAGCCCTTAAAGGGGGTCTGGGAGAGGTGGAGCCAGACTCCTCCCCTTCTGGTCATGCAGGTGAATTGCCTTCACCTGTGCTCCTGTGGCTGACTCAGTGCTCAACTCAGGTGATCCATCAGTGCTTCAGGTCGTGATTCAACAGTTCCCATACAATGCCATAAGAAGACAACAGCTGGGTTGTCAGCAAGCACTGTAACTAGGACAGCTGGAATGTTGCTACGCTGTTTACCATGCTTCTAAAGACACATGTCACTTCCATCATCTTCCTTTCACTACATCAGAACAATGGAAAGGCTCCTTTCACAATCCTACTAATCCCTGTCCAAAGCTAGCTGAAATTTCATAAAGTCCTTCCTTTTAAGCAAGCTTTAAAATTACTATTAAAATTTGTGTTAGATATTCCTAAGATATTTACACAAAGTGGGTCTCTGTTGAATGCAGCTGCATTGCTGTAGGGCTGAATGCTCAGCCTGCTGCCTTAAAGCTTTCTGCATTTATTTGCTTGGAGCCTGATGGATGAATAAAAAGCAAGTTTCAAGTCCCACATAGTTAAACAGCAAAATCTACCAAGGCAAGCTCAGAAATAAGATGCAAGTAAGGAACACGTGCAGCTTTTTCACAATGTCAGGACCTTGAAGTAGGAATAGATTACTAGGGTGTGTAGAAGACTCTTTATTGCATAAGATTTTAAAATCAGCATTGGATGTCCTTAAATGTTGCCACATTGCCGTGCTGGATGTGGGGCTGGAAGGTGGCTGGGGGGAAATCTGATGGTTAGCCAAGGAGAGGGTCAGACTGTGCAATCGGAATGATTGCAGCTTCAGGACTGATGGTGCTTTGATTGAGGCCAGTATTTCTGTGTACCCCAAACTGTTAAAGCCTTTTCTTGAGTGCAGTCTCAGTAAATCAAAGATTCATATCTGCTTTTTGTTTTCCTCAAAGGTTCAAGGGGTAACCTGGCAGAAGACGAGGGTCCATTAGGGCTCAGCCTGGCGATAATGATCGGAAGCATCGTTCTATCTGTATATTTCCTGGTATGGCAAACATATGTGCTCAAAGTAGATGTCATCATAAACAGTGTTCTTCTCCTTATGTACGGGCTTGAGTCAGTACTACAGGTCTTGACCATTGCTGCTGTTGTTGGCTAAGCCCTAACTGTGACACAGCACATTTACAGCACGTTTCTTCTTTTAAAGAGAGTTTTTCTATTTCAAAGTTTTTCTATTTTCAAAGGTCTAACTGAAATAGGAATAGGTTACGAGGGTGCACAGAAGACCCTCTATTGCAAAAGATTTTAAAGTCAGCATTGGATGTCCTTAAATGTTGCCACGTTGCCACACTGGATGTGGTACTGTGTTGATGCTTCCTCCTGTTTAAATTACCTATTTTAGCAGAGGTATAGATAAGCTAGCCTATGCATCAGCTGTGTTACACCATATCATTGGTTGGCAAATGCTAGAGATGATGCAGCAGAAATTCTTAATGCTGTGGTGTTCATCAGGGATCAATATTAAATATTAATTCCCAACACAGAATAGCAGCCAGTGCTACGTGCCATTGAGATTGCACCACACGAGCAAAGTGTGAACTGAATGAGGTTTTTTTTTTCTGTACAGGCAGTTTTTATATTCAGAATTTCTTATTTGTATATTTATTTATTCAAATAAAGAGTGTGTTATATCTAAGAAGTGTTTGAAGTACAGAGTGTTGTGTACAAATCCTAGGGTATGGCTAACCTACACAAAAGAGACGTGGGCAGGACTGGATGTGTGTGAAAACCTGCTGCTCTTTGCAGGCCTTTCTACACCAGGGAGGAGTGTTTGATGTTTGTGCTCATTTACACTAGCCAGGGGCAGGAAAGATGGTGGTATAGGCCCAGTACCACCTTAGCCACGCTGTTTTTTTTACCAGTGATGATAGAAGGGAATGGAAGATGCACAAGTTCCCATGAAAGCACCCAGTTTCATCCCTCAGCCGTAGCTGGTGGGGATGTTAGGAGGATTCTGGCCACATCATGCTGCCCAGCAGTCAAAACCAAAACGTGCACAGTGGCACGGATCTCCCTGGGTCAGATCCTTGTCCCGTTCAAGCCAGTGGCACAAACAACCCTCTGCTGATCAGCAGGAGCAAGGCTGCACCCAGAAAGGCAGCAAAGCAGCAGAACTGGGTGCTAAGCAGCCAGGAAACTGAATGGCCAAATGTTTCTGGGCTCGTGCACAGTTCAAATACCCACCCGTTCATTCCTCTGAATTTGCTCGGCATAATGGAATGTACTCATCACATATTTGTTACAAAGACTGACAAACACACCTACCTGGATCTGCCCTACTGATGATGAATGCATTCCAAGCAGAAGCCCTTTCTGTATGCACACAAATAAGAGGACAATTTTTTCCTGTTATCTGTGTACTCCTGCCTCGTACAGAAAGCTGGGCACAGAAAGTCTGACGGGTTTTAAAGGCAGCTGCTGCGTGGAATATCGTTTTTACCTGAATGGAGGTGGTGGAGTCACACACACAAGTTGCAGCCTTCGTGTTTTGCCTTCCCTGTGTGTCGTGGTGCTCGCTGCAGGCAAAAATCTTAGCACGGGTAGAGGTAGAAGAGTAAAGGCATAGTAATGTCATTGATGACATTTGCCAGGCATAAGATTGGTGGAGCTTTTAATTACGAGGCCCAGCCCTTCTGAAACAGGATGAGCAAGTTGGATGGAAACGGCATAAAAAATGGAGAGGAACCCATGTTTTCAGGAGCTCTGTTTGGGTTACTCTGCGAGGAAGAAGTCTTTGTTCTCAAGCCATCACAGGGATGTCTGCCGCCAACCTGATTTAAAAGGCTGATCCCACATTGGCCTCCTGGGCTGTCACGCTCAGATGCTGCAAGCGATAGGGCTTTATTGGTCTGAAAACAAGGTAACAAGCAGTGCCTCCACATAAAACTGCTGCTGCACCCTGGCAGAGCGAGCCCAGCCCAGCAGTCCCACCAAAGTGCCCTGTGGGCAGGTAGCGTGTTGTAGGGGCACCCAGACCCCCAGAGCACTGCTCCAACATCCTCGCAGCGCTGTGGGAACCCAAGGGATGGATGGGCACAACCAAACCTTGCCCGGTGCCAATGGCCAGCAAGCCCTCCTGAGCTTCACCTCCCTTCTCCCAAATGGGGCTTTAGGGGTCACAGCCCTCTCCCCAGAAGGGTACCCCCTTAGGGGCTGCTCTCCTCACCCTCCCCTGCTCTGGGGACCTCGGGGAGGATGCTTTGCCCTCTGCCTGTGTCGAGGTATCTATCCCAGATCCTGCAGCAGACACCAGGGCGGTGAGAGCAGGCAGGAGCAGAGCTGGCAGAAAACAACCCACGAGCCAGCGAGCAGCAGGGCTGCACAAAAGCTGCCTTGTTCCCCCCACCGGGCACCGCGTCCCCTCCCTCACCGGCGATGGAAAACCCAGCTCAACGCGCTCCTTCATCACCCCCGCCTTCCTCTACCTCCCCCTGGGGTACGAAATGTTCTCAGGCGAGAAAAACCTGACGTTTGACACGTTTCCCCCCCCTCGGTTTTCACTCAGCAAAGGCCCACTGCCCGGCTCCCTGGGGCCACCGGCTTCTAGTTATTCAATAACCTGTTGCTCCGGGTCCCAGCTCCACCTCTCTCTGCCTCCACATCCCTCCCCTCCTCTCTCCTCTGCCAAGAAACCTCTGTCACCTGCTCGCAGACAACCGGGGCGAGTGGCACGGGGACGAAAGGGCAGCGGGACGGTGGAGGCAGTGGGAGCCCAGGTCAGGGCTCCAGGTGGTCTCTGTCCTCCATCCCTGGGGCACGAGGTGAAGCAGAGGAGCTGGGCTGCTGGAGAATGGCAGCAGGATTGCACTAGGAGGGCACGGCTATCTGGGACGGGAGCGAGAGGAGCCAAGGGGACCTCTGGGGACGCAAGGGGCTGCTCAGAACCGGTGAGTCTCTCCTTTTGAACCCTAAAACCATATATCCTCCCCCCTCCAGTCCTCCACAAGGTTTGGCTGCTGGTGGATTAAGCCGGGGAGGGGTGTGATCGGAGGGGGCTGCGGCTGGGAGCCCTGGAAGTGTACAGCTTTATATCTGTTCGGGTATATGAAGGGTGGATGAAAAAGGTAATTTTTTCCAGCGTTACTTCTGGGTTTGTTTCCCATTCTTGCACGTTCCTGCCGGGCGGGCTCCAGTAGGTGGCACTTTCTTGGCAGCAAAATGTCCGTCCTGCCCAGAACGGGGTCTTTTTAAGTTGTTCCTAAAGTAAGGAGGCTGCGGGATCAAAGCAGCTCCTTGCTTGCAGACCTCGGCCTTTCCTCCTCTGGGGATGCGTGCAGGATTCCTGCTGCTCCGTGCCATGCTGCTGTGCGAGCTGCTGCTTTCGGTGACCTTGGCAAATTCACTGCCGATGTTGGAATGGAAGGAAGGCTCTCTTGGTGCTGACCCATCCCTGCGCACGACAGCTTTCCTTTCCTTCACTGAGCTCGAGTGCAGCAGCTCTCCTTCCCCTTTCACTTATTTGCCTGAAAAACACCAGTGCAAACTCCACTGAGGACAAGGCTCGGGGACAGGGATGTGACCGATGTTACTTTTGAATATGGAGAATAACTGTGAGACAACACAGTAGTAAAACACGGTGATTGCCCTGCTGTAATTAGGGCAACGGGGAGTAACGCTTACATTGCTGGGCTGCTCTAAAACGCTGCGTGAGGCGCACGTCTGTCAGTGGCCACTTGTCCAGGAGCCCTCTGAGCTGCTCCTGTGGGCTCTGTCCCTAAAAAAGGACTTCTCTGAGTTAAAGGAATGACAGTGGAGGCTCAGACCCTCGCTGATGCCCCATAGGGAGACCCATGTACTTGCAAGTGCCACTCACAGCAGTGTGTTCCCAGCTCTGTTCTGCTGACCCATCGATTTCTCAGTTGGCGGGGGAGAAAAATTTGCCCTTAGCACACATACAGGGCAGAGAGCAGTAACGAATCGAGGAGCCCTTTAAAGCACAGCTGGGGAGAGGGGGTTGGGATCCACCATGGGAATGCATCCACGAAGTGGCAAAGCTCCTTGCTATGCCCTGTATAAAAGCAAGGGTTTAAAAAAACAGCGCTTGGGATAATGCAGGATGAGCGTGTAAGTTCATAGAGACAGAGATTCAGAAGGGACCCTGATGGGCTGAAGGACCAAGGAGGTTTCAGTTCTGATACACAAAGAAAGGAGTGAAACGGGAAATGTATGAGTTGGCTTGTGTGGGCTTGAGAAACATCCATATGAAATAAGTCCGGGTACAAGGCTGAGCGCGTGGGGGGAGCCTTGGTATCTTACTCCCTGAGCAGTAGAATCACAGAACCATAGGATGGCTCAGTTGGACTGTGAAAAGCCCATGTAATTCTAATCCCCGGCCGTGGGCTGGTTGCCCCCACCCCATAGTTCTGCCCAGGGCCCCATCCAGCCCAGCCTTGGGCACCTCCAGGGATGGGGCACCCCCTGATTCTCTCTCTCCACGCCGCGGTCCCCCTCTGTGTGCTCAGTTAGGTCAGGTTGTGGTGTTGACAATGACATCTTCCCTTTGCGTGGGACTGAATTCCTGCCCCATGCCCGTTTCACGTAACAGCCATCAGCAGGACTGCTCCCACCACTGGGGCAGGTGTCAGTGCACGCCCTTTGTCCCTATAAGTTTGATGTCACCACCGCCCATAAAGTTAATCACCCTCTAAAAATACTCAAGCCTCCCCAGCCTTCCCCAGCAGAAGTGCCAAGGCAAGTCCACTGACTTCCTGGAGCGACGGAGCTGGCTTCCCGCTCTGCATAAAGCGGAGGAGATGTTTCAGAAAGCTGCTCCCTATGCCACTGTGCTGCTACCACATGGACGAGGCGACCGCTGCTCTCGCTTCCCTTCTCCCAGACTGGGAAGGCACCACCTGCAAACCTGCAATGCGCCATGCCGGGGGGGTTAAGCAAAAAAAAAAGCCCTGGCGCTTTCATTTCCTGGTAGCTCAGCTACATCAGAAGGAATGGCAATGAGGAAGGGAGGGAAGCTCTCATTGCTGAGAGCTGGACCGGTTTGGAGACCTTTCCCATCTGCCTGCCTTGCAGGAGAGCCCAGCCCTTGTTCCACGCACTGAATGCCTCCAAGGGCTCGACTGCAACGTGCTCACCATCGCCAAGGTGCCACCAAGGTAGCAGACCACAAAATGCTGTCACTGGGCAGACTCTTCCTCCCAGTCACTGTGAGTGCTTGCCTGCACTGTGAAACAGGGCAAGAGGGACAGCAGGTAGGATGTCACAACAGCCCCAGCTGTCACGAAGAGCAGGTGTGGCACAAATGGACTCTCGTGGTCCATGGTCCCCCAACCTGGCCTTGCTGTGGGTGAAAGCAACTCCTCCAGTGCAGTGGAAACACTCTGCTCTTGGTGGGGTCTTCAACACCACCCTGAGGAGAGCCAGCAAATTCTTTCTTCGTTTCATTTCACAGTTGAGCCGCCGACCCCCTAAACCTTGCCGCAATACGAACTGGTTTCAATTTTGTTCTTCCTGCTTCCTTTCTATTTATTTTTTTCCCCCGCTGTGTTATCAGTCTCAGCCTGTACAGATTTATATCCGACGAAGGTGAACTGCATTAGAATGGCAGTAAACCAAAGTCCAGGCAGCCAGGTAATTCAGAAAGCAGAACGCTTGCCTTTAGGGTCACTCTTTGCCCCTCCACTTCTGGCAGGAGGTGGTTGGTGATGAGGAGGGTGCTGGTGGGTGCTGCTCCTTGGTCGAGGTGTTGCTCACGGGGCTCAGAACTGAGACTCAGAGATATGAAATCCTCCAAACCAGGTTTGAGGCTTTCGTTGGTAACCCTATGGGAAAGAAAAAAAGCAGCGACTCTACCCTTGCTCTGTCTGCACTGGAGATAAACAGAGGCGCCCATTTGCCCAAGCCTGGGACACTCCTTTCATCACTAAATTCACTTTGTGGAAACACTGAGGAGAGGGGAAGAGAGAAAGGTAATTGCACCCACGACAGCCCTTAATAAATCACAGGCTGGAGCCTGCTCTCCTTCCTGACACCGCTGCCTCTTAATTATAGCTGTGTTCATCTGAGGAGTCAGAGGAGGAGAGCCAGGCTTTATGCAGAAGGGAGCGCTAATTAAAACCTCTCTGTTCCCGAGAAAGATATTCATGCTTTCCTCTGGGGAAAAAGCAAATGCTTCCTGGCCATTCCTGCAGGCTCATCTCTAGCAGCAACTTTCACACAGCAAGGCAGTTTGTCTTGTTTGCAGCACCTGATGCTCTCAGTGTTATTTCTGGGCTGAGACATGGGACTGAGGAATAACGAGCATCCAAGCAGCCTGGGCAGGTGTGGATGCTGCTTGCCAGGTGCAAGGCTCTGTCACAGCTCCTTGGCTGGAACTAGATGGCTTTAGTGGGGTAAATCCACACCCAGACCCAAGGGGCAGTCAGGGAGCTGAGCTGCTGACCATGCAGCATTTCAGTAGCAGAGAACCCAGGAGGGGCTGGTCCAGCTCACTCCAAGCACTTGAAGCCAGAACAAGTTGGGAGCGGGTAATGTGGGGAGAAGGTCAGGGATTTGCTTTGTTTTGTTTTCTGTAGAAGGAGGGAGGGTAAATGTGGCATCCAGGCCCTCGGGGTTAATGGTAGAGCCACTGTCAGGTTTGTTGCTGCTGCTGTCAGTTGCTACTGCTAGAATAAGTTAAGAAAAA
>VXAB01003952.1:164788-207296 GCA_013399175.1 Odontophorus gujanensis
AAAAAAAAAAAAAAAAAAGAAGAACAGAAGACAGAAAAGCTTTAGTTTAGTGAGAAGAGCTGCTGCACTGACCTAAGCAAGAGCAGGTTGGACTGGATGGATGGAGAGCAAACCTAGCCGAGCTGTGCTCACCGCTGGTCTCTGCTGGTAGGAACAGAGCAGGTAACACCCAAGGTGTGGTCAGGCCATCATCTGCCTGAGCAATCCTCTCACAAGGGGCAGCACCCTTCTCCCACTGCTCCTCCACACCGCTGCATCCACTCTGCTTAAAAATAAAGGATGGGCCCCCACCCGTGTGACTTGGGTTACAAAGCTCCCGATGCTCTGCAGCTTGGGAGGGACACGGCTGAGGTGCTGAGGTCGTCGAGATCTGTGGCACTGCCTGTGGCATGGAGGCAGTGAATAAAGGAACAGCTGTTGACTGGTGACAGAGCTGGGGGGCATCCCGTGGAACTGTCAGCTGGCAAGCGCAAAGCTGCCAAAGAGAAATGGCTGAGCACACCATGCAAGTACAGACTGCGGAGCATCGCAGTGTGGATGTCAAAAGTTTACATGGGTAGGACAGAGTGCAGTGGGACAAATCTGGGGATTGGCAAAGTGCAGCAAGAACTCTAAAATCCCTCTGCTGGAGGCTGGGAAACTTTCTGAAGAGATGGTCCCCGTTTGCCTGTCCTGTTCTTGTTCTCTGCTCTGGACATCTTTGAGGCAGATCTGTGGGCTGTCTGGCTGGGTGTGTGCTCCCAGCCTGACACCTGAGAGGTGACCACCCCCAGCAGGGAGGAGAAGAGCTCCAGCCCCAGGGACTGCTCGATGGAAGGAAACGTCATGCAAGTTTAATCACAGCCTAGGAAGCAAGGGCTGAGGCTGAGTGCTCAAAGCCTGCCTGCCGCAGTCCCATGCAGACTAGACCAGACAGGTCCCCAGAACATCTGCTCCAAGTCTGGCAAGAGCCCAGAGACACTCCTGCTCTGCTCCCTCCCTGCCAGGACCTTGCAAGCAAACGGTCAAAGGTTAAGGGGACCATCCAAAGCACCAGTGCAGGCAGCAGGAGAGAACTGGGCTGTCACCGCTTTCGGAGGTCTCCCTCAAAACATATTCCTGTGCTTTCCAGGCTGGACTTTGCCTTAAACCTCAGGCTGCAGCACACACCTCCCCTCCTTCCTCCCTTGTAGGCGAATACACATGGTTTCTCATAGCCCAGCTTACAGGCTGCCCACCCAGGCTCCCTGCCCTGCCCACTGTTGCAGGGACTGCATATATTTTTTCCTCCTTACCATTGCAGGAGGTTTTTTTTTTTGTTGGTTTATTTTTGCAGCGAGATTGTTAAAACATTTCTGCGCAATCAGATTAGAAACCACCATTCCAGTTCTTTTGATAAACCCAACTGCACACATCCTTCTATTCTAAGTTAAAACAAAGGGCAAAGGGAACAGATTTCTTTTTTTTTTTTGGTTGTTGTTGCTTTGGTTTTGGAACCACCTCCCATGGGACTGTCCTGGTTACTGTGCAACTGGCTTCTCCTGCCCCAAAAACCCACTCCTGCCTCATCCACGTGGCATGCTGGCTGCCATGGTTAGGGCTGGTAAGGCTCGAAAAGCCCTCAGCATTGCATGTGTATTTTTTTCACAGGATTAATCTCCTCCCTCAAATCTTCTTCCCCACCTTCCTGGCAAAAGTCAGAGGGTGAGTGTTATGGCAGGAAATGAAAATCACTAACACATTAGCATCCCCAAGCCCAAAGCACTGTAGGCAGACATTTGGAAGGGGAACAGGGAGTGGCATGGGACTGCTCCCCACTGGCACAGGCAGACAGAAAGAGGCTGAGGTCCACGCCCTTCCTTTGGGGAAAGATATGGTAGCGTGACCTTCCCACGCAGGGAAATAAGGATCTCTAGGGTTAGATTTACCCATCGTGTTCTACACCTTCCTCAGAGACTTCAGGAGGACCACGCTGAAGTCAGACTGCAGCTGAACGCATCCCTAAAAGAGGCTCTCAACCTAATAACAGGCACTTCTCAGCTGGAAAAAATAATGCTCTTTGACACACTCTGTGTCAGGACTCTTGAATCTCTGCCAGCCATGTGAATCAGAGCTCGAGGGAGGGACCCAAAGCAGCCTTCCTTCAGGAGGAGGCTGTGGAAACGTCTCATCCATCTCAGCACCTCTCTTACTCATGAACCAGTTGGCATGGGCCAGTGAGGGACACACACTCCTCTTCCCCTGCAGCACCTTACTCCTGTCCGGGCTGCTGATGACCAGGTGGGTGACGTTCAGGTTTAAGAATCATGGTCCACCTGGGGCTAAGGCTTTTTCTGGGAAGTGATGTGGAAAATACTGTTGTTTGCCAATTGCATCTGACAAGCTTTGCAGGTCACCTGTAAAAGCAGTAGCTGTAGAGGCAAGCTTGTAAGGATAGTGCATAGTAGCGTGAGGTGGGGTCACCGCGTGACTACACATTGCTTAATGAGCTCTTAATGCACTTGGGTGATTAGCTGAAAGCAACCACCACTGCAGTGGGTAATCCCCTATCCATCCACATGGCACGGCTGATGTCTGAACCAGAGAACTGGAAAGATGCAGCAGTTTTGCAACCAGTGTCCTGCACCTGACTCTTCAGGTGTGAATGTGGCAGCTCTCCTTCCCTAATGCCTTACAGAACAGCTTGCTGTGCCCTTGGTCACAGCTGTAGCATCACCAGTGTGGCAAAGCAGGGACCCTTGCACCCTCTCCATCACCCTGTTTGCTACCCCACTGGTGCTGGCTTTGCTGAGCTTCCCATCTATTCCTCAAGTGCCTGGAAAAGCCAAGGGAGAAGGGAGAGGTGTTCTTGCCCAGCCATGAGGTCACTCCCTGTTTTTACTGGCCTGACACCCAAGTCAGGATTTCTGCACAGAGAAAAGAAGGATCCCTTTCATCAAAAACAGGTGCGGTGTCAGATCTTTCACCCTCCTAAAAACCCCAGCTATTGCTGGCCATGACATTGCTCCTGGAACCCAAGCCCAGGCTGAGAAAAGGGGTCTGTCCTTTGCATTTTCAACAAGGACACAAAGCAGAGAAGCACTTCAGCCCAACAGCTGTCAGGACATCTCCTCTGCAAACTTTCTGGGCGCTGGAGTGAGCCCCCAGCCTTCCCCTCCCTGGGACTCCCAGCACGCTTTCTCCCACTTGGATCGTTTAGAGCCAGAATCTTTTCATTTACACCATTGTAAAGAGCTTTCATGCAACGAACACTGATCTGCCTTCTCCTGTGTTTCCAAAAGCATCTGTAAATATTTGGCAGGCTGTTTCTGGGCTCGACTCTCAGGCTGCTAAGCTGCAGCCCAGGCATGGGCAGATGCTGTGAGTCCAGACCTGCTCCATGTTTTCCCTTGGCTTCCATGGGGCTCCTGCAGCAGCGAGGAAAAGTGTGAATTCAGGAGCTGTGACTCAGCACGGAGATCCCACCCACACTTCTTTCAGAGGGGCTGTGGAGTCGGTTTCCAGCTTATTTTTTTTTTTCCCCCCCCAAAGATCTTGGAGATTGCGGCTAGTTTTGCATTTTCACTGGGTATTTATAGAGCGAGGCACTGTCTAGACTTGCTTCTGGGTGTTTTACCTGCTGGCAGGATGTAGGGGGAATACCCCGAAAGAATAGTATTCACAGAAAATAATGAGGAGGATGGTATATTTTGCTTGGCTTATCTAGATGGTAAACAGACAACCAGTAAATAAAGAGAGGCTCACCTTTTGCAGATGGTCAAGGCTCACCAATAACTCCACTGGGGAGGGATCTCCAACAAGAGATCCTTCCCCAGTGGTGGTCAGCCCTTAAATGGGGTCTGGGAGAGGTGGAGCCCTTCAGTCACACAGGTGCATTGCCTTCACCTGTGCTCCTGCAGCTGACTCAGTGCTCACCTCAGGTCATCCATCAGTGCTTCAGGCCATGATTCAACAGTTCCCATACACAGGAGCAGAAGAACTCCCAGTTAGGTTCAGTCTGAGGAGCCTCCAGCACCACTCCTTGATGGCTCAATAGTAAGCACAGCAGACGCATTGCTTCCAAACCCCTGATGCAAGCCAGCCAGGCTGCGTGACCCCAGGGACCACTGGTGCCAAGCCCAAGTGCCTGACAGGCGCATGGGTGTTCCCCTCTCGCTGCTGGAAGTCTGCCTGTTTTCTCAGGAAATACATTTTAAGCACAGATCGTTGTTCCTGAGGAGGTTAGGGAACAAGGCATTGGGTGTGATCCTCAACCACGGGTGTAAATCTCATCCTGGCACTTTGCAGAGCACAGAAGGGCATAGCACAGGAGGGGAGATGCTGTTAAATGCAGGGCCCGTGAAGCTGGCAGAGGGGTACCTGTAGGTCAGAGGTGTTCCTTGCTTCTTGTGGTGAGATCGAAGAACGCTTGTTTCTGCTCCACGCATCCTCTACCACACACTGAGTAATGCTCAGATACCAGCTGGGCTTTGGCAAAACCCGAGATGTCCTTCTGCTGGGCTGGGTTCTGTTTACCTGGCTGTGTGTCTTCTGGAGAATCTCTTGCCACGTCAAAAATCCCATGTGCAGAGCGGGGAGTGTTCCTTCCCAACGTCCTGCAGGTTGTGCCTGCCACCCTACTGACTTAGCCAGAGAAGCAACTAAAGGCAAGAGAAGGGTGATTTCATCATTAGGATGCCAGGCTAGGAATCCCAGGTTAAATTCTCAGGTCCTGTGGATGCCTCACAAGCATTTACATACCTGAAGTAGATTGGGATTCTGTCAGGTGTGCCATGGGGAGCACAGACCCAGCACCACAAAGCTGTTGTGTTAGAGCATCCACGTAGGGTGCAGCCTTTTCTATCTTTTAGTATCTTTCAATATTCTGATGGCATGCAGGGAGCTGGAAGGATACCCTCCGGGGCTGCCCGTCTTGTGGACAAGCCAAGCAGGGCAGGATATGTGTATCATGGTGCCTGTCCTCACCCTGCTCTTGTGCATACAAGAAGACCGAGCTTTGCAGGACAGCCCATCAAACAGCTTTTGTCAGAGTGACATTCCCTTGCAAAAGCATCCAGCAGCCCTAACAGACGGTGCTTTGTTGTCCTGGGAAGTTAAAAGATAACATCATGTGGGCAACAGCTAATGTTTCAAAGCGAGGCTTTATGTTACTTGCTGAGGCTTTTGCTAATCTACCATTTCTGCCTGATGCATTCACTTGGCTCCACAGATCAGTGTGCTCCAGGCCCAGGCAGGACCCTGGGGCAGCCTCTCCATTGCATAAATTTCACTGCTGCCCAAGCCCCAGTATGTACACTTCATGTGTGCTCCAAAATAAAGCCATTCTCACTGCTACTGCCTCTAGATTCTCTTGATGGGGTGCTGGAGGACCTTTTGCTTGTTGGCCTCGCCCCCCGAGGTCCAATAGCTTTAGGCTGTGGATATCAAACCTTCTTTGACTCCTTTTTGGTTACACATTGCTTAAACCAGCAATATGGGTCCAGGTAGGAAAACAAGTTTCAGTTCTGCTCTGTGGACAATGCAGCAGATTTCAGTGGGGTACCTGATGGAAACAAAGACTAGATCTGTTAGAAATGAGTTTTCCATGCTTGGAAAAGCTTACTGTAATCTGCTACGTAGCTTGTCAATTTTAAAGGTTTTAGAGACGGTTCTTAAACAAAAATCTGCTCATCTTCCTGGTCAAGAGTAGCAAATCTCACCAGAAAGAGCAATGAATGAAATTTAAGGCGGAGGTCTCCTTTCCTTCCTCTAAGGCTAAGATGTATATGGGCTTTGACAATTTCTTTCCACCTCTTTGTATTGCAGGGTTATTTTTTTGTCCATAAAACAGGTGACATAATGCTCATCAGAATTGTGCAGAGAAGGAAGAATTCCTTTTATTTGTTCTGAAAGTCTCTGAGGTCTGGCTTCATCCCAGCCTGGAACTGAAATGGAAAACTTTAAAAATCTAATTCAGTACAAATGTAAGGAAAATCCCACCCCAATAGCTCCTTTGGACATAGGAAAATATTTTGTTCTTGATAAACATCAAAGGGTTCTAACGGACATTGAAGTATGCAGTCCTGTTGAGCTTTCCCAGCCATAAAACTGGGGATGATTTCAGGCTGAAAATATATAATCTTCCACTCACAGTTAAATTTCTCTTTGCCTGATTTATTTATTATTTTATTTTATTTTATTTTACTGTTGTTTCAGCAAAAGGGGAATTTTGCCCAGCATTTCTCTGCCATGCAGTTGTATGTTCTAACACGAACAAACCTTATGCAACCCACTCTGCTCCCTGTATTTAAAGTACTCTCAGACCCACGAGGAAAAACACTCCCAAACACTAGATGCTGCTATTGGTTTTGGTTTTAACAACGATTGTGATGAGAGTAATTATGGCCCTAATGGTACACGAGTATTTCCAATTTTTGAGTTATCCATTCTTCGCCCAGAGGTCAGAATCTTTCACAACTCCTTTCCATTTGCTTGAGAGCAAAAATAATGTATGGTCACAGCAGATGGACGGAAAGCATTGCTGATAAAAAGGAGGAATGACAATCAAAGCAATCAGCCCACACAGAAGAGAGTCATTATTCTTTCCCCTAGAGCTTTTCCACTCTTGCAAGGCTGCACCTCCTTCTTCAAGGGCTCAGAGAAAGCCAAAACAATGCATGGCTCTCTTCCATTTACTAGGAGTGCACAGAAATGTAGCACAGACAACAATGTCAGGCTCCTGTCACAACACTGTGTGCGTCTTTGGGAGGATATTTGACCTTCAAGGATGTCCGGAAAGTCAGGGAGGGAGATTTCCTTTGCTTTAAAGCACTGCACCCACCTCAGTGTCGCTTCGGGGAAGAGGTGGAGTCACCATCCCTGGAGGTGTTCAAGAACCATGTAGAGTGGCACTGAGGGACGTGGTTTAGTGGGGATGGTGGTGATGTGCTGATGGTTGGACTTGATGACCTTAGAGAACTTTTCTGACCTTAATGACTCTATGATTCTATTTAGGGACACAGTTTAGTGGGCATGGTGAAGATGGGTGAATGGCTGATGCATCCTAAGGTCCTGAATGAGCTGGCTGGTGAGGTTGCTGAGTCATTCTCCATCATATCTGAAAAGTTGCAGGTGTCAGACAAAGTCCCCAGTGTGTGAAAAAAGGGAAACATCACTCCCATTTTCAAGAAAGAGAGAAAGGATAACCTGGGGAACTACAAGCTGGTGAATCTCATGTCCGTGCTTGGGAAGGTCACAGAGTGGATCATCCTGGAAGAGATGTTAAAGCACATGAGAGATGAGGAGGTGATCCACAACATCCACCATGGCTTCATCAAGGGCAGATTGTGCCTGACCAATCTTGTGGTCTTCTATGGTGCAGCGATGGCATTGGTGGACAAAGGAAGGACAACTGATGTCATTGACTTGTACTTTGCAACACCTTTGACGTGGTCCCGCACCACATTCTTATCTCTAAATTGGAGAGAGATGGATTTGAAGGCTGGACTATTAGGTAAAGAGTTGGTTGGTTGGTTGGTTGGTTGGTTGTAGCTGGAGGGTTGTTATCAACAGCTCTATGTCCAGGTGGGGGCCAGACACGAGTGATGTCCCCCAGGGGTCTGTCTTTGGACCAGTGCTCTTCAGTATCTTTATCGGTGACATGGACAGTGGGATTTGGTGTACACTCAGCAAATTTGCAGATGACACCATCTGAGTGGCATAGCTGACATGACAGAAGGGAGGGACACCATCCAGAAGGACCTGGACACGCTGAAGAAGTGGGCACATGAGAATCTAAAGAGGTGCAACAAGGTCAAGTGAAAGGTGTTGCACTTCAGTCAAGGCAAATCCAGATATGAGTACAGACTGGGAGGACTCATGGAGAGCATCCCTACCAAGAAGGACTTGGGGGTCCTGGTGGATGAAAATCCAGCCATGAGTCAGCCCTTCTGGAAGGCCAACGGTATCCTGGACTGCATCAGCAGAGGGGTGGTAGCAGAGATTGCAGATGCCCCATCTCTGGAGGCGCTCAAAACCAGCTTGGATGGGCACACCTGAAATGCTCTTCAGAAGCTGAAGCTCTCTCAGCTCTTTCTTCCTCTCACCCAAGTCTGTCTCTCTGTCAATTTCGCAAAGTAATTATAAAGGCTCCAACCCCTCAGAAGAGCGTCTTCCCCCAGTCTGCCAGCCAGGATTCAATTAATATCAGACAATTTAAAAGGAATTAAAAGATCTGGCGCAAGGATGTGTCCCAGTTTGACTTGGCCGGCCTCACACCACGCTCTCCTTTCAATTAACACGGGTTTGAATGTGGTCCTTGCAGCAGCAGTAAGACCCAGGCAAAGGTTAAATACTGAAAATAGCAGCAATAAATAAAAAGCAGGGAGCCCATCAGCATAATGAGCTGCTGGCATGGTTTTGTGCCCCATCTGGGATGTGGACACCCTGGAAGTGAGGGCAGCCTTTCAACAGTGACAGCAAAGGGAGGTTTCCATTGGAGTTTACTGTGTTATTGACCACAGAAATGATGCAGGGATCACTTTGTATATCCAAAGGAGCAATTTGCAATCAGCCTTTTGCTGAAATCAGTGGTGCTGACGCATTTCAGCTTCTGCCTGGCATCCCTGGTTCCTGCTGTCGTTTCCTGGCTGGGGCCTGGGAGCAATCTCTGAACTCCACCAGCCAAATTCAGCAACCCTCACATGCTGGAGTAACCTGGATTTCAGTCCATTAAGGACACAGCCCTGGGGTAGTAAGTGAAAGGGAGCCAGAAATATTACATTAATAAGCAGAAACACTCCCAGCTCATTAGCCACGGGAGTAATGTGCTCATACAGTAAGTATACAGAAGAGAGCTGAGTTTATTAGAGCACGTTCCCTTTTCTAGGTATCTTATGCTAATGTACAGGAGAGATTTGAGAGATAGGAACCATCTGAGGACTGTAAGAGGAAACCAGCAGGCAGCTATTAACAGAGGAAAAATTCACAGGTACCCAAGCCTGGGCGCAGGGACAGGTTTCATTACGCTCAGAGAGGTTGGCAGAACACCAAGTATTGATTCTAACATCTATATGAATCCTCATGTACGTGCGTGTGTGTGTGTGTGTGTGTGCATGGGCTTTGGTGTCTACCAAAATACATGAAAATGGGACATGTAATGTGCTTGAAAGCAAGCCCTACCGATGCCTTAGTGCTGGGGAGTGTTGGTGTGATACAAGGCAGGCTGGAAGACGTAAGAGTGAACCCAAAACATGCCAGGGACCCCCAGAGAGAGGCTGCCTTGCCACAAAACACATCTCTCTGGCACACGTGCAGTGAGAAAGCTGTGTATCTGCCCTGACCTCAGGGTAGAATGCACATAGCAAAATACTGCAAGTGAGTGCTTCCAACACGAGGGATAAAACCGGATACATGAGGAAGCCAGGGCAGCCCTACCGATGATACAACAAGCCCTGCAGCACACTGTCAGCCTCCAGTGGGGAAATCCCAGACGTCAGGAATGGCTCTGAAGTATTCCCCACGAGCTGTACACAACCTAGCCTTAGTGCAGTTGAGAAAAAACTAACAGGGCAGCTCGCAGCATTTTATTGTACCTTGTTTTCCCTGCCTTATTCCTCTTGCAGTTCTGCCCTTAGAACAGTGCCTGCATTTCTCTCAGGCACTTTTATTGATAATTCTCATTGAAAAAGAGGTAAGATCTCTGTGAACTTAGCCTGCCTGCCTCTTCCCAAACAGCCAGCCATCTCAGGAGTATTTTCTCCATTCTTATGCTGCTAGTGGAGGAGCACTGACAATTATCTTCCCTTTTTCTATACAGGGAATAGCCTGGGTAAGGATATTTTAATAGCCAGCACAGAGCTTAAAATTGCCACGCAATGCAAGGTAATGGCAGCGTGGACATGACAGATGACTCTGGACACTTACTGTGGTCAGCATATGGCCACGGAGACCTCTAAGTCTGTTAATGGCCTCTGAAAGACCATCAGGGCACAAGGGCAAAGACCTCCTCAAGTCTGTGCGGAGCTGTAAGCAGGGCTGCTTTGGCAGAAAATGGATGTGCTAAACACCACAAAGTCTGGGTGTGCCTGAAGGGGACAGGCAAGAGAGCAGAGATGGAAATGGGTTTCAGGAATGTTATATCATCTTCATCGCAGCCCAGGTCAGAGCCATGGGGCAGTGAGCCCCTCTGTGCTGCTCTCACCTGCTTGGGGACCCCAGATCAGAGTCAAGGCATCATGTGCATCAGTAAGTCACCTGAGAGCATGAAGGCTGTTTTCTAATGTCTAACTTTGTCTCCTCTCATTCTGTTGAAGCTGCCCATCCTGTGAAGCAACATGAGTCTTAAGGGATCCCTCAGCAGCAGCACTGGCTCAACAAAGTAAGGATCTTCATGGCAGGCTCTCTTCATCCTGCGTGCAGCACTCCTTCTGAGTGCCCAGGGGGATGTTCCATGTGGCCCCCTACATGCATAGGGTTTGTTTCACCCTTCCTGGGTTCCTCATGCATTACTGTCATGTGGGATGTGGAGATGGGCCTTAGAGGGGATGTAACCCATGCCTAGAGGCTTGACACCCCCAAAACTCAACTGTTTTACACAGAATTACATCCCCCCACATTTACACATGGGACATGGTCTGTACCTAAGCACTTGCCTTAAAGGAGCAGGTTTAAAAAGAGTCCATTAACAAGAGCCCTGAGCCTTACTGCTTACACTGCTTGGGTTCAGACGGACTCAGTTTCAAGGAGCAGCCTCCTTTTCCCTGGCCTCCTCCCCATAACAGCTCACTAGGAGCACCATTCTTAACACAGCCCTTCCAGAAGTGATGTGCTCCCAGGGACACTGCAAGCAGTGGTAACTCTACCAGGGACGGGCCCAGGTGGGCTGCCCTGCTCTTCTTTCTGACTGTTGGGTTTGGTGACACAGACCCGTGGTGTGGATAACAGCTAAGGTTGCAGAGGGAGCACGTCCAATGGATGTGACAATGAGAGCAAGGCTGGTTTCCCTCGGGAGTGCTGTGGGGCTGCACCGTTGCATACAAAAGCAGATGTTGAGTTGTGCCTTCCTTTCTTTATTTTGCAGTGGCAGCATGGGCAAAGCGGATGGAGCCTCCAAGCTGAGCGCAAAGGACCTGTATGGTAAGCAGTGCCCACAAACATGCCAGTTTGTCTCAGGTTTCCTATAGCAAGGGCACCTCTGGGGATCTGGACACCATTGCTGGGGGGAGTTTGAGGCCAACAGTCCATCACGTGTGTCTGCTCCTGTGTGTGGAGCATGTTCTTTACTCCTGTGTTACCGTGTCCCACGGTGGGCATGGCTGTGCTTCCATGAGGACGAACAAATCTACACATAGCATTGCTTCCTCTCACCTAGATCCTCTCTGGTTATGTTAGCAAGGTAACTCGTTAAAGAACCTAACAAAAGAAGGACTGTCCTCAGCAGGTTAATGATTATACTCCCTTAACCACTCAGTGAACCATGACAACTCCAGTGCCCTTTGGCTCCTGGGAAACAGAGAGAATTGGTGGGATTGGTGCTTGTGCTCAACCCGATCTCCCACCTTCTGACTGTCAATTTGCTTGGTTGGGACTTCCATTGGCTGTGGAGTGGCTGTGGCAGCCCCTTGTCAGAGGGCTCGTATTTGATCAGAAATCTCCCTTTGCTGCTGTGAGGTGTGGGTGGCTTTATTCATCCCTGGAAAGTGATTCTGGCTGCTGAACAGTTTTACCCACCTTTTTATCAGGGTGGATGGGCTGAAGTGATGCCCTTCAGATGAGCGATCTGGAGAGGAAGTGGGTGTTGGTGGGAAGTTGGGGGCTGTACTAAGCAGGTGAAGTGTTCAACACAGGAATAGCTAGCTTGGATTAGATGCAAGCAGCCAACTGTGGGAATAAAGTAGATGAGAAATTCAGTGTTACTAACCAGAGGAATCTGTCACCTCGATGAGCATCTGCCAAGGGAAGGCGTGAGCTGCACAAGCTATTTGTCTGGTGATAAAAGCCCAGGAAGAAGAGAGGAAGGAGGAGTGGAGATGCCTGGGAGCTGCTCCACTCTGCACACAGGACTGCTCGGAGAAGCTCCTCCTGCTCCTCTGACAGCATCACTTCCTTTGCTGTGCACTGAAAGCTCCTGCAGCTTTCATCAGGGGCATAAAGGTGTTAGTTGAGAGGTAAATAACAGAACCACACCGAGATGTAAAACTGAAACAGGGAGATGAGAAGTGTGTGGGAAACAGGGTGGGGCGCTCAGATCAGTGCCCAGTGACAGAAGCTGTGAATGATTGGGATTGAATTGTGCACAAGAGACCAGCAAGCACTGACCTCCCTGCAGTGCCTTCACTGTAAAAACTAGTGAAGGAAAAAGCTGACAGGCTGCTTTAAAACCAAAAGCACTTTCTCAAATAAGTCACTTTCAGAGTTGCATCTTTTTTTTTTTTTTGCAAGGACACACCTCAAAAGCAAATTTCAGCAAGGACAGGACCTCTCCCACCAAATTCCAGCAAACCTTCACTGAGGACTGTTAAGTCCACAGGCCAAACCCTTGAGAGGAATAAATCACCTCCTTTGGTTCCCCCCTCACCTTGGCAGCCCTTTACTGCAGAAGCCAGCAGCTGGTGGCTGGCTCTGCCCCTATGCACAAGCACGTCCGTGGGGTTTCTGCCTGCAGAACATGGGGCCCACTCTGCACAATTCAGCATGCCTTCTTCAAAGGGCACTCAGCATGTGTTAAAGCAGCAAGTAAATGTTTGGGTCTCCTTTCCACTTGGATTGTCCCTCCCCCAACATTAATTTCTGCTGGGAGCTGGAGGTGGAGGGCAGGCAAGAACTGAAATTCCAGGGAGAATTATGTTTCATAATGAAACGAATCACATCAAGCTGAGCTGGCCTTGATTATGTGATTGTGGTGCTGCTAAGGGACGTTTGGAGCTTACGAGAAGTTTTATGTTTCTATTTTTCTCACGTGCAATCGGGCAGGACCTGTGCACACTGCCAGGCATCCCAAGAATGAGCACAACAAGCCCCGGGTCCACAGCACTTCGGAGGAAATGGGAAGAAATGGCCTCAAGTTGTGCCAGGGGAGGTTTAGATTGGATATCAGGAAGAATTTCCTTATGGAATGAGTTGTCAGGCATTGTTACAGGATGCCCAGGGGGGTGGTGGAGTCCCCCATCCCTGGAGATATTCATGTAGGGGTGCTTAGAGACGTGAGTTAGCAGTGGACTTGTACTGCTAGGATGGTGGTTGGACTTGATAACCTTAAGGGTTATCAAGCCTCAATGATTCGACTCATGTTGGTCCACAGAGCCCAGAGGTGGGGAGGGTGGTTGTCCTCGTGCCACAGGTGGTGTCTTTTCCATGGTGGTGAGCACAGAGGGATGTAGAAAGATGCAAATCACCGGGGAACTGTGCACAAAAATGGCTTAAAGCCCTGAGACATCTTTCCCCATTTCCAGCCTTATGAGAATCATAAGGGCATTCAGCCGTGGAGCTGCCTGGCTGGCGTGACAGCAGATGCTCATTCCCCACTCCCCTGTGCTAAATGGCATCACGTTTGCTCAGCTCCATGTTCTGGAAGAGTCCGTGACTGCCCATACAGAGAGAGCAGGGGGAATGGCTGGCACCTATCAGGTTGCCACCTGACTCGACGCACAGCAAGCAGCTGGATAAATGTTAATGCATACCATAAATAAATTAAGCTGCTTCTCTGCTTACCAGTATTTGCCCTGAACCTAGATGAAAGGCAGCGGGGGGAAATGAGTGTGACTCTGGCAGAAGCCAAGGCAAGGGTTGAGAAGGAAGCATTTCTGCACAGCGTCCACTGCAGCTTGCCACCTCTTTCTGGGGTGATAACCAGGAGGACACCTGAGCTGCTTTCATGGTTGGTTGGGTAGTGCTGTTTCTCATGGGGGGTTAGGCACTGTAACTGTGAGAAGCTGCGTAGAACCAAGGGGACTTTAAAGATGGCAGTGGGCTTCACACGGGGCTCACTTCTGTGCCGTGTCCATCTGTGTGATGCTTGGCTGCTTCCCAGCACCCTGGCTCCGAGCTGCCCCTCTTCCTCCTGATACACATTTCTGGGAAGGACCCAAACTTGGTGCACTCAGCACTGGGAGACCACCAGTAGCATGAGTTAGGCTTGAAAACTTCAGTCTGTGAGGCGTGATCACTTGACACTGCATGCCTCCCGTAACCCAAGAAAGGCTCCGGGGCTGTAATAGGACACGGGATGCTAACACAAAGAGAGAAGCTGTTCACACCAGGCCATCGTGGCCCCGGGATGGGTATCATCTACCTGGAGAGCCACAGGGAGAGGGGCTCCGCCTGCACAGGCTGCATGGACGAGCTGGTTGTCAAGGAGTTGTGTGTAATGGTCACAAAGCAGCTCCTGAGCTCCCCATGGCTCTCATTATCTCCTCCGTGGCCCCCAGACTGTAATTCCTTGCTGTCTGCTCTCTTGTGTCCTCACCTGCACACGGGGCAAACCCAGTGTGACGTGGTGATGCAGTGAGATACCATTACAGACAGGAGTGGTGCCAACTCAGGAACAGCCTCCAAAGCAGAAAGGCAGAAACACTGACTTGATACAGTCCATTTCCTAAAGCTGCATTGTAAATATGTGCTTACAGCTGATGGCTTGGCACATCGACCAACAACAGGGTCATTAGTATTGGTCACTAGTATGACATGTTGTATCTAGTGCATCCCTGCACACATTTTCCCAGTGCAGTTGGGCAGTAACAGGGAGGTAAAGTGCTCCTGTGATGGGCAGAGAGAAAGGCAGCACAGATTTCTTACCTGCTATTGCTGTTGCCTTCCCAGCTCACTGCAAAAACACCCCAGGCAACAGCAATGTGATGATCTGCTCCTGAAGCAGTGTTTCCCCCTCTCCCCCGCCTCCAGCTTTGAATAATTCCCTTGTCTGCCTCCTGTGCTCCCTGCACATCACTTCAGAGGTCTTTCTGCATGTCCCCTTTCCCACCCCAGATTCCAGCTTCAGATTACTTGGCTCCTCTCTGATGCTGCCTCGTGGGTGACCCTTCTCATTTAAAGCCTGGAAATGTAATACTTTAACTGGAAACAGGGCTGGAAGGAAAGAAACCAACAATCCCATTGGCTGCGGCATCAAAACCAGCAAAATCAGAGCAAGAGCAGTGCTGTTGGTTGGAAAATTGCATGGCTGGGGGGGGGTCTACAAAGAGGCGTACTTCATTCCAGCTTTGGTTTTAAAGGAAAAGGGAATGCCACTCCCCACAAGTTTCTCAATAGCATGATTATCCTCTGCTCAGCAGCCCCTGGGTGCCTGCCCAGCTGCTGTAGGCACACCAGGCACAAGCAGGCAGTGTTACTTGGTGCACGCAGGCCTTGCACAACCCACAGGCTGAGTCAGGTTTTTATTTGCTCTCCTGGAGTGTGTTGTGTCTTCAGCTAATAAATGAGGAATGTGAGCAATTGGGCTTGAGCTTGCTGTAAATATTAGGCGTGCTGAGGAGGAATTCAAGCCTCCAGACAGCAACGGGCTGCCAGCACACTATCAGTCAAGCAGCTCTGTGATGTCCAGGTCCATTCATAGCCCTGGCTGCCCCCAGTATCAATGAGAGCCTTTTCATTCACCTCATGAGCCTCACATACTAAAAGGGACGTGGCCCAAAAGGGACAGCTACACCACGTATGTTCCCTAGCATCCATTGCAGACAGTTTCTGACAGCACACAAAGCAGTGCCAGGAAGATGGAGTGCTTGACACTTTACAGAAGGCTGCAGAGATGCTTCCAAGATGGGGCAGCAGCACTAAAGCCTTTGGTGGCGTTGCTTCCTTCCTGTTGCTTTGGGTGGTGTTTGGTTCCTGTTGTCTTTCTGCTTCCCCTGCTTGGCAGAAGGACTTGCAATGCCACATGCTTCCTTCCCTGTGCAGACCAATGTCCATCCTATAGCTAAGCATACAAGCCCCACGCCGTGCAGTTCAGGCTGAAGTCTGGCTCTGTGCTGACAGAGTCCCACAGAAACAGCGGGGTGCTCCCATAGCAGACACTGCCCTTGCTGGCGAAGGCTGCCTGCACTGCTTACCCCAGAACAAGTTGATGGCACTGCTGACCCGTGCTAACATCTCCTGTTTACACCAGATGCTCAACAACAGCGACAGCTCTTCCTTGCCTTGCCAGCCCATCTCCCAGACCTGGGGTTGTTATGCTTTGGTTCCCTCCTGTTTCTTGCTGAGCTGTTCATCCCCCACGTTTTCTACTGAACCTCTTGCCCAGCAACAGCAGAAAACAAATACAAGGAGATACAGGGAGGATGAGGGAGGATCTGGTGTGATACAACTCCCTAATTAACCTGAGAAGGGTGTGCACAGAGGAGAGGTTGGAGCCTCCACAACCCTGCTGTGACAGAGTGCATTTGTCACAGAGGCACCTGCTGGCACCACAAGTGGCTTTGGCTCCTCTGTACACCGAGAGAAATGCTCGCATTCCCACAAACCAGCAGGATGCTGGCCCCACCAGGCAGCATTTATCCCACTGAGATGCTGTGCACACAAAGCACCCAATCCAGGGGAGCATGCACAGCCGTGGCACAACTCCCTGGGAAAAAGGGTGTTGCATGGAAAAGGGGAGGGAACCTGGCACACACAGCGTGCTTTGGCTTCCAATAACACCGTTTGTCCAGGATGTGAATCGATCCTCCTCTTTTTTTTTCCTCACTTCTATCCTCTCACTCATTAACATAAAGCCAAGCGGGACCACCTCCCTTCCAAACAGGATTTTGTCCCTGGATTTTCAGCCCATTTTGAGTGGGTAAAGCCCACCCTGCTACCTCTGCAGTGGTCTCAGCATTTCCCATTTCCTCATCTGGCCACTGGTGCAGGTGGAAACACCATTTCTGCCGTGCTGTGTGTCTGTAAGATATTGGTGGCAGATAACATTCTTCAGAGAATGACTTTACAGCTTCTCCCACACCTGTAGCTATGAGGCAGCAGCTGCTTAGGAAAGGACGATGATCTTCACGTTATGAGAGATTTTTCTTGCCAGATGCCAAAAAGCAAGGGACAAATCTGTTGTTTTCCCATCCCTTTGGCTCTCCTGGCAGGCAGAAGGGAAAAAATAGAGCAGTGGTCACTGTGGGGCTCACACCAGCTCTTATCACCTTCTGATGTTTGCTGTACTAGTGCCACAGCCCTGGAGCTCTCCTGCTCTTTGCAATGCAGTGCATGTTGCATCCAGTAGTCCTCCACCACGGCAGCCTCTCACGGTAAGCAGGAGATGGCTCATGTAAGCAGAGGTGCACAGTGGTGCTTAAGTTCACCTGAAAACCATCTTTAAATTCCTGTAACTCTTATTCATCGTGTGGGGATGATGCAAATTCCTTACCTCCCGAGGACTCTGTGTGGGTTGGGTGACACCTTACCGCGCTCAGGTCTTCTCCATTGCAAGACGCTGTGCAAATGCAAAGTATTTCCAGCACGAGTGGTGTCAGATAAACCAGGAGGAAATGTGCCAGTGTTCTTTCATACAAAATTAAGCAGATGGAGGGCAAGGCGATGCAGTGCAGGAGCCACTTGGGCAAGTGTCCTGTTTTCTGAAATCTCTTTTGGCAAGGAGTTCACCTTGACAACAACACATTTCCCCCACGATTTGTAGCACCATTCTGTACTTCAGCCCAGCTTGACCAGAGCCAGATTTAAGCTAAGGCAAGTGATGACGAATCCAAAGAAAGGCCTGCAGTGTCTCATCGCGCTGCTTTAAAGCAAACATACCAAAACTCATCTTTTCTTAAAGCATCCACATCTCAGGTAGAGGGGGCCTACAGTTGCCTATTTTGTGATTTACAGCCTGGATCCTTGCTTCTTCCTGCAAGAAAATGAAAAGAGATTTCAGTGTTTAGCACCTCTGCTGTCAAAGACTGGGAGTGCTCTTACAGAACTCCATCAACCATCTCTTGATGCTGCTCAGCACTCATCCTTTTAGAGCTGGAGTCATCTGTCTGCCCCACTGTAAAGAGTCTTTGTTTCCAGGCTGACCACTTCAGCCTTTTCCACTCCCTTTTTAAAAAGGAGGGAACGGGATGTCTCAAAATTGAAACTTGTCTCCATCCCACACAGTGTTCTCATTTCCATTGGTGTCATCTATTTACATGAGAAATGCTCGGTGAGGAAATTGAGGTTAGTCAAGGAAAAAAAAAAGTGCCTCACATCAGACACAACTCCCCACAGACATGTCTTGCTGTGTGCCCTATCCCAGATCTTGCCCCACATCTGAAGTAGGGCAGGCTGCAATTAAAGCAGCAAACAGAAAGTGCTGTCGACCTCTCAGTGTAAGCCAAAGGGGGAAGTAGTCGTGAAGGATTAATTCCTGTACTCAGGTTTTTTCCAGGAGCTTGTGGCTGAGCTGGGAGCTGTACAAGGTGTCCAAAGGTCTCTCTCCCCAAGCTGTCCTCCTGGTGTGCAAGGCAGAGCCTCAGCCAACACCCTGGCCAACATGCCCAGTAAAAAATAGTGCCTACCTGTGTACAGCAGCCACTTTGGTGCTACCAGGAATTAACTGTGGATGCAAAGCACGCTATTGTGTTTTCAGTGACAGGCGTCCAGGTACAAGGTGCAAAGTACACAGGTGCCCTTCCATGCTGATGAGACATCTCAGAGGTTTAAAAATAAAAGGCATTAGAAATCTGTTATCTATCAATCCTTGCAGGCTTCAGCCAAAAGCACCAGCATCCCTTTTCATTTTCACCTCTCTGGGCCCCAGTTTGTATGCTTAGGAAGCTCCTGGTTTCCAGTCAGCTTTGCTACCAGCACCGAGCCCTGTGTCTCTGGAGAAGTACCAAGAGGGGCTCAAGCTAAAAGCTCTTCTGGCCCAGCAAAGGTGAAAATCCCAAGTTAAATCCCAAGGAAAACAACCCTTCAGGCCAACACTTGTTCTGGAGAGACACCTGCTGGCAGCACCCGCAGTCCTTCTCCTGCCTCGATGGAAGCCAAGCAGAAATAAACAGCTATCAGAGACGCCAAGGAGTCCAGGGAAAAAGATAAAGAGGTGGAACCCAAAGCAAGAGCCACGGATCTGTGCTTGACTCAAGCAGGGCAGGGCATGGGTTGAGAGCTCTGAGCAGAAGTCTCGAATACTTGAGAGATGTGAGTTTGTTCAGCCCAAACCAGTGGGTGAGCAAGCACAGGGCTGGCTCCAAGTCCGTGCTCAAAGCAAAAGGGAACAAAATGGAGAAGCCAGCATCCCATCGAAGGCACTAAAGAAGTTCTGAAGGAGACCACAAATAAACGAAGACCAGTGTATACTCCTTTAAAACACAAGGAGCTCCGGCGTCTGCCATGCCATGACATCCTCCTGGTTGTGGCAGTTGCTACAGTGGACAGGATATTCTAACACAGGTTACTTCCAGCTTAGGATGGGTGAAAATGTGTAAACAAATGAGAACATATGACAACACACACAGAGCTACAATTACAATGAACAAACTAGAGATTAGAGGACGTCCTCTGCTGTTGAGGCAGATGTTTTCAGTCCAGCTCACTCTGAGCCAAGGTAGTTACTCCTCTGCTGGGCACACAAAGCACAGAATCCCTGGACACATGCCATTAAGCAGTGAGTAAAAGCTGACAGGGTCAATTTTTCTAGGATTATATTCCATATCCTCCTGCAATATTTTTTTCCAATTGCTCTTTGCTGCTGTTTTCCAGTGAGAAATGCGGGAAGCAATAAAGATTTGTTGCCTCATAAAAATGTTGCTCATAAAAATTGAGGTTCTGGGCTGGCTGGCCTTGATCCCTGCAGCCTATCCCATCAGGCCTACCCCGTGCCTTGCCAGGAAATGCAAGAAAGCAAACTAGCAGTGTCACAGTGCTGCAGAGGGTTTCTTCCAGAGGGTCATCAGGTCCAGGCTGATGGGATGCAGCTGGATGTTTGTTATTGCCATGTGCAGGTCAGAGCGCGGTGCCAGCCTTTTCAAGCTGCTCTTCTGAGACCTTTCCTGGATATTTGTTGTCCGAGGCTTTCTTTTACACGAGGTTTCATTTCCTCCTTAAATGGCTCCTGGAATCAAATGAGTTGTACTCCAGAATCCCACTGATCAAGTGTGCATCCTACACACTGAGTTTGCACTTTGTGACAGAAGTTGCTGTCCTCAATTCTCAGCACTCTGAAGCCGGAAGCTCAGACAGTAGCACCCCATTGTGAGAGCTGTAATTCTCAGACCCTAAGACATTGTCTTTTTTCTTTCTTTTTTTTTTTTTGCAGAACAAAGGAAAAAATACTCCAATTCCAATATCATTATGCATGAGACTTCACAGTACCACGTACAGGTGAGTATGCAGTGAAGTTTTATGGGTCTATATCATTGATAGATGCTGATAATGAAATGTATTCCACTTTTCCCGGAGCTTCATTAGGTCAAAGAGCAGCAGGTAACCTACTAAATAGTATGCATGCATTGCTTTCCACATCCTGGGAGATGCAAACAGCAAAGCTGTTTGGGAATCCTCCATTTGTCCTTCAGGGAGATGGGACTTGCCATTCCTGTATTTCTTTTTGCTGCCCCCTCCATGCAGATAGATTAATTTGCCTCCTGAGCTTCCTCTAAGCTGGGCCCAGTTCTTATTTCTAACTCCTGCACTGCAGGACACACTTGCAGGCAGCCATCCACTGTCATTTCCCTCCTCACACCACAGCCCACCACCATGACCCTGGGCATGAAACCCCACGAGTCCCCTCCATCCATGGAACACGCTGCTGAACCTGGGTCCTCTGAGTTTCTCTCTTCTTTGAGGACAAAGAGGTAGGAAAGTAAAGAGCATATGCAGGTAGAGCACAGGAGTGTGTTCACCAATGGTGTCTGATGTCACTCCTTTCCCTGGCTCAGAGCACTGGGCTGGATCCTTCCCCTTTCTCTTCTCTCATATATAGCTGGCCTGCACCGAAGGACCTGGAGTTACAAGCTTTTCCCCTTGCATCTGCTGGGTATGTCAAGGACCAGTGTCTGGGGACACTGTAAGGTCAGGACTTGCTGTGAAGCCAGCACTAACCAGTTATTCAGCTGGATGCATTTGGCCACTGTAGACAGCAGATGCGAAAGGGTTGATGCAAAGGGGGGACAAAAAGCAGTCATTAAATAATGAGAATTCGGTTTAATTAACAATGGATCTCTTTCCTACTTTAAATTAAAATTGAAAATGACATGCAGAGCCATCATTTATCAAAAAATATGAGTGATCAAGGTCCAGCAAATTAAAATATTGAGTAATGAGGGAATGGAGGAAAAAAAAAGAATGTAAAAAAGATAAGGGAAATTCAGTATGAAGAAAGAGGAAAAGGAGAAACTGCCTTGTCCTCAACCTCCTCTACTTTTGAAGGAGAGCAGCGGGAGCTGTGGTCCCACTCCATGCTTCAAACCCTTCCTGATGACCACGGGCACACAGGTTAAAATGGGATTCCATGGTGGTTACAGGAACTCACCTGCCCAAACCACACAGAGCACATCAACTATCATTTTTCAGCTCTCCCTCAGCTACTGTGTCCTCTCCAGTAATTCAAAACCCATCAGCCATGACAAGCATTCAGCCAAATTCAGCTTCCAGTGTCACAGACACTTGAAGATGAAGCCAGCCTGTGCCACTGCCAGCCAGCAGGAGCTCCACCTGGCTGGGGACAGCTGGGTCACCCAGCACTGAAACCTGGCAAGGCAAGAAAGGAACACACTTCATGAGGTTCACAGGTGGTAGGAGGAGTCCTCTGTTCTCTGGTTTAAGGCCCCAGTCCAGTTGGAAACAAAGGAACCGGCTCATTTGCTTAAAATGAGATTTAGTCTTTTTTTAAAGAGATCCTGGTTTCCACCTGAGAAACTAACTCAATCTGTGCCGTCAGCAGCCTGGCCAGCCGTCCCCATCAGTGAGCCCTGCCAAATAAAGTCACTCATGGAGCCAGAGAAGGGACTTTAAACAGTGACGCGTACGTGAATTCTTCACTCCTTATGCCATATGCCGCTCATTTGTGAGTGTCTGCCTTGAACTTTGACCAAAGCAAACGGCTTCAGAGGCAGGCAGGGAGGCAGGAAGAGGTTTTCTTGTAAAGGAATTTTACTCCCTTAAAGTAATCGGTAAGTTGATCAAACTTTGAAAGTGGAAGCAGCTATTGCCCATGCCTGGAAAAGATAGCATGTTTGATTCTCCCCCTGGATAGGTGGGTTTTAATCAGACAGAGATAAGAACAAGCTTCTACTCCCCTCACTCCAGCATTATCTAAGGAAAATGGAAAGGAAAAATATCTTAATGAGCCTGAGCCAGACAAGTTGCTTTTCCCTCCTGAAAATTAACTTACTTAACAGTAAATAACTAAGGAATTTATGAAAACCATAAACCTACCACTTATCATAATAAAGCAGATAAGATTGCCCGTCAGCAGGTATAAACCAATTCTCCTCACTGCTCAGAAGGCAGAGGGTTTGGCATCTCTGCATGGATGATATTGACTCTGCAAATACCCTTCCATGCAACATTTTACAATTACAGTAACACATACCCAAGAACATTCTTCATAACTGATTGCACGACTAATCTCAGCTTTCGGTATAGCTGCTCAAATACCTGCCAGGAGTTTTATTTAGATAGTGCCTCACCCCATACCTTTGGGTTATGAGCACAGAACCAGGCCATCACTTAAGCTCTGCAGTGTTTGTCCTCTTCTCTGGTCTGTACAGTCTTTGTGAATTATCCTACTATCACCTCAGCAACAAACTGAGAAAAGGCAGGGGAAACTCACTCCTGCACTCAAGACAACAAAGAGCCTCTCTATTTTTCACATCCCAATTGGTGGCTTACTTTAGATACATCCCATTTTGCCAGCTACTGCTTCGAAAGAGGGCTGTGGGATTAATGCATCAGAGTGCACAGATAACAGCCTGGCTGGCCCGAGCTGCCTTCTCCTGCCTTACAGGTGCACTTCTGGCAGACACATCTTCTCCATCTGCATCACACTGAGCTGTGCTCAGAGGGGAGAGAAATAAATTAGCTGCATTTCTGGAGTAGCCTTCACCTACTGCTGGGGACACATGGATTATCTGTGTGCAACAGATGCTTCTCCTTTCTGTAACTCCCCCCCACTGCCCTACCCTGCCAAGATTCCCCTCATGTGGAGCCCCGCCAGTTGTTGAAAGCCTGCAGGTGCCGCTTGGTTACACAAGTCTTCATAAATTGAATGCCAAGTGTGATGCTTGGATCGTTGCTTCAGGGCACAGAACAGGGCTGGGAAAGCATGCAAGTGCAGTCGCATCTGGGACACCGCCACTTTATCAGATCTGTCCCTGGCCCATGTGCACCAGTCAGGCAGCACAGAGAGGGGAGGACAGCATGGAAATCAGGCTGGAGGTGAGAAGAGGCCTCGGATGGGTTTATAGCACAAGTGGAGGGAGGGAGAGAGGAAGACTAAGAAAATCCAGCAAAGCCACAGCACAGGATGGGGGCAAAAAGCAAAAATATCCCTTTGTCAGAGAGGCTCGTTTCCATTGCCATGAAAGCTTTTTGGGTAACGACAGTGGAAAAGCAGCATGAAAGGATCAAAAGGCTGGAGCACAGGCAGCTGTCCCACAGCTCCAGAAAAAAAAAACGGGGGACTCACACATACAAAGCACTTGCAAACACGTGCTGCTGGACAGGGGCCAGAGCTGCCAGGGTTGACGCAGAATTAGATAAACATGCAAGCAGTGAAACCTGTTACGAAAACTCCTGCTGCATTACAAAACTAATCTTACACCACTGTGAACAGACTGGTGCTAACAACCAGAATGTGCACGCTTTGCACAGGGACTCTGTTGAGTAGTAAAGAACAAACAACTGTCCAAACCTATGGAGGTTACAATTTACAACAAGCCCATCACCACCAAAGCTTTTTTATTTTTATTTTTTACCTGTTTTCTCCTCCTTCCCTCTCAACTTCAGCACTTGGCCACCTTCATCATGGACAAGAGCGAGTCCATTGTGACAGTGGATGATGCCATCCGAAAACTCCTATTGCTCAACTCCAAGGAGAAGATTTGGACACAGGAGATGCTGCTGCAAGTGAATGACAAGTCCATCCGCCTGCTGGACTGCGAGTCACAGGTAGTTAGAGGTTAACGTAGGGGGTTCTGCTTAGGGAAACCATACAAGGGTGAATCACCACCAAAATCCACTCCGGGCTTTGCAAGGGCTGGCTGACTCTAATTGAAGGGGTAGGCAGGTGTGGGTTGATTTACTCATGCCTCCAGAGCACAGATAGCCCAGATAGAAGATACCTTCAGCTGTGTTCCAACAGTATAACTGTTTTCCATGGGAGTGATGCAGAACTTGAAGGTCCACAGAGAACTGCATATAACATATGAGCAGAGGGAAGAACTTATTAGTGGTACCCTAACAACATGCAGGAACCCCTGCCTGAAAACTATGCCCCATTTTTACTGCAATGCACATATTTGCACACAGGGATTCTAATCTGGTGGGAAAGAGCATCCAGACAATGGGAGAAAGGTGGTGCTGCTGCTCTGGTTTTAGCAGTGGGAAACTAAAAAATGTTTGCCAAAGTTCACCCAAAGAGTCAGTGGAAGGGCAAGCTGCTATTGCCCAGAAAGAATCTTCCTTCCCAATGCCCTGCTGGGATGCATGGCAAGAGGCTGGTGCAGGTAGAGTGCAACAAAGTTCAGGGTGAGCTAGAGAACCCATGCTGTTAGAGTCAGGAGTTCACCTCTGTTGGACATCTACTCCTCTCCCAGTCCTCCACAGTCCCAAGCCCTTTGCAGATGGCGACACTTAAGTATGTTTGATGGGTCCAGGAAATCCCAGAGCACGAGCTCCATCAGGTCTCTCTCTTCAAGTAGGAATCCCCAGAGTTCATGTACAGGTTCATAAGAGATCCCTGCTGCCCAACCCATTTCTTCTTTTCCAGGAGGAGCTGGAGGACTTCCCGCTGCCAACTGTCCAGCACTGCCAGACGGTGCTGAACCAGATGCGCTATTCCTCCATCCTCCTCCTGGTGTGCCAGGATTCAGAGCAGCACAAACCCGACATCCACTTCTTCAACTGCGATGAGGTGGAGGTGAGCAGAGCCTTCCTCGTCATCGGGATGCGATGGGAAATGGGACTGTCGTGGCCCACGGACAGCTTTCCCAAAACCTTCCTGGTCCATGTGAGACAGAGGAACCTGCACTAAGTAACCTACAAAGCCCACGATGGGGGTGGGGGGAAAGGAGTGCCACCTGCATGGATATATCAGTAAGCAGCATAGCTTTGTACTCACTTGTTCAAACAAAGGTGTGGATTGGGTTGGCACTGATGGTAGTCAGTGGGAGCTGTGAGCCACCCGAAAGGTTTGCCCAGATATCGGTGCTTTGATAGCACCTTTTCAAGGCTCTTGACCCCCCTGTGTTGCAGACAGGGATGAAGTCTTTAAACAGAAGAAGTTGTGCTCCCAGCTCTCTACCAGCCACTTCTTCCCTTGCTTACTTGGAGACTTCAATTCAAACTTTGCAAAGCACAGCCCTTTAGTAAAGCATTCGTTTTTATCTTTGAGGCGGAGATGGTTCACGAAGACATAGAAAGTGCCCTGGTAGACCACAAGCATGGGAAGAAAATACGACCACAGACGCTCAAGTAAGTACTGCAGGACTCAGGACAAAGGGGTAAGGCAGACATGTACTTAGCACCACCCACAGCACTGCATTTGCACACGGGTCTCTTGGAAATAGCATCTACAGCCTCTGATAGGGTTGTTCTGTGTTGTTGCCTTGCAGAGCAAACCAAGAGAAGATCAAACAGAGACAGTCTATCCTCCCACCACCACAAGGGCCAGCCCCCATTCCGATCCAGCATGACATGCGAGGCCAAGCAATGAACAGGAACCGGGTGGCACCCCCTTCCCAGTATGAACCAGGTACTGGGAGAGCTCAGCAAGTCCATCCCTGAGGGTGGGGACCCATCAGCATGGACAGACAACCTTTGTGAAACAGCCTGGGGTCATTTCAGCTCCAGCGTTGGTGCCCAGTGTCTTTATACCATGCTATAAAGCAACAGTAAAGATTGAAATTCCCCAAAGAGGTGACAGGCTGTCAGCAAACTGAATGATGACATGAAGCTTGGACCAGCAAAAGTAAAATGTACAGACCTGTTCAGAAAGACAAATTCCCAGCCCTTGCTAACTTCACAAAGAACACACATTTCACCCACAGAAATAAAGTAGTTTGCATGGATTCTAGAGTTGAGTGTGAAAAGGCAGATTGGAGCTCACCCCTCCAAAACATTATTCCAAAGCCATCCTGACTTCAGACTAGTTCAAGCTGCTCTGAGAAAACTCACAGTCCTCTTTGGAGAAAGCTGGTTGCCCCACCTGATAATCCTTTCTTGATGTCAGGCAAGGCTTGTTGGGGAGTTCAGGACTAGAAGACAGGCTCAGAGTTGCTCTGACCACACTTATACACATGTGGAATACTCAGCAATATCGGGGCAGATCTTCAGCTCCTCGGTGAAGCTAAGTTAGTGCAGATGCACTGAGGGTAAATGAGTTAGAGCCTCCCAGCATCTGGGGCTTGCAGGTCTCTGCCTGTAACCAGTAGCTGGCTGCTCTCCACGATTCATTCAGTGCTTCCATCTGCAAACAGGCAGCGTATAGACACACACACAGGGCTGGTGGGCAGGTGCTGTAACCCGTGGAAGATTTAATCGGCACCTTTGATCACCTCCCACTCTTTGTGAGCTCCTGAGGTGCTCTCGGAATAAAGGAATGAACAAACAAAGCCAGGTGTTACCACCTGTGGGTCACTGTGTTTAACAGAGCCCACCTTCAATCTTCTGTGGTAAAAAATATTTTTCTCTCCCTTTCCTTGTCTGCAGACTATGAACGGCGAGGCTCTGTCTCCCAGGACCATGAAGAGTCCCGAGCCATCCTAGCACAGAAGATTGAAAAAGAAACGGTTGGTATCGAGAACAACAGGCAGAAGGAAAAAGGGAAGACAGGAAAGAAGTGAGGGGCTTCTCCATGAGCTGGCATTTTATGCCTAGATCAGTCATTTTTAAGCTGATAACTCCTGCTTAGAAGGGTAGCAAAAGCAAAACTCCTTCACTGGGTTAGCTGCCATCTCCTCTGCTGGTTTCAGAATAGTTCTCCCCAGTTCACAGTCCTCTCTTGGGGTTATTTCCCAAATGCCCATTAGCTAGGAGCCAGTTGTCACATTGGCAAATGCAGCATACAAAACAAGGCACAGTTTTGGGTTTAGAAAGGGGTGAACCCAGCCTAATTTTTTTTTTTTTTTTGCCTGGATTCTTCACTCTTCCAGGAAATGAAGTAGGTAAAGCCCTAGGATTTTTGTTTCCCACCTGTGTGCAGTTTGGGCTCTTTCTCACCTGGGTTCATTGCCATTCTGTTCTCACAGCAAATCCTGAACTGCACTCTGGATGACATTGAAGTCTTTGTTGCCAGGCTTCAGAAGGCTGCAGAGGCATTCAAACAGCTCAACCAAAGGAAGAAAGGGAAGAAGAACAAGAAGAAAGGCCCGGCAGGTACAGTGCAGCAGCTGGAACAGATTGGGGAACATGGGAGTACAGATAAGGTTGGAAAGCCTCAGCTCACACCTCAGCAGGGCCAGGTCACTGCAGCACTTTGCAATACACCACTTGCAAAGTCCTGCTGATCTCTAGGGACTTATTACAGAGATCTGACTTTGCTCAGCCCATAGATTTTCAGTAGTTCTAGTCTCAGCACACATTATTGCTGCAACTTCTGACAGCAAGACAGACCCATCTTGGAATGGGACATGCTAATTAAAGTGTCTTTTTCTCCACGTTCTCATTAAAGAGGGAATGCTGACTCTTCGAGCAAGACCCCCAAGCGAGGCAGAGTTCATCGACTGCTTCCAGAAAACCAAACTGGCTTTTAACCTCTTGGTAAGGCACTGAGGGTATTTTCACCTTAGGCAGCCACATGGCTGTTTCCCATATATTGGGGTAGTAAGCATTTACAGTGAAATGTGTACTGAAAGCACTATCAAGGGACAAAGCTCTGACCAAACTTGCTCAGTGAACAAGATCATTCCTGAAACATTACCAGTAAGGAAACCACAGCAATTGTAAACAAGCCTGAGAAATGACACAAAGACACAACCTTTTCTTTTAGAAGCAGATATTCATACAGTTTTGCTTACCTGGGAGGTAAACTGATCAAGCACCCTGCTAAGGCCACAGCCACGCATCCACAGCTCTCCCCACATGCAGGCCTTGGACTTTGCTATCCATATATCCAGAAACCTGCAAAGAGAGGCTGGGGGCAAGTAAGAAGGTGAATGGGGAATCAGTGCTGGAGCAGTGTCACATCTGCACTGTGCCATGCCACGTGCCCTCTTTGTGAAGTGTCACCTTGCTGCCATCCATCATTTCATGCTTTCCACTTCACACCTGTGTTTAATCATTCACATTTAAAATGACTAGACCCCACATTCTGGTAGGGAAGGGGTCAGCACTGATCCCCCACATCATAGAATCCTAATCAAAATCAGGTTGGGATTAAACTGGGTTTTTCTTTATCTTTCCAGGCCAAACTGAGAAAGCACATTCAGAACCCAAGCGCTTCAGAATTGGTGCATTTCCTATTTGGGCCACTGGAACTGGTAAGACTAATTCACAGGCTTCGCTGTGAATTTGCTTTGCATTTCTGGTGTCACTTTTGCACTCACAGGCGGCTAAATTACGCAGAAAAATCAGAAAGCTGTTCAGAACCTTCCAAAGCTTTCTCAGTAAAGTCCAGAAGCAACAGCACCAGCAGTCCTGCTTTCTGATCTGATTTCCAGCCTGAATTAAATACACAAACCCAAGCAAATCTTTCCACCACATTAACAAAGACTTACTGTGAAGAGCACGAGCCAGCTCTGACTCTTGTTGGGCATCTGCCTGATCTCACCTTTGGTTAAACATGGCTCAGTACTTGCACTGGAAGGAAGAAGCAGGAATCCAACCTAAAGAAGAAACCAGAAGTGATGCAGAAATACCACACCATTTTCCAACGTGGCAGTTTGTGTCCTTTCTCCAACTATGGAGAGTTTTAAGGTTTCTTTGACTCCAATAGGAAAATTATTGCACTTCTTTGAACTATTCAGACTTGTGCAAAGATTCAGGTTGATGTTTCTTGAGACAACTGAATTAACGTAAACATCAGCTGCTGACAGCAGGAGTCAGGCCATCCCTTGCTTTGAAGGCTTTCATTGGATCCCTTGGAGAATTTAGTCAGGAATTATTTGCCTTATTTGTCTGTTCTTTCTTTATAGAATTTGGAAGGAATAACCTTTTCCCTTGGAGTGGGCAGGCAGAGAGTCCAATGCTCAAAAGTGACTGATTTTTCAGCCTTTGATGTCTGTTCTTTCATGTGTGCTGGAACGGATATTTTGAACCTTTCCTCTCTCATATTCCTATGTGTCTGTGTGTAATTCAGATCGTCAGTAGCTGTGGTGGCCCTGAACTTGCCAGGTCTGTCATCAGCCCACTTCTTTCTAAAGATGCCACAGATTTCCTCAGAGGACACCTGACACCAAAAGAGATAAGCCTCTGGGACTCCCTGGGAGAGGCATGGACCAGATCCAGGTGAGGACAGAGCTGCTATCTCACCAGCACCCCAGGCTCTTAAGGCAGGGGGATGCTTGATTTTACAGCCATGTCAGCCCTGGCATGCAGTACTGGATGCTTTGTGACAAACGTTACTTGTGAATCTCACCACACACTTCTTTCCTGCTTCGAATCCTAGGGCTGAATGGCCCCGAGAAGCAAACATCCCCACCTACATCCCCAAATTCCGCAATGGTTGGGAACCACCCATAGAAATCTTCCGTGGAGCTCCCTGGGAAATAGACATTGGGCACTTGCAAGAAGAGGTGAGTTCTGTGTGGCCATCCTCTCTTCCTTCCACCTTTTTTCTTCAGGGTGAGAAAGGGATCTGACCTAACCCAGCAGCAGTGAGAGCAAAGCTGTCAGGCACTTCTGGCTCCTCAGATTCTGGTCTGACTCATCCGTGCCACTGTGGAGACTGCAGTGGTGTGTAACAAGCAGTCAACTCAAAATTCAGTTGGATCTGGTTATTCCAGATCCATGCAGAAAGAAAATGAGGCAAGATTCATTGCCTTCCTTTCCCTCTGTTACAGCTTCCCCCTTTCTTGGCACCACTGACTCAATTTTTACCCTTCCAGCTGTCATCAGCCAATGGATATCCTTACCGAAACTCCTCGCTCAAGCGTGGCCAGACAGCTGATCAGCCACAGGCTGTGGATGCCTTTAAGCAGAATGTAACTCAGCATGTAAATAGGTAATGTACCAGCTCCTTCACCCTGCAAAACAGTGCCTCAGCCCTCCCTGGGTAACCTCAGAAACACCCACTGCACCACATCATGACACCAGGATGTTTTGGCAGCCTGACAGATTGACTTGTGAACAAGATAGAGAGAACTCAAAGATCACACAAGCAGTTAGTCATGTAAACACTGCCTGATTTTTAATCAGCAGCAGGTCTACAAGGAAATGAGTTGCACGTGTTTTCTGCCAGAAGAGGTAAAACTCCTGGCTGGCCTCATTAGTCTATCAGTATGTCATTTCATAACATCAACCCACCAAAGCGATGCTAAGCATCGTGTGCCTTTGAATTTTTCCCAAATTACAGATGAATCCTTTGCCATACTTCAATTTGCAGTGATTTGACATCAAGTTCTGAACTGCATTCCCCTCCACTCAAGCACAGGCCTAGATTACACTAATGAGCCATGAAATGTTAAAGACTGGAGGTCCAGACACAGCAAAGCAATTAACCAGCGCTAAGCTGGGAAAAAAAAAAAAAGCTTAAAGACACACTGCTTATTTCATGTTTAAATGTTCTAATCCACAAGATTCACGAGCTCTGCTGTTGTTAGAAAATGTCCAAATTCACCTCCCAGTCCAATTGCAACAGCAAAAGAACTTACTCTTCCCATTTGCCTCACCAGAGGTTCTGGTGGGATCATAAAATGGTACAGAAACTAAGTGGGAAGAGAATTATGGTAACAGATTCCCTGCTCCATTCTATTTTTTCTCAGTGACGTTATGAAAAATAAGAAACCAGTTTACATGAGAATGTTTAAGCCCATCTTAAGTGACTGGTAGGCAATATATAGAAGAAAACAGTTTTACCTGTTTGTCTTAGCATAGGTAAATAAGTCATAGAAGCATAGAATCCCTGCCACTAGATCAGGTTGTACAGGTACCCATCCAACCTGGCCTAGAATACCTCCAGGGATGGAGGTGATCCTTAAACAGATGGAAGTTTGCTCTCCTGAAGTTCCAAGTGCCAACTCCACTCTTTACCAGACCCACATTCCTCAAGATACCAAACTCAACCAGGGCATGAGCATATAGAGTGGAATATGAATTAGCAGTGTCCCATTTCACCAAGGTGACCATTTCCCTGCAACACCACCCAGCCTGACTACTGCATGAGCTCATGGAAGAGTAGGTGAGGAAACCTTTCCTCCTAGGACAGCTGTTTTACCTTTTTACCTACCTTTCAGGTTTCCAACAGCAACTTTTCTTATGTTACATGTAAGGAAACAACATCCAAGTTAGTGGCACTGAAGCATATGCTATGGTTGAGTATGTTTCCATGACTCTTCAATCCAGACTCTTCTGCCCAGATGTTTGCCAACATCACAGCCCTGGGACAGATTATTTCCTGCTAAACTCATCCTTTTCTCCGGACAGTTTGAACTAGTTTTCTAACCAAGTGACTCTATATTAGCAAGAGCACCCTTGCATGTATTATTATTTATAACAGGGCTCTGGGCTGCACAGAAGTGTCATGAAAGCCCTAGGCAACATTATAATAAACAGCGATGGCCTCTCATTTAAAACCTAGATGCCTGCAAAACACACATTACCCTCACAATCCTTCAAGTGTCCCTTTTCCTCATAACCCATTTACATTCTTGAAAGACACAAAACAAGTAATTATTGTGTAACTCATGCTTTCTGCCCTCCCTCCTGCCTTCAAAGCACTGCAGGGTAAAGCCACCACTCCCTTTCTTGACCACTGGATTCAATCTGTCTGAAAACTTCCACAACCAGACTGAGAGCCATCTCAAATCAAGTGAACTGAAGACTATGCTGCAGAATTAGGTGTGATACTGTATGGTTAACAGAATGAATAATACCAAATAGTATCGTAGCCAAGATAATTTACAGATGGAATAGTTAGAAAGATTATCACAATGGAAAAGAGACAATCAAAATAAAGAAAAATGCTACCCACATCCTAGGCACATGGTAGGAAACTCCAAAGGAGCAGTCTCCAGAAAAAGATCCTTCCCTAGTGCTGGTCAGCCCTTAAATGGGGTCTAGGAGAGGGGAAGCCAGACTCCACCCCTTCCAGTCACACAGATGCATTGCCTTCACCTGTGCTCCTGCAGGTGACTCAGTGCTCACCTCAGGTGATCAATCAGTGGTTCAGCCCATGATTCAACAGTTCCCATACAGATACCAAATCACTGAACCAATGGTTTCAACCTCTTTCAGCCCACCTGCAGCTATCTAATTGGCTTCGTTGACTTACACAGACCTTGACATAAACTGGCATAGCTCCACTGAAGGAGAACCTCACGCCTTGTTGGCATGTTCGTTGTGAGTATAAGCAGCTGGAACTCCCTTGCATTGTGTACCTGGTTGTGAGTCATAAACAGAAAGATCCACAAAATATGCATTAAAATATTTCCTGCTTATGCAACCAGGCAAGACAGCTTTTCCCATACTGCAGGCATATTTGGATACAATAACACTACACCCATCCAAACCAGAGGGGGGAAAAAAAAAAAAGATGAGATAGGCACATTTTTTCCTAAGCCAGTAAAAAAAAAAAAAAGAAAAAAACAAGAAAAAAACCCCACATTTCAGCTTGAGCCAAACACAATATTTCATTTCACATTTCCACTTCTGACAATCTACCATGTTTATTTCTGTTTCCCAAATAAAAGCTGGTTTAACATTGAAAGCCATATATTCTTCTGTCACAAATTTCCAAGCAAAATACTTGAACTCTTTTCTCCTCCTGCCGAGTGTATCTTAGAATAGAAACGTTCAACTCACTTTTCCTATGAATCTGCAGAATTCTTTTTCAGTAGCTCAGCATTGCCTGCTGAACAAACAAAACAAAACACAGATTTCCAGTCAGTTCTTCCTATGCTGATGTTTGACACCCCTTCGCCCAGCCTTGGTGCCTGCCTTTTTCCTGCTCAGGCACACAGGAGTTATACTTCTCAGTGTTATAGTGTTTCACACTTACTTTTCACAAGCAGTGGAATGAGAGCAACTTTGGTTTGTGCTTTGTCAGTCTTCTCAGGCCTTGCTGCAGCAGAAAAGCAGCTGGGAGAGGAAAAAGCCTCTTCTACCCTTTCAGCAGCAGCCTCACCGTGTAAGGCTAGTAGCCAAACACCCTTAGAGCTCTTCTATTTTCAAATATAGGGTTGTTCATTGATGTGAGGGGTGAAAATCTTCCTTGAGGGCACAAAGGGTCATCCTCCCTCCTAACACGAGCACATCTGGTTTGACATGCACTTGCACAGTCCTCACCACTTGTCTGCTCCCCGTGGACCTGTACGGTCTTAAGTTCTTCAATTGGTTTCCTCTAAAAGATCTTTTATTTTTTTTCTCTCCTGCAGGAATTTTGAGGCACAGGGAATGGCCCAGCCGAAGAGATATGCCAAAATCCGCTACGACTTCACAGCGCGAAATGCCAATGAACTCTCAGTGCTGAAGGATGAAATTCTGGAGGTGAGCAGTGTGCTCAGAAAAGAGGTGTGCCCCCCCCCTCCCCCTTCCTAGGATCAGGACTGGAAAGCACCAACTCACTTTTGCTTGGTATTTTCTGATGAGTAGCAATGAGTGACATCCTCACCGCATCATGGTTAGGATGGGACATGTGATTGACCTCCAGCATCTCTGGCAGGAATCACTTCTGATTTTGTTTTAATGCAAAAAGACAAAGTAACATCAGTCAACGGAAAAAAAAAAAAAAAACAAAAAAAAACCCAACCTATAAAAGTGAAGGAGAAATGAGCAAAACAAGGAGCTATGAGTTCTCAAGCACTCCAGCAGAGCTCTCCTGTTCATCATTAGGATAAGTTCTGATGCCTTTCAGGAAAGGCTTCACTCCTGAACTGCAAATATCTGTTTGTCTCAGTAATGCTGTTCTGACAACTTCACGTTACTGTGCCATTTCTTTCTGCTGTATCCCGCTTGTATAGGCCAGAAATCTGATGGTCTCACTAACAATCTTCTTCCCCCTCTCTGTCAGGTGTTGGAAGACAATAAGCAGTGGTGGAAGTTGCTCAACCGGAGTGGGCAGGCTGGTTATGTCCCTTATAACATCCTGGATGTGGTGAAGCTAGAAGAGCTCGAACAGGTCTGTAGTCAGGTGATGGTAGCCTGCAGCAGGGCATAGTCAGCCACTGAGAATTACCTTGTAATGGACCTCCCTGGATTTCTCAGGGTCAGCAGGAACCCTCACAAGCAGATGAGCCAAGGGCTGGGAGGTTCCTGAGCCTCCTGTGATAAACTCCTACATTTTGCCACCTTTTATCTCCCCCCGCACTGTGTGTAGCCATCCCAAGCAGATCAAAGGTTTCATATGGAGCTGTCACCAAACATCTGCTGGCTACAGTGGCTTGAAGTAGTTTCACCTTTTGCCTGTGTCTTCCTTCCAAGCTCATGTACTTCTCAGCCTACAGTTCTACCACCTCCTCTGTGGTGAAACGGATGTTTTCAGGGCTGTACTGTAATCAGAATGAGAGAGTTAATGCAGCCATAAGAGCAACTTTTGCCACCAAAGCATTGAGGGTAGCTGCTGTTGCTGTTGGGAATTAAATTAAGAAATTGGTTCTCTCACCAATTCAGCTCAGCAGCAGGAACAAACTGCTGGAGTAGAGGCAGACTGAAATGCCATCCAAGTGAGTATCAAGTGAGTACTGCTCTCAAGCACCTCGTACTGCAAAAATGTGACAGAGAGCTCCAAATGCCCAAAGGAAGCATGGAATTTCTTCCCCCTCCACTTGGTATTTCTCAGCTTGGGCGAAGGATAAAGTGCTCCATCAGGCCTTTGGACAGAAGCCCCGATAGTTTAACCAAGAAAATATAAAAAGCCTCTTTACAGACTGCTCTGGGCACTTGGCAATAGTCCCACTCAATATCCAGTTATTGATGTTTTTGCTCCAAATGGGATCCTGGCTTGTTTTCTTGTTGTGCTTACTCCTGTGAGGCCCCAGAATTGAACTCATTCCATGCAGGACTTCCCGAGTTCTTACACGTTTCTTTTCTTTATTGCCCAGGCTAACCAGGGGTACAAAGGAGACCCAAGTTCCAGAGGATACGGGCCATCCAGCCCAACTCACAAGCTGCCTGCCAGCTACGCTGGGGATAAATGGGGAAGTGAAATGTTATCACGCAACTCTCCCCAGGATGCCAAAGAACGTATGTGCCTCCCATTGTGCCTCTTTAACACCACACATACTGCTCTCAGGCAGCTTTGTGTTTTAGGACTTAACTGAGCAGTTTTTGTGAGCGTGTGCTTCTGTTTACCCCCTGTCCCTGCAGTTTCCTCTCTTTCTTTGCTTTTACCATAGTGGTCTGCCCGCTGTTTCTGGGTGCGTGTAGCCAGAGCGAGCTACAAAATGCACGTCCCCCCTTGCACAGGGAGTGACTACAGCTTTAGTGATAAGCAGTGGTTTTAGAAGAGGTATAGAGAGGAAATTCCAGGTGGTGCAACAGCCAGCAGAGCAGCCCTGAGGAGCTCACTGACTAAGCTCAGTCAGCCTGAGAAAAGGAGGGCAAAAAGGTGATTTAATATCGACGTAATCCTTCTTCCAGCCTTGACCTTGTCCAGCTGACCTCTTCCTTCAGATGGTTCCAGAAGAATCCCATCCATCAGATTTGCCAAATACGAGATTTACATCACACCCTCGCTCTGCACAAGCCACACAGAGACACGGAGCATGAGAAAGAACAGGAGCCTTGCTCACCTCACCCCCTTGCCTCACCCTGAACACACTTGTAGCATACTGGCCGCTGAAAGCTGCAGCCAGGGTTCATCCCCTCTTCACTTCCTGTAACCTCCTGGAAGCAGAAGCTCTTTTGGGACAATGGAAAGCCCCACAATACAAACATCATAGTCACATATCTATTAATAACACTGAGTTATTCTCCTCAGTCTTCAGGAGTTTCATAGAAAAAGTGATTCTGGATGATGTGTCGCTGGAGTGTTATGAGTATACCAGTCACTCCCAGTTCAGGCTTCCTCCCACTTCTGTGTAGTTGCAGAGCAAAAGCTGAAGGTCTGATGATTTGGATCTGCAAGTAATTTGAAGTAGCAGTGAGGACTGAAGAGTGCAGGAAGCAGGTCTATAGCTTAAAAAGGCTCTAATTGTAGGTGTCAGGTAATGGCAAAGAGTCAATGGGAAGAAAATAACAGCAACACAGGGACACAGAAAAATGGGAACCTGCTTTCAAAAACACAGTTAGGCCTCTCTGACTTCTGCTGTCTCATGTGCTCTGGGTTTTCTTTTCCCTTCTCTGCCACTAAGTTTGCAGGGCAATTTCCTTATCTCAGTAGCCTGAAGGGAATTAAGTAACTCAAAACAGGAAGATGATAATCTAAAGCAAAAACACAACACTAAAACGAGACACTGGGGAGTCCCTTGTCACCACCTGACAGCAGTGATGATAGCAAAGTCACTGCCAGATCAGGTGTTCTGCATCACTGAGCAAAATTCTGCTAAGCGAAATGGAGAGGTTGAATGAAGCCTGATGAACAGGAGGGGCTAGCAACACAAGAAGCAAGAGATCAGTTGCAATGTATTTTTACATAAATTAGGTCAAAATATTGGTGCTTACTGGCACCTACTATACATACCTGAAGCAGCTTTTTAGATTCAGTGACCGCTGTGCAGATGATGAGCATTTGGTGTTGTTTTGTAATATCTCCTCTCCATCATTCTGGAGAAGAAACGGAGAAATCTAGCTCTCTTCCAAAGAGAAAGTGAGGTTTCAAAAGCCAAAAGAAGTTGACAGGCTTGGGAGGAAAGGTGGGGAAATCCTGCTCCACCAGTTTGCCAGCAGCCAAAACCTATGTGATCTCCCTCTTCACATCCATTTTTGATCAAAGTTTGAAGACAACCTACTGCTCTAATGAAGTACCTGAACTTATTCTTTAGAAAATACAAAAGTAAGCATTTTCCCTTAATGTGTTTACAGAGCTAATAAAGGAGCTGAAACACATGCTGATCTTCCTTACAATTTCACTGCAAACATTCATCTCACAGAGCTTGTGTCTGAAGACTGTTCCCTCTCTCAACCCTGTGCTCTAAAAAGTGTGCCTTGTTTCCCCAGAACTTCTGCATCAGATGGATGAGGTGAATGATGAGCTGCTAAAAAAGATCACAAACAGTAAAATTCAGCCCCCCCAGAGGAATTTTAGAGTGGAGAAGCCTCAGGGAGTTTTTGTGCCCCTTACCTTTGAATCCAGTTCCGAAGAAGTCAAAGCATGGCTGGAGGCGAAATCATTCAGCAAAGGGTAAGATCAGCACTACTGCCAGTTGAAATGTTGGTTTTTCATTCAAGAAGGAGCAGGGCTAACAGCAGCTGCAAATTAAAGCCACGCCCTCGCTAATCCTCATAACTCACAGCTGTATATCCTTCACTGGTGGAGGCCCCAGACAGCCAGAGTGCTGAACTTAAAGAAAAAACCATGAATTGCTTAAACTCACCACTGAGGATAAGGGGAAGCCTGAGGTTCTCAGTGCCTTCTTTACATCAGCCTTTAATAGTGAGACTGGTTATCCATGGGGTACTCTACCTCTTGACCTGGAAGTCTGGGATAGGGAGAAGGATAAACCCCTTATGGAAACAGTTAGAGACCTACTACTCCACCTGGACTGTCTCTGGAAAAGCTGTCCTAAAGGATCAGCGAGGAACAAGGTCCTCAACCAGGGCTAACAAGTCAATCCAGCCACAGGGACCATGGTCCAGGGCCACAAGTTGCAACTCATGTTCTGCACTATGAACAATGAGTGAGGACTGCTCCACAAAAACAGTGCCATCACTGCAATACCCACAGATGATGGTGTGACACTGGCTTCAGCCATTCCTCATGGCTCATCCTTGCCACAAGCTTGGGACACCCAACAGCTGTTGCACTACCAAAGCCTTGCATGTGACGGAGTCCTGGTGTCCCATTACTGCTGATTCATCACCTTTGGCAAGAGGCCACGTATAACGCTGTTATCTACTGGTTTTGTGTCTTCCCAGGACGGTGGAACACCTTGGCATCCTTACTGGAGCTCAGCTTTTCTCCCTGAACAGAGAGGAGCTGAAGAAAGTGTGTGGGGATGAGGGAAACCGAGTGTACAGTAAAATCACAGTGGAAAAAAATCAGCTGGAGGTAAGCAGCTGTCTGGACAACTCCTACCCAAAAGGATGCCTGTGTCAGCAGTGCCAGGTGTCCCATTAAACAAGCATTTTAAGAATACAGTTTAAAAAAAGACAAAATCTAAACCAACCAACCAACAGAAACGGCACTAAAAATGTGGAGAATTCTTTCAGGCAAGACGGTCCCAAATCTGTAAGGCAGATCACTCTGACTCCACTAAAGAGTTTTGCTGTTCCCTTTGACACTTGCTCTGCTGAAATTAGATGTTATAATCTAACCACAGCTTGAAGTTAAAATTCAAATTTCCTTTTTTGTTTCCATTCTAGAAAAACAGAGGGGAGACAGAGCTCCAAGAAATTATGAAGCGTCGCCAGGAGAGGATTGATTCTGCTAATTAAAATCTATCTGCTTTCTTTCAGCTATTAGTCATAGTAGTGCAGAAAAAGGGAATTAAAGCAATGATCCCCAGTCTAGATAAGAGACAGCAGTGCTCCACATTTAGCAGTGTAATTTCCATCAAAGCGACAATTCCTCAAACACTGTTGATAAGGATAGACACTAAGACCATATCCCACTGGGAAAGGTGTTTTAATACTGCATGAAGTTTTTATATATATATATATATATATATATACGTATATATATTTTATACTGAAATCAGACGTGCATGTGATCAGAACAGATGAGGATTCATGCGGGTATGAATGTTATGACGACGGCTGAATTTATGAAGAAACAAACAAGCAACAACACGGGGCTTTTAGAGCAGGGTTGTCTGCTCACGTTCCCTTTGGGAGCTGAGGGCATGGCACCCAGCGCAGAACAAGCCAGCCTGAATGCTTAGAGTCAGGACCACAGAAATAGTTTCTCTTCCCCACCCTTCGTGTCCTTCTCGGTGGCAGATATCCCCTGCAGCTCACTAGCAAAGGCTCAGTGTCAGCTCACTGCCCTTTCTGTCCTCACATGCCCTCTCGTTGGACAAATTGCAACACGCATTACCTAAGTCTGGGCTGCTTCCTTAAATACCCCTACCAGTTAGTGCTGCCTACCAACAGTGGAAATGGGCTTTCACTGCGTAACAAAGAGCAGCATCTGAGTGACAACTGAAGCGATTTGAATCTGCAAATAGGTGAGCTCAGCCTGATCATCCCTGCTTACCCAGAGGCACGGGCTCGGGGCAGCCACGCAGCCCTTCACCTTGGTGCTGATCCTGGGCCCGAAAGCTGCAGCATTGCCAAAGCCAGGCCTCAAACAAGGAGATAAGCCCCTGCCATTTGCTCACACGCAAAGCCATTCCCAGGGTGGTCACCACTCACCTTCACATTTTCATTGCAAAGAGTAATCTGTTTCCTAAATAAGGAATGGCTGTTTAAATACAAAATAATTAGCCACAAGGAAAAATAAAAGAAAGCAAAAACAATCCCCATTTAGTAGATGCTGCTGTTCTTCACTTCTCGTTTCTCTCATTAACGTTATGTGCATATGTATGCATCTTTCTGCTGAAATGTTCCCTCACTCTTACAATCTACAAGTAGGGATGAGGGGAAAAAAATCCCTTTTCCTAGGAATATATAATCAAGTGATTGAGCATCAATAATTTATTCCAAGTTTTAAAAGCGCAAGCAAGCATACAGTAGATTTCCTGCCCACAGCAAGGTGGACTCACTGTATTTATATTTTACTGACACACAATCTCGCTAAGAAGGCACTCAAACAAACATGACGTGCTGCTTACAGACGGGGAATGCTCTGCCTTTCTCATTCACATGCTCTAACTGGTTGGATGGCAGTTCAGGCCCAGATGGCGTAGAGCCCCATACACATGCTCTCCTCTAGGTGCTGTGAATGGTCCCACTTCCTCCACAGAGCACAACTGCCCCCTGAAAGGTGGATGTCTTGGCATGATTTGGGCCTGTGCTTGCGCATCCAATGAAAAAAAAAAAGCTGTGCAGGTGGCTGGGGGATAGATGTCTCAGTCTGAGGATGCTGGTGCATCTCTTGACTTTGGCTTAGATCTTCCAAAAATGTTTCCAATGGATTACGTTTTCTTAATCTTGAAGTTGGACGTGGTTAGCACAGCAGAACTAGGGTGCAGGCAGGGAGCTTCAAGGCTCGTGAAAAGGCTGGAATTTGCAAAAGGTACTCACCCTGTCAGGAAGAGGTGCAGAGGACAATCCTCCAGAGAAGTTTGGGCTCTGGATTTGGGTGCAGATGAGAAGCAGAGTGAACACTGGCAAGCCATTGGTGGTGCAAGCACAGGAAGCTAAATCAGTTCTACAGCTAAAAGCAAAACAAATGGTGAGCTTGGAAATAGAACACCCTTCTTGTGTTTGTGTATGAGGTTACACAGAATCACACAGAATTACAGTTACTTAGGATTGGAATAGAAGCATACGCAACAGTTCTCCAAAGCTGGGAGCCATGGGAGCATTTTGTTTCATAGAAGTGTCTGTCAGCCTCATTGCAGGTCACTTTAAAACTTTCCATGCGACTCAGCTGTGCATCTGTTATATTTGTACTGCCTGCAAATAATACTTGTACTGTACAGTCATGTAATTGAACGAAGGATAAAATAATATAACCATGCACTGTATAAGATTTATTAAAATAGTTAAGTTATATGACTTCATCTCTGTCTTGTTCTTTTGGATAGAAAAGGAAGCAACAGGACTCAAGAAACTGTTGTTAAGAGCTGGCTTTTCCCAACAACTTGTGGCCATGGGTCTGAGATACATGGCAGAGTATCTCATGTAGTGTTTCCTTTTGTTTCTTGGGACTGACATTCAAAAGGAAGGCTGTGATCATGATTCAACATGAAAAATAGGGATAGGTGAAAATTCCACTGATGATAACTGGGGAAGATCACGGAGTAAATCCGCCTGGAAGCTATGCTAAGTTACACAGGAGGTAATATGGGATAACTCAGCAAGGGTAGGTCCTGTTTGACCAACCTAGTCACCTTCTATGATTGCATAACTGCATCAGTGGACAAAAGAAGTCACTGACGTCATGTATCAGGACTTCACTAAGGCCTCTGACACTGCCCCTCACAATGTCCTCCTCTCCAAATCAGAAAGATATGGATCTGATGGACAGACTGTTCGATGGATGACAAATTGGTTGCAATCATACCCAGATACCGGCGATCAGTGGCTCAGTGTCCGGACGGAGACACAAGCAGTGTCCCCTAGGGGTCGGTGCTGGGACCCCACAGTGCTCTTTTAGTATCCTCATCAATGACATGGACTCCATGGGATGGAGTGCACTCCCAGCAGTCTGTGGATGACACCAAGCTGTGCGGTGCTGTCGACACGCCTGAGGGCTGGGATGCTGTTCAGAAATACCTGGGCAGGATGGGCAGTGGGCTCAGGTGAACCTCACGAGGTCTTACTGGGTTGAAGCAACCCCCGTTGCCAACACAAACTGGGGGATGTAAGGACGGAGCGCAATGCAGGACGGCCCGCAGGGCGAGGGAGGTGACCCTGCCCCTCTGCTGTGCGCTGTGAGACCTCACCTGCAGCGCTGCATCCAGAGGTGGAGCGCTCAGTGCGTGAGATTTACGGATACGTTGGGGTGCCCGTGGCTCGGGAGTCACATCACCCCACGACCAAACCCCGCGGGACTGCCGGAAACGCGAGGGCCGCACCCCGCGTCTCCAGGGTGACCAATCCCCGCCCTTCCTGAGACTCCAAACCACCCAATGACGGGCTTCCTTCCTCCCCTCGCCCGCCTGCAGCGCCGCCTGGCCGCCGTCCGTCTTGTCTCCGCGCCGCTGATTGGCTCGCAGCAACGCCCTCCCCCCTCCGCCCGTGCCGAGGGTGTCGGGAGCGAGCGGCGGGTGCGCGCTCACGCAGGCGGGCTGGCAGCGTTCGTTACAAGCGGCGGCAGTTCCCGTGCATTATGTCGGTGTCCCCCGTCAAGCGGCAGAAGATGGAGTCGGCGCTGGACCAGCTCAAGCACCACACCACGGTGGTGGCCGACACCGGGGATTTCAACGGTGAGGGGGAAGGGAGGACCGGGCGGAGGGCTCCCGGCGGGGCGAGGTCCTGGCAGGGTGAGCACAGGAGTCCCAGCGAGGTCCTGGCAGGATGAGCACAGCAGTCCCAGCCCCCCCCCCCCCCC
>VXAB01003952.1:207328-225439 GCA_013399175.1 Odontophorus gujanensis
GGTGCGGAAAGCTTTTAGCGATCAGCTGGAGCACGGGCTGAAACGAAGCGTGCAGCAGTCGCGTTAAGCCGTCGAAATGTCCTCCTCTGGAGCTGCGTGCCCGTTTCAGAACGCGTTTTTGTCAGTGTCCTGCTTTATTTTGAGCTGGCGGTAAGTGCTCCGTTGTTTTGGGCGTTCGGCTGCGTTAGCAGGGGAGCCTGCGAGCAGGAAGGGTTGCAGAGGCCCTCCCTGGTTGCTGAGTCAGACCGTGCGTGCCAGGCAGCTCAGCTCCGATTAGGGCCTGGCAGCGTACAGCCACAGCCTGCTTTGCTAAACAGCTGGAGCACCTGAAATAGGTGTAGGCCGGGGCTTAAGATAAGGCCAGCAGTCAGATCTCCTCCCCGTGGAAGGAAGCTGAAAAATCACGAGAGCCGACGCCAAGACTCCAAGCACTTGGAGTTCTGAAGTGCAATAAGGCTCTAACAAGTTTTTCTAGGGGATGATTTCTGCTTCTGCTTTGGCACTTAACAGTCACGGACAGCTGAAAATCCACATGCCTGACCCCAGAGGGGAAGAGAGATTCCCTTGTCTTTCCCCAGTGATTCCTGGAATTCAGCTCTGCTAGCAAATCTTGATTATGGGAGTGGGTTTCTATTTTAACATACCCGAGCAAAATCCTTCCAAAATCATTCAGGCCAAGCGATTATTTTCAGCAAGCCACCTTTATTTCCATAGCAATCGATGAGTACAAGCCCCTGGATGCCACCACAAACCCATCTTTGATCCTGGCTGCTGCTCAGATGCCTGCGTACCAGAAACTGGTGGACGATGCGGTTGCATACGGAAAAAAACTTGGGGGGTAAGCCAAGAGTTGAGTTTTTTGGGGGTGTTTCTTAACTTTTTTCTCAGTAGGTCTGTATTTAAGACACTTAAATGCAAATAGTGTTCAGTGCTCCTAGCAACGTGGTGGGTTTTCCACTCGTGTACTTGTATACCTATCTCCAAAGGCAGAATGTAACTGCTCTGCTCGGTGCTTATTTGAGCACAGGAATGTAATGCTAAATGGGCTGTGAAGTTGGATCTTTAAATCGATGGCAAGGCTTGAATGCACTTTTTTTTTTTCCCTCCCATAGAAATGATTTCGTTCTTCATGGTTTTTAGGTCAGAAGATGAGCAAATCCAAAACGCTTGCGACAAACTTTTTGTATTATTTGGAGCTGAAATACTGAAGAGGATACCTGGCCGTGTGTCCACGGAAGTAGATGCAAGGTTGGCTCCTTTTCCTCTGGGTTACCCTAGATCTTTGTACGTGGTAGAGCTGAAGAAATGCATTCTTGTCTGGACAGCTCACTGTTACAAGGCTAGCAGGACTTTGTATCCTTAGTATTTAAGGCAATGAACTGCAGGCAACTTACTTGTTTTAACTTTGTGTTACTTGTTCTCATGAAGTTTTGTCACTGAGATCTCATCTTTGTCATACTCGTGCTGTTCCTTAGACAAAGGAAATCTCATGCTTCTGGTATACCTGGAGCTTTGTTTGTTCTCTTCTGTGATATTGCTCTCAATTTCCAAGAGAGACCAGGACAAATCCAATAGGATTTGTCTTTTAACCTACTCCTTGTTGGAGTTGTCACTTTTAATGCTCAGTTTCTACATTCATTATGGAAAAACTTGAGAACAAGCTTTAGTCCATGGCTCTCCAGTGGAAAGTCACACTGAGCTCTGAATTCTCCCAACAGCAGCAGTGCCATCACAGTGCTCTTTGTCAGGCTTACAGTCAAAGAAGCATCTCCAAGAAGAAAACCCTGCTACTGGAACGTGAATTGTGACAACAGGACAATTGTTCTGAATGTTGCTCCAAAAGGAGCAACATTCCTTTGGCTATTAAAAAAGGAAGAACACATGCACAACTTTTAAGCAGCCCTGTTCTTCTTCCAAAGGCTGTCCTTTGATAAAGAAGGAATGATTCAGAGGGCCAGGCGTCTGATTGACCTGTATAAGGAAGCAGGAATTGGTAAAGATCGGATTCTCATAAAGCTCTCTTCAACGTGGGAAGGAATCCAGGCTGGCAAGTACGTACTTCTATACCTGGCGTGCTGATTCATAGTGTGCTTCTGGCTATTCACAGGCACTTGACAAACATTCTACACTTAAAATAAAGAACTGTTTTGAAAGCACAGCACCAGGAAGTCTGTTGCTAGGTCTGCAGTAAGCACAGTGGCACACTGCAGCTTTCTGCTCATTAGGAAAAGTTTGTTCACACGAGGGCCAGGCCATTCCTGAAGCTTCCCAAAATGTCAGATTGAAGCCATCTGCACTTGGTTCAGTGAAAAAACATTAAGTAGATCACTGAGAGCCTAGCAGTGCAGAACTTTGTTCTGCTACCTTTGAACTATAAAGCTTGTAAACTGTACCACCTCTCTAATTTAAGAAGTCGGTAGTTTAACGTATTAACTCATTGCTAGAATGTACAGTAGGAGAAAAAAAAAACTGCTATTTCAAGCCAGCCTATGTCTGCAGGGCTCTGGAAGCAGAGTACGGGATTCACTGCAACATGACCTTGCTGTTCTCCTTTGCTCAGGCAGTTGCCTGTGCTGAAGCTGGGGTTACTCTGATTTCCCCATTTGTAGGACGCATCCTAGACTGGCATGTTGCTAACGGAGATAAGAAAACCTATGAACCTTCAGAAGATCCAGGTGAGCTTTTTTTTTTTTTTAATGCAACAGCTATAAATTCCAATGTTAACTAACTTTACAAAGTCCCCGTGAAGCAAATGGTTATTTGGAATATGCTAAAAAGCATCACTTCTGCTTCAAATGAATTCTTCTGAAAAGTCATCCCTTTCTCCTGTGTAGGAGTGAAGAGCGTCACTAAGATCTATAACTACTACAAGAAGTTTGGCTACAAAACAATCGTGATGGGTGCTTCATTTCGAAATACAGGAGAAATCAAAGCGCTTACAGGCTGCGACTATCTCACTATTTCACCCAAGCTTTTGGCAGAGCTCAGCAAAGAGCACGTCAAGCTAACTCCCACACTCAGCGTTAAGGATGGTGAGTCCACTTCTCTGTAATACAGATTTGCTCAGGGCCCCTTTCTTCTTGAACATTAAGGGTGTGTGGCGCTTCCCTTCTGTTTTAAGGTTAAATCTCAGTCCATCTCTGAAGGAAATAATCACATTACAGCTGTACTGCTACGCAGTTATTTCCTTGGGGTCTCAGTTCCCACTGAGTACGTTAATTTGGAATTAAGATGGGTTCTGAGCATGCTTAAATACTTTGTCCCTTATCCTCAGGACAAGGAAAGGAGGAACTTTATGCTTCCTGTATTCATCAAGGCATTTTACTATGCAAAGCTGATTTGACCTAGTGGTATTCTGCCACGAGCGTTTTGAGTGCGCGTTCTCACTGCATTACTCTTGTGTTTCTGTAGCCTTATTAAAATGCTGCTTCTCAGCTCAGACGTTGAGATTTGTGTACAGCTGTAGTTGGTGCTTACAGGGTGCTGGCTAGCATGTAGGCGTGTATCAATTGAGCTTTTGTTAGGTACTTACCAAAGGATCAAAGACCTAATTGTTCAGCATATTTGCTTAGAATATCTCACTGCAGTATTCTTGGTAATATTCCTGGAAGTACCAGACCAATTAGAGACAGATGCAAGGTAACAGCATGCCTGTGAATGTTGAATGTTGAAGAAAACTGATGATCTAGATAACTTTCTTCAGAACACACAAGGAGCATTTTGAGTCTTGCATCCCTGGGAACCTGCTTTGGCAGGGGGGGGTTGGACTCTGTGATCTCTAGTGGTCCCTTCCAACCCCTGTGATTCTGTGATCCCAAAGCATACTCACATAGCAAGTCATGCTGAAAGTAGTGTCAGAAACTTTTCAGTTGGAGATGAGCAGAAGCTTGAGACTGTTCTCACGAAGCCCCTGGTACCTGATAACAAGTTGATAGTGAGTTCTGTTTGTTTTTCAATTGCCTTTGCGCAGCTCAGGCCTGCAACCTTGAGAAGATCCACCTGGATGAGAAGGCATTCCGCTGGCACCACAACGAAGACCAAATGGCTGTGGAGAAACTATCTGATGGGATCAGAAAATTCGCTGCAGATGCAATAAAACTGGAGAGGATGTTAAAGGTAGATGCTATATTGTGCTGCCTCTTTCCACCTCACACATTCCTTAAGTACTGCAGCTAACTCTCAATTGCTTACGGTACAGCAAAGGATTAGGAACCTGGCAGCAAGTTGGATCAGGTTTTGTACAGGTGGTGCATGTTATGTAGGACAGGCAGCCTATGAAGTGGCCACCTGAAGGGAATGAACTTGATAAGAGTCCAGTACATTTCATGCAGGAATTCATGCCCTGTGTAGACAGACACCTGGTTTTTGAGGCCCAAGGCAGTGTTCAGACTTGCAGCTTATGGAAGTAATGCTGCTATCTTAAGCAAAAAGCCTCAGAGTGAAGTCTAATTCTAAGCTTGTTAACTGTCAGCAGAGATCTGAGACACACCAATAATAATCTTCAACAAGCTGGAAATACGACATGCTTCTAAGATGCATTCTAAGATGCCTTCTAGGAGGCTCCAAGAACAGATAAAAAGCATAGCCAAGCCCTGTAAAAAATTTCTACCCTTGTAGGGCAAATCTTTTGGAGGGGATTAACTGAACTTGGTTTTCTTGGGGGGGAAAAAAATACAGTAATTATGAGTTCAAAGCACTCGTAGACTGACAACAACTCAACAGTGACATAACTTGCTTTACTGAAGCAAATTTCAGTTCCCAAACTGCCACTGATTTGTTCTCTCTTTCTAGGAGCGAATGTTCAGTGCTGAGAATGGGAAGTAGAAGAGGCAGAGTTCTCCTGACTGCTCAAGGCTGAATGAGTGGATCACCTGAAATTAAATGGATGTACAAATGTCTTACCTGTGAAAGTCTTATGCTGCGTATGCATAGATTTCTGTATTATGCTTTTTTTAAAAAAAAAAACAATTTGCAAAGGGACAAAATTTCATTGTTTTTGTGGCACTTTGTTAATACATGCAAATTAACACATTCTTTCTTTGTAACGTTTACTTCCTTGCTGTGGAAGAATTGGGTGATTCAGCTGACAGAGTAGTTGAAAATTTCCACCAGAACATAAGTGTGGTTTGTATTTAATTCCTAGTTGTCAGTCTACACTCCTAACACATTAAGAAAACAGTTGTCTCTCATGCTCTTACTGTGACTTGAAGAAAAAAAAAGACACTTTTCTGAAACCATCTATGATACTGAAACCATAGCTACTGAGCTCCAGTTCTTTCCTGCCCTTTCTTTGCAGCTAAGGTGGTGGCAGCAGCAGCTTTCTGAGTGGTAGAATTCATTGCTGTGCTGAAGCTGGACATGGTCTTGCTGTCACAACACCAGCTCGAGTTACACTACCCTGATGTTTCAAAATTAGGTAACTAAGTCAAGCAGTTACTTGTTAACTTCATAACTGTTTAATCTGAGCTGACAGAAAAAACATGCAGATACAACCCAGGACTGTTTGTTATAATTCTGTGTATTATCTTTAGGGCGAGTTACTGCATTTCTCTCTACCAGCTTTGGAACTGCTGCCAACCCTACCACAAAAGTGACTTACAACTAACAAAAAAAGCCCTCTGTATCCTTCCTCTTTGTCCTTAAGCTTATTTTTTTGCAAAAGAAAAAAAGCAGAGCTATGTGGCAGTCTTCTCTGAGGTATGACCTAATCCTAAGTGCATCATTTTCCAATTACAGGGCTCTCTATTAAGTGGGGATGCATATGATTACATTTCACAGTGTACTTTGTTAAGACTAATTAAATATCTTCTTGGCTTATGCGGGTCCTGTTCCATCAAGAGTAGACAAGATATTCCTGTTTGCATGCAGACAGTATTTAACTATGTCTTTATGATGGAGCCAAACTTCTAGACTTAGCAGCATTAAGACTACACTGTTTATATACAAGCTATGTCCTGTTTGAATAACACAAGAAAAAAACACCAAGAGAATGACTGATGAGTAAGATCAGGCTGACCCATTAGTAATATTGTCACAATAGTAATCTGAGAGCTCTTGTTTCAGCCCGAGTGACAGTTAGACATATGCTCACAAGCCAGATGCAGACCTGAGAAGAGAGCTGTATCAGTCATGTCTGCACAGTGCTGAGATGGCTTAAATAAAGTTGCACACCACTATTCTGAGACTGACAGCTGCAGAGATGATGGACCAGAGAAAACACCACAAGCCAGAGCAACCAGAAAGAACCCTTTGTTTTCAGTTGATCTGTTACTGCCCAGCCTTGCATCTTCACCCTAACCAGGTCCTTCATGCCAGCTAAAAGTCTCTCCCCTGGGATGACAGCACAGGTATGCCCATAAACAAAACCCAGCCACCTCTAAGGTGACTCAGTGGGTGCACCATTCAGCTGGGAAGCTGTGAACAGCAGTTCCTAAGGGGTTTATTTCAGGTCAGTTAAAGGAAACAATCCTAACAGAGAGGAAATAATTCATGCACCACTTAAAAATATCATGTAATCAAACAGTAACTCTTAGCAGTCAAGCTAGAAAACAGAGATGGACAAAGCATATTCAGCAGAGCTATGCTGATTGTGGTAGGTCTTTCTGTTCTAGGTTGTTTTGAAATTTCCTGTGCTGCAACACATGGAGGCCCATTTACTCCAGGGAAGCGGAAACTCGACATGATCAGCACTACAGGCAGTGAGGTTCATTAGGTGAGGATCTGGTCTAGCATGAAATGAACAGCTCCACTGGTTCCAGTGAAGACCTACAGCAGCTAGCAAATCCTAGTGATCAGCCTCAGAAAGCTAAAAGGTGCTCCAGAGCCCTGACAGACATAGCCATGTCTCCACAGGGACAGACTGTCAGCCAGAAATACACACAAATGTAAAACACACAACTCACATTTGTCATCTTGGCTTTCACAACAGGTTCCAGCTGTTCTCCAGATGTTCAAGGTTTGCATGCTGCTGCAAGCAGCCAAGAGACAGCTCAGTGGGGAGACGATGCCTATACAGGGAGAAGGCTGGAAAAGCAAAGAAGAACCTTTCCAGTGGCTCATCACAGGACCCTACAGATTATTCACCAACATTGGCACTCATCTTCCAAAGGGCAAAAACCTCCTCACAGGCATGCAAGCTGTATCTTACATCTCTAAACTACGTCATGGAAAACAGCATGTACAGAATCAGGAGCAGGAAGGAGAGTCTAACCTCTCCCCAAGCTCTTCCACAACCTCCCAGTTAAGTAAGGCAAGACCTTCATCACTATTGCAACACACCAAGCTGAGCTCCCATCACTGTACCATCTCTCCCAAAACAGAAAGGAACCTACCTATGAGTTACCTTCAAAGCACAGCAAAATTCTGCCTGAGAGGAGACCATGGGATGTGCTGTTCCTCCACTAACCATACAGCATCCCATGTCCTGAGGTTTCATTTGCTCCAAGGCCCAAGGAAATGAGAAATAACAGTGATAGCAACCCAATAAAAATCAGTATTGTGCTGCTCCCCTAGTGGTATCTCTTGAAATTTAATTCTGTGAAAAAAAAGCAGTGAGGTGTCAGAAGTCCTCAGGAAAGTGTGGTCTCAGAGCATCTGTCTCAAGGCACGTATGTAGTCACTGAATGTTTTAGTGGCTGCCAGCTCTTACTGACACAGATAGTATGTAAAGCAGTCAGATAAGGCAGTATCACCAGCAGACTTCAGATAATTGATTGCACAAAGTACCTCAGCAAGGCACACAGAACATTCCTCCCATAAACATATACTCCTTCTCAAAGGCTTGAAATCAAATTAACACTAATTACTAGTATACAGCCCCAGACACTTCCGGGCAGCTGGGAGAGAGGATGGCTCAAGCTGCTACCAGGAATGCTTGTAAACCCAGAGCACCATCTCTGTGCAAGGAAGCAGATTTAGGGCTGTGACAAGCTGGGGCAAGGTGCTGTATTGCACTGAGCAGCTCCCACAGAGGGCCACACTTCCAGTTACAAGTAGACCAGAAACAGAACCTATTGCTTTTTAAATAAAGACTTATTGTGGCAGCTAGAAGGGTTTTACTTTTACAGTAGATGCAAGATATCTACTCCTAGGCTACATCAACACTGCCCCATTCCTCCTTCCAGCTCAGACTGTGACTGCACACAATGCTCTTTGGAGCAGCACCAAACAAGACAATTTCCCAGTTTCAAATCACCCTTGATGCAATTTGAGGTTGGAAATCACCACTTAGCTCCTTCCTGGCTTCCCATTTGCCAGAAGGAAGCATTTCTTTCTCCATCCCTAACTACCTGGAGCTCCTTCAGACACACAATAAAACAATAAGCATTTAGAGAACTCTTGGCAATATCTATAAAGGCTTCAGCAGTCATACATGCAGTGGAACCCCGCATACCTGCGCACACAGTCAAGAGCTGAGGGAGCAGGAGATGAGCTCTCTATCACAGATCCTTACTTGCACTGGTAGCAGCTAGTCTCCATTTCAGTACTGGGGCTTTTTGTGTCCAGCACAGGCTAGGTGTTTTGCAATGACTGATGTACAAAGCTGAGCCTCAGAGTCCACATTCATTCTGAAACAAAGCAAAACCCCAGCAACCACGTAAACCTTCAGCCTACACATCCATTTATCCACACAGAGCTTCCTTACAACTTCTTTTTCCAGCTTCATTCATCTCTCCTACAGTCACATCTGAAGCCAGTTCACAAACTCCTTCTGGCAACTGCCCAGATCCCTGTGATTCCCCACTTAAGAGACTGAGGATAAGAGACACCTTCTGTCTCAGAAAGGCTTTTAGCTATCACAGTCTTAGACACAAGCTTAGAAACACACTGAAACACAAGCTTCAACATTCAGCCAGGAGGGACAAATTAAACAGAGGAGAAATCCCAAAGTATGCAAACTCGATGCCTTGATTTAAAAATCATTAAACTCACCTAGAACTGACTTCCTAGGCACATTTGGCAAGCCTACCTGCAAGCCTTTCCAAATCTTTAGGGCAGGGACAGCTCCCTTTAAAGCTTTAGTGCAGTGACCAGGACATCCCCATAAGATGGGCTTCACTTGCCCCCAGCCCTAGAAGAACCTCCTTCAACATTCTTTTCGGTGGGGGCAACTTTCTGCAGTACACTTCCTTTAAGTGCTTTGGTTTAAGTGCCTTGGTTTAAGTGCCAGAGGTAAGGTTTTAGCCTCTCCTGAGACGGGAGAGAGAGACCCCATACTCCAAACAAAGCAGGAATTTCTCCAGGTTGAGATGAGCAGGGGCTGCCCAACAACCATGCTCATATTGCAGAAACGTGTATTTGCCCCAGGGTAGGCTCTGCACTATTTATGGACAGCTCCTGCAACTGCAGAGAGAACGCAAATGTGCCTAAGATTTTGCTGGCATACCAGGCTGGAAAAGGCTGTTCCTTCCATGCTTTGATCCCAAACTCCTAGGAGAAACAGTGCTGCATCTCCCTACACATGTGGGTCTGATCCATTCAGTGGCATCCTCTAAGTTTCTGTGCACAGAGATCCTGAGTATTGCTGCAAGAGAAAAGTGTTATAGTAATAGAGCCTCCAAAAACAGATTCTACTCAGGACTAAGTAAGGATCTAAATTCACATTTTAAGCTATTTTCCATCATAGTTATCAAGCAAGGAATTGAGTGGTAGAAACACAAATTAAAAAAAACAACCTTCAGAAAAAAGCACTTTTTGTTTACCAGGCTGTGCAGGCAGCTTAGCTTGGAAGCACAGAATACAAGTGGACAAGCGAATAACTTCCACTTTGCTCACACTGGAAAGAAAACCACACACCAAAATGATGACAAGTGAATTTGAAGCTTACAATAGGTAGCCTGACTGGAATTAAGAAAGGAAAAAATACCTTTTATTCGGGGTCAAATGAAACATTTTCTCTCACAGCTTTTGCTGCAGCCTTTAAATTTATGTATTAGGTATAGGAAAAAAAACGAAGTACTTAATTTCAGTGATTTTGCATCTTCTTGACGAAAGATTAACATGTTGAGCACAAAGCTGTTGAAAATGTTAAGCATGAAATTGCAAACTGTAGCAAATTAATTAAAAAAACAAAAAGATGATAATCCCATGTTCAGCTCAGGTCACATTTTATTATTCAATCCTTAAGGTAATATTTGGATTTAGTTACTTTTGTACTAGAAAATACAGAACTTAGCAGCACAATTCTCTCTGCTTAAACCAACATACATGCAGAGGTTTCCCTCTGCCAGGGATACAAAACTCATCTTGAAAGTGAGGACAGATATTATCCTCCTAGATAACTGCTATTACTACAAACAGCTCAGGCTTCAAAACAGTCTAATTGATATCCACCTCCAGCACTCCTTAAGAAAAGCAAAACCAAGTTCAATTGAAGATCCATCTAGCACAGCATCCTGTCCCCCACAGTGGCCAGCAGCTGGAAGCCCTAAGAAAACACTCTTTGTGCTCCGCCTTCCCACTGGAGGATTGCTCTTTGGGGATCAGAAGATCTGCATTTCTCAGCCCAACCTCAAACAACAGGGAAAGGATCAGCCTCCTACCACATGAAGTGTTTTCTTACAGTGGTACCTACCAACACAAGGAGTTTTTTTCCAAATATCTACAAATCTAATAGACTACAGCTGCTATTATACATGGATCAGCCATGCTTCTCATTTCCCAATTGTCCTGGGAAGTTCACAGGATCAAAGCATCCTCCTGACAAAGTTTTGCCTAAGGAAGTGTAGCACCCTAGCAGTACAAGTCCCCTTCTCTCACTCTCAGGGATACATAGATCCATTTTTACTGCTAGAGTCCAACCTAAGAGATCAAGAGACCAGAACAACCCCACAGGCTCCTCAAACTCACTTTAGGTGGTAGCACACCCACCTAACTGTCATTCAATTGCTCAAGATTAAGACACAGCTTGAAATAATCAGCTCAGCACTGGTCTTTGGCTTTATGTAAAGCAAAATTCCAAGATGGAGAATCTTTTGGGAGAAAAAGCATTTAGCAACAGCCTATTCCAACTGGGGATAACTGCTACCAAGGAAAGCATGCATTAGCACCAGAGGCAGCAGATGACAAAACACGAAGTCTTTCATGAAAGACTTCAACTGTGCTACCCTCATCCTCCTAAGAAAGGAAGGAGCAGGGGGCAGAAGATCCTATAGCCACAGATTACTGGGGAGCCCCAGGCACGGCTCACTGCTTACAGCTCAATATACAGTCTAGCATTAACACGCATTTTGTGCTATCGTAGCTCTGGGCAGTGTCACAGGTTTCTGCCTCTCTCACCTGCACACCAGCTGCCCAGCATGGGGACACAGACATGGCAAGCCCATCCTTGGGAACTGACAAGAAGAAAGGAATCTTTTTGCACTTGCTGTTTGAGAATGTCTGTGTGGAGCAGTACCACCACCTCGTGGGGAGGCTGCAACAGCCTAGCCAGCTCTTTTCCACAGTTCACACTGCTGCAACTAACCAACGAGCAGAAATGCAAGATCAGCCTTCCCATGTATTAGCAGGTGCTTCTACACACTATGCAAGCAGACAAAGCTTGGTGGGTGGGAAAGCTTTTCCTCCCCCTTTGAGCATACTCTTGCATCACACAACTCAATCTACTGAGGAAAACAGGAGTGGAAAGGAAAGATGTCAATTCAAACACCACAGCTCAGTGCATGAATTAAAGGCCCTTTTCTTACCACAAGTCAAGTCCTTCAGCTTTGTTTGCTTGCGTCTCATTCCAACAACAGGGACTCACCACGCACTGTTCCTCCTTTTCTCTAAAGTATACTTCTCATTCCTCCCCTTGACAAGGGAACTGTGAGCTCTCTAACCTATAACCAAGCTACTCCAGCTATACTCTGCTTCAGCTCTGGAAGGAAAACCAACACACCACAGAGGACATGATAAACAAGTATGCCAAGACTCCTGATATTGCCTCCAGCTGATTTCTGACCAGGTCAAATCAGCCACATGTGGATTGTGACTCACATCACCAGATGAATCACAATCTTTACATTCTAATTAACTTTAAGCTATAAAGACTAGCATCCCTGGGGTGCATCAGAGAACATGCTAACTCTGTCACACTGATAAAAGGTCAAGAGTCATGAGGAAATAGGCAGGAACACTTCCTATACATGCAAGTAAACCTTCTCAAAAAACATATCTGCTGTACACTCATGGGTAAGATAAATACTTAAAACCTGGCTATTGAGCAGTATTATCATACCATGTTCTTACAACCTGGGAGATGAGAACACATGTCACTTCAAGGCATGGAGCAATACTATTAAATAGCTGGCAAAAGGAAACCCAGGATAAAAATAATCTCCTGGCTGCTTGGGGTGTACTTTATAAACCTGTTTTTCACTTGGACCACAAGCAAAGCACAAACCACAAAGTCAGAATAAACACAAAAGGAGAAAATATAAACAAAAATACAAAAACAATTACAACAGCAGCTTCAACACCCCGGGGACCATTAGATCACTGAGATGGATATGTGAAAGAACAAAAATACATACAGTTAACATCTGCTTCTATAAAGCAAGAAGGAAGTGTTACAAAAAATTTGAAGGCAATGTACTTTGTATATCAGTGTACTTCTGGAGAGAGGTACAAAGCAAATTCAGCAGACTGACAGGAAAAATAAGGAAAGGTGTACAATAAATAATTGATTAAAGCCTGAAGAGGTCTGAATACTCTTTGTTCAGTTGGCAGCTCCTTGATGAGACTGTACAGATCTTCACAGTAACTGAATGGAAAGGGGATACAGGTCAGACACTTCCTGATGCACAGAGAAGAAATGGAAGGTCTAATGATTTTCAGAAAACTGCATGGAAAAAGAGTTTGAAAGATATTGCAGACTCATAGCCTCCCAGATTCTTTCAGAAAGAAGATTTTGCTTTGCAGCTGCAGTCAGGAGTTTATATCCAACACTGTCTTACCACTGGAGCCACACACCTCCTCCAGGAGGTGGAATACCCAACTACTGCCCAAGTTTCCTACGTAGAAGCTCAGTCACTGGAGCCAAGCTTCTAAGGACAGAGCATCCCAGAATGACCCAAACTACAAATACTACTGCAGTGCAAAGACATTCTAAATCATTTCAGCAGACAGCCTGCTAGAAATCCAGATGGGAAGTATGTTCTGATGGTAATAGAGGCTAACAAGTCTCCAAGCTAAAAATACTGTCATAACAGTTCCATCTGATGCTCAGAACAAGTGTCAAATTTTCTGAGTTCTTCACAAGACTGGTCCATATTATCCGCTGTTTTTTCTTTAGTCCACAAGATTTGAGTAAGAGACAACTGCAATGTACTTGCCAGAGAGAAGCAACAACTCTAACACATATATGCCACAAAGTAGAACAGCTAACCAATTAGAAGGCTATTTAAAAATAGCTGAGAAAGCTTTTTAAACTAAATCCATTCATGTGAACATGCAAGAGGAAAACAAGACATCATGCCAGCAGCAGCACCACAGTGAAACACCTTCAGATAACTGATTCTGCTTTATTCCACACAGCTAAGCATTCTCCATCTTGTTCCAAGTATATTTAAGTGTGACAGATACATCAAGTCAGACAAACTTTGTGATCTACCAAAAGAAAGGTAAGACCTCTGAAAGGGCATGTAACCACAGAGATTCTTTCTTTTGAACCACAGATGATTGGTATAACATCAGCCAAGAACACAGTCTTCATCCTCAGTACACAATATTCACAGCCACTCATTTTTTTTGGTTTGTTTTAAAAAAAGAGAGTTCCTCACCACTGTAAGTTAAGGGCCTGGTGAAGAAGCAGTGAAAGATACGCTTCTTCACCAGGCCCTTATAACAAATGTCAGGTGGTTTCATAATTGCTTCTGAAGCGTGATGCACTTCCAAATTCTTTTATTCACAACCTTCCTCCATAATGCATATGGAGAACCTAATGTTGCCACTTCAACATCGCAGTAACTTCACAATCCAGGATAGAAATTTAACTGGATAAAATGTGTTTAAAAGACAACAAAGTCCTTAGCTTTCTGGCTCTTCATCCATCCTGTCTGCAAAGAGACCTTCTCCTTCTTTTCCTGCTGAAGGAAACACACCCAAACATGGCATCACCTGTTAGTCCACAGCCAGGAAAGGACGTCTAACACAAATTCACCTGAACAAAAGAAGATTTTCGTGGTTATTTAAACGCATCCTTTTATCTGACAAGAAGACAGACAGTTTAACAGCCAAGCTATTACCAAAGAAATTAAATCCGTCCATTCTCAGAATCCTAAAATAGAGCTAAATGCTAACTTGGCAAAGAACACACACAAAAAACTAACAAAATAACAAAAACAAAAAACCCACAAAAAAATAAAAAGGGAAACTTTGCTTAACAGAACTATTTAGAAAAGCCTACTGTTTTACTCCACCAGCCCTGATGGATAACTTCGCACTTTCCAACCCTTGTAACACAAACGCCTTTTTAACAAAAGACTTATCAGACTGAAAAGATAGTTCAAGCACAGACAACATGCACTTCAGCAGCTAAACAAGGAAGAAAACATCCAGGGGACAAGATTACTGAAGCAAGAGATGCTTTGGCATTACCTGCTCCTAGTTCTCATCTCCCATACTGCCTCACCTGACATTGCAAAGAATAAGAAGATTCTGGACTGCTGGAAGGGTGGAATTTTCATTCTGTCCTGTCACCAAGTGCCTGTCTAGCACAACATGTACAGCATCTGGCTTGCTGGCTGCATACAGGAGGAAAAAAACACAACAGGTGTGTTAGTAGACAGTGCTACAGTTTCAGTGCTTCACCTCATAAAACTCTAATGCAGACTACTTAGACCAGGTAGATTTGCTCAGTGCATCACATGCTGATCAGGCAGGGATGATCCCGAGCATCCAGTCCTGCAACAGCTTCACTAGAAAACCCTTCTCTAAAAGGACAACAGGACTGATCCCTTAATTCAATCAACAGCAGATGGGTAAAGCACTTATATCAAGAAAAGTGCTGTTAACAACCCTTACAGAGTTGTAGTTCTGATGCTTCAGAGAACTTCCAGAACAACACTTGTTTTGTTATCAGCTACAGTAACCCTGATGCATTAACTTCTCAGTACTCCAAAAAAAAAAAAAAAAGTGCTGTTAGAAGTCCCTTCATCCAAGAAAGAACTGTTATTTTACCAATACTGAGCAATTTGCATCCTCCTTGCCCTTTCCCTGCCTCTTACTGCTGTAAGCACAGGCTAAGTGCCTTCAAATCACATATGCTTCCCCTCCTCTTCCTTAATTCAGTCTTCAACAAAAATTGCATTTCCCTGTACATTCAGAAATAACCTAGAGAAAGAAAAGCTACGTTTGTGTTTAATAGATTTTTTCCCCTCCACACACATACAGGACAGAATTTCAGCTTTCCAATTTGAAAGGCAAACTTCCACGTTTCAACAAATTAGAAACAATGAAATGGCTAATAATGAAAAGATGTGGTTTATCATCAAATATTTCATTCAGAGGACAACTGATTAGAGCAATCAAAATCACTTAGTTTCCAATCACAAGACATATTTTGCTTGAAAAAAGCCCCAGCTGCTAGTTCACTTATCCTCTCCCAGCACAGCACATGCTCCCTGCCATTCAGCAAGGAAACAGTGACAGAACACTGTCCACACAAAAACATTCACCTGCAGGTACAGACTGCATATCTGCACAGCAGTGGAAACTCCTGCAGACACTCTCCCTTGTGGTATATGTACTGCTTTCACAGCAGAATAAGCTTCCTGATGTTTACAGTGGGATGAAATAGCACACACAGACAACCACACAGATCAGTATGCTGTCTTGTGTCATGTTGCACTGGAACTTGCCTGTTCTCACTTACCTTTTCTAATCCAGTAGGGTGTTAAGTTTAATCTGTGCAACTAGAACACAAGATCAGATATCCTGTCAAAGTTCTGCTCTCCTTTGTCAAATGGGCATGCAAACATTTACTTTCAACACAGCCAGAAAACAAAGTGCTGGTCAATACGAGTCACATACCGCTAAACGTAGCTCCAGAATCTTTCACAAAATCTTCCACAATAATGGACAAACTAGCAAAATTAGGCTGCCTTATTAGTTCATACACAGAAGGCTGGAAAAGAAAAAAAAATTCCATCTTGTTTTTATAGAAAAAAAGGCAAAAATAATAAGAAGCTGTTCTCAGCATTCTGTTTGCTCACTTAACTGTACAGCCTTATGCTTCACTAAAAACACACTTCACAGCACTTTTTCCAAAACCCTCAAGCCACAAACAAGCTGCAGTTATACCAATTTTGCAAGGCCCCTAGCCAGTATTTCTGGAGCAAGCAAGTGGTCTTCAGCTACTCTGTGGATAAATCACTCAAAATGAGATATGAAAGAATATCTGTTTTCTGAGGTGAGCGTTGTAGAGATCAGTTATTTAACTAAGCAGGCTGGATGCCAAACAGCATGTATGCAATTAAATTCATGTAAGCACAAGACTCATTCAGGTGCTGGACACTGAAGCACACACTTGGAAGTAAACCTTGGGTCACTTGTAGAGTCCAACTAAGATCACAGAATATGAGAAACTAGTTTAAATTAAGAGAAAAAATAGGAGTATTTAATTGAGATTGCGTGACACAAACAAAAAGAATGTGAATTTTATGGCTTCCAGAGCAGCAACAGCCAGTCCACATCTTGCCTCTTTATTGATAAGAACTGATCATGGATTCTAATACTACACAAGCACATCAGGATACTAAAATCACTTGAGTCTCATGAACTTTGCATATAAGCTTTCAACTCCAGAAGTTATACTACACAGGTGTAAGTGTTACATACATGGCTACGTATAAACTGACCCATATCTCAAAAACCAGCTTTTTCTACAAAGCTTCCTCTAGCTCTCAAAATAAAAGAGCACCACCACTAGTAGTAAAACTTACCTCCCACATTCATGAAACAGAAAAACGATTCTTAAAAGCCCTCAGTTATGGACTCAAAGAGCTACAGCAACCGTCTCCAGAATCCTATACTCAGTCTGAAGCTTATGAAACAGCAAGAAAGAAAACACTCTCAGTGTGCGAGATGAAGTGAAACAACTCCTCTGTGAATGGCGCTGAGCCCCCTTCCAGGAACAGCTCCTTGAATGTAAATTAAGCACACCAAGCTGATGGATTTGCATGTAGAAATTTTTAGGGTAAGACCATCAACATTGGTATCATGATCTCAAGTCAGAGACCCCTGGAGGTGGAAAGACCGTGGTAACAGGATTAAAAATAATAATAATAATAAAACCCAGAAAGTCAGATGAAAGCTCAACCTACCCCTGTTAGGCTGTATCCCTGAAATACCCAGGTTTTATCCTCACTGGTGGCACAACACAAAGCTGCAACACCATGGCCAACTGCACAGATAGGCTCTAGAGAAAAATGAAAGCACATTTAAGAAATTGTAAGCATCTTCAAATAGCCAAAAATCTCCATCTGCTGGGGCCTTAATGACTAGTCCAGAACGTCCCACATCTGGCTTCAAACCTTAAATCCTACCGAGCAGGATAGAAGCATTTCTGTACCTGAGAACCTTCTTACAAAAATTATTATTTTTACTTACTTGCACAAAGAGGATACTTTTGAAGTAAAGATACAAGCCAAGATGGTATTGGCCTTCTTGGCCACCTGAGCACGCTGCTGGCTCATGTTCAGCCAAGCATCAACCAACACTCCCAAGGTCTGTTTCCTCTACTCAGTCTTCCAGCCACACTGCTCCATGCTAAGTGGGCCTCATCACCTGGGTGTCCCACACTTGCTGTATTATCTCACTCAAGATGATTTGCTCCCTGGCACGGAGGTCAAGCTGACAGGTCCATAGTTTCCCAGATCCTCTTTACAACCCCTCTTGTAGATGGGAGTCACGTTGGCAAGCATTCTATCCCCTGAGACCTCTCCAGATGACCAGGAACACTTGGCAATCACCTCCACCAGCTCACTCAGGTGGATCCCATCCAGACCCACAGACTTGTGACAGTTTAAGTGGAATAGTATGTATCTAATTGCGTCCACCTGAACTGTGGGGGTTTATTCTGCTCCCCATCCCAGACTTCCAGGTCAAGGGGGGGGGGGGGGGGAAGGGGGG
>VXAB01003952.1:231661-261402 GCA_013399175.1 Odontophorus gujanensis
CCAGTTTCTCTCTGTCTGTCAGCATCAGGTCTAGCTAAGAACCTGCCCTGGTAGGCTCTCTTATCAGCTGCACCATGAGATTATCTTCCACACACTCTAGAAACCTGCTACACTGCTTCTTCTGCACTGTTCCACTTCCAGTATGTACCAGGGAATCTGAAGTTCCCTATGAGGTGATGTTCACTTACTGTTCTCCATGCAGAAGTGCTGCAATATCTTTGCCAGGTACCCACTGTTTGCAAGGTCAGTCATAGCCCCTGGACAGTTTGGAATCAGTAGAGCATGATATCTAGCACCTAGTAAAGAGAAACAAAAGCTTGCACAACTAAACAAAAACTACCCGACCATCAACTCATTTCAGATTCATCAAACTTAGGACAACAGCATATAAGCTGTTCAAAAGGTTCACATACTGAAAGAACTAAGGAAACTATATGACCTATGTGGAGCAAAGGACAAGGAAGTAGGAGTTCTTTGCCCTAGGACACATTTTTAATGAGACATTTCTTACTCAGATGAACCTTAAAAGCTCTGTCTGCCAGTTTCTGCTTTAGATATCTATTTTTTAAATAAGCATTTCCTAAGATACTAGATAATAGTAAGAAGATAAAATATAGTTGCTATGGCTTACTCTTAAAAGAACAGTTTCCATGCCTTTTCCGTACCCTTCGTCTCTAAAGGCAGAACAAGAATCTGTTTCTCTGATAAATGGAGGTGACACAAGCCAGCAGCAAAGACCTTACCATCAATTGATTCCAGCTTGGCAGGGTTTGCATATGATTTCATACGGAAGTCCTGTATCCAGCGCATGTTGCTCTCATTCACATCCACAAAATCTATCGACTTCCCCTAGTGGAAAAAAGGTTAGCAGACTCTAGTTAGTATCAGCGTGCAGATTTTTACAGCATTTCCTGAAGGATAGGCATAGGGGATTTTGAGATACTTCAGGAATAGGGCAACCTCAGTTTCTTCCAGCAGCCTGAGCCAGTGCCTCACTACCTTCTGAGTAAAGAATTTTCCTCACATCTAACCTAAATCTCCCCTCTTTTACTTTAAAACATCTCTCCCTTGTCCTGTTACTAACTACCTGTGTAAAAAGTCAGTCTCCCTCTTGTTTGTAAGCTCCCTTTAAGTACTGAAAGGCTGTAATAAGGTCCCCCCAGAGCCTTCTCTTCTCCAGGCTGAACAAGCTCAGCTCTTCCTCAGCTTTTCTTCATCAGAGCAGTGTTCCAGCCTCTGAGCATGCTCACAGCCTCCTCTGGATCTGCTACAACAATTCCACACCGTCCCTGTGCTGGGGAGCCCCAGGTCTGCACACAGTAATCCAGACAGGACCTTACAAGGGCAGAGCAGAGGGGGACAATCAACTCTCTTGCTCTGCTGGCCAACCCTCTGNAACCCTTTTTTGGTGCACCCCGGGATCCAAGCCTGTCCCTCCGGATGGCATCCCTTCCTTTTGTTGTATCAGCTGCACCACACAGCTTGGTGCCAACAGCAAAGTGCTGAAAGCACACTCCATCCCACAGTCCACGCCACCGATAAGGCACCCCTGGGGAACACCACTTCGTACCTGTAGGGTAAATAATCCCCAAGGATTGTACTCAACGAAAATAGTATGGAAGATGGTACACAGATAGCGGCTCACCTTTAGGATGATAGAGGTTTGCTGTGGACTCCACGCACGAGGGATCTCCAAGAAGAGATCCTTCCCTGGTGGTGGTCAGCCCATAAATGGGGTTTCGGAGAGGTGGAGCCAGGCTCCACTCCTTCCAATCACACAGGTATATCACCTTCACCTGTGCCCCTGTGGCTAACTCGGTGCTCATCTCAGGTGACCAATCAGTGGTTCAGGCCATGATTCAACAGTTCCCATACAGTACCACAGAAAATAAAGGAAGAAATAAAAACTAAAATACCCACACTTCAGAATCACACAATATCCCAAGGTGGAAGTGACCCAGAAGGATCAAGTCCAACTCCTGGCTCTACACAGGATAACCCCAAATCCAAAGCCTACATCTGAGAGTACTGTCCAAACACTTTGTGAACATCAGCAGCTCTGGGCCATGACCACTGCCCTGGGGAGCCTGTTCCAGTCAGTGCCCAGTCACCCTGTAGCGAAGAACATTTTCCCAACCCCCAGTGTGACTCTCCCCTGATGCAGCTCCATCCCATTCCCTTGTGTCCTGNTGGTGGTGGTCAGCCCATAAATGGGGTTTCGGAGAGGTGGAGCCAGGCTCCACTCCTTCCAATCACACAGGTATATCACCTTCACCTGTGCCCCTGTGGCTAACTCGGTGCTCATCTCAGGTGACCAATCAGTGGTTCAGGCCATGATTCAACAGTTCCCATACAGTACCACAGAAAATAAAGGAAGAAATAAAAACTAAAATACCCACACTTCAGAATCACACAATATCCCAAGGTGGAAGTGACCCAGAAGGATCAAGTCCAACTCCTGGCTCTACACAGGATAACCCCAAATCCAAAGCCTACATCTGAGAGTACTGTCCAAACACTTTGTGAACATCAGCAGCTCTGGGCCATGACCACTGCCCTGGGGAGCCTGTTCCAGTCAGTGCCCAGTCACCCTGTAGCGAAGAACATTTTCCCAACCCCCAGTGTGACTCTCCCCTGATGCAGCTCCATCCCATTCCCTTGTGTCCTGTCACTGTCACCAGAGAGAACAGATCAGCACCGGCCCCTCTCCTCCCCTTGACAGGAAGCTGCAAGGCTGCCACAAGGGGGACCAAGAGACCTCAGCTGCTCCTCATATGCCTTGCCCTCCCAACCCTTGCCTGGCTGGCAGTGCTGGGCCTGATGCACCACCCCAGGACACGGTTGGCTGGTAGGGCACACTGCTGACTCAGCTTCAACTTGCCTCAGCAAGAACCCTCAGACTCCTTTCTATGGGGCTGCTCTCCTGCCTCTCATCCCCAGAACTCTACACACATCCTGGATTGCCACAATCCAGGGGGAATTCAGCACTTGGTCTTGTTCAGTAACTCCAGGCACTTAGTGACTGCCCAACCCTCACAATTATCACAATCCCTCTGCAAGGCCTCTCTACCCTTGAGAAATCAACAGTTCCTCCACTTTAGTGCCATCCTCAAACTTAGCATACGCTCCAATCTTGCATCAAGATACCATCTCTACATCAAGCCTTCCCTTTACAGATTAAGCACGTGATCCTACAGAGAGAGGTGTGATTTAAAAAAGTTTGAAGAACATAACTGATTTTGTTAGTTTGCTTTCTAAAACATCAAATAAAAACACAGGAACCAAAACCATCTCCTGTTCAGGTCTTCAACAAAATGCACAGTGTCTTTTTCCATTTGGCCCCACAAAGCAGTCTTCAGGAGACTGCTGAGCATCACCTGTGTACACAGCTACTCCCTTGCAGAAGCTGTGCTACTGAAGTCATGGAGTATTTGCAAAAGAATAGGTGACAAATTGGTAGGAGATTGTTATCTGCTTCTGTTAATATTGCTTGGGAAACTGATTTCTAGTATAGGAGGAAGCTCATAGAAAGGTATATCTGTTGCTGAACACATAAACCAACTCCCACCATATTCTTGCAGAAGGAATGGAGACTCCAATAAAATAAGTGGCAATAGAGGAGATGAGGATGACAGTAAATGTTCTGATCTTCATTTCTCTCTCTGTGTGTTTCCAGGTATTTTAGAGGTAGCGCTGCTGAGTAGTAGAAATACAGATAAAATAGAGTCGGGTTCTATACAAGTTCGAACTCACGGAACAGAAAGAAAACAGGATACGATGAGTCTATTTATTTTAAATATTCACCACACATCTTGTTTTAGTCAGCCTACACTGTAGGGCTGTTATGACCAATAGACTTATTTAATAACCACGTTTGTCTTTAGCAATTAAAAGTCTTAGTTCCTGTATCTTGCTGTCTTTCTGTCCCAAACTGAGAGCAGCTAACTCTTCTCCTTTGCGTGTTTTAGTTACTTTTCCACTATCACCTGTGCTTCAGGAGAGATTATCCACAACTGCTCGAACACTGCAAGTGAAGACCTGGCCTGAAGAGATGAGACGTGACTGCCCCTGCTCTGCTGGGAGAATCTGAACAAGAGCCACCTGAGAAGCAGCCCTGATGCCCAGCTCACACAGGGAGGAGCTGTTGGGTAAGAGAGGAGTTTGCTGACAGCAGAAAAGGAACAAGGCCCAGAGACAGGGGAATCTATGGGTCCCCCATCACCCAGTCATCCTAAGAAAGCCACTATCCAAGCCAGTACTGCTCCAACCCTGCCAGACTCTGCTGCAGCAGCAGAGGGAGAGGTGCAAGCCTCTGGCCCCCTCCCTGCTGCCACCAAGCAGCAGACAGGCTTCAGGTGGCACTCCTGCTCCCCCACCTTACACAGTACCCAGTTTTATAACTAGCCCACCTCAGCAGGACCTTCCCCAGCACCCACGTGTAAGAGAGTGGCAGGTGTGGGCCCTGCTTCTCCTTACCACATGCCTTGCAACAGCCATATTGGCAGCATCCATGTACTGCCCAGATTGTACCCACAGCTCTCAAAGGGCACATGCAGGCAGTGAGCTGGCACCAGAGTGCAGGACCTACTACAGGCAGCAGCACCAGTTACAGATGCATAAGCTGAGAGCTCATAGGCAGACAGTTCTGGAAAGATGCTCGGGTAATACACCTCCATTCTCAGGTCCTTTTATTTACTAAATAAATCTGGAAATAAGATGGTTGAATAATGAACCTTTTCAGTTCTCCTTTTAGTCATTCATAGTCATACCTAGGGAGGAATAACTGCATGTACCAGTGCGGGTTGGGGGATGAGCTGCTGGAGAGGAGCTCTGAGGAGAGGGACCTGGGTGTCCTGGCAGATGACAGGCTGACCAGGAGCCAGTAGTGTGCCCCGGTGGCCAAGTAGGCCAACAGGATCCTGGGGTGCACTAAATAAAAAGCGTGGCCAGCAGGTCAAGGGAGGTGATCCTTCCCCTCTACTCTGCCCTGTTGAGGCCTCACCTGGAGTACTGTGTCCAGTTCTGGGCTCCCCTGTACAAAAAGACAGGGATCTCCCGGAGAGTCCAGAGGAGGGCTACAGAAGTGACAAAGGCTGTGCAACACCTCACTTATGAAGAGAGGCTGAGAGACCAGGGTCTGCTCAGCCTTAAGAAGACTCAGAGAGGATCTGATCCACATCTATTAATACCTAAGGAGCAGGAGGCAAAGGGACGAGGCCAGACTCTTTGCAGTGTGTGGTGATAGGACGAGGGGAAACAGCCACGAACTGAAGCAAAGAAAGCTCTGCACAACGTGTGTAGGAACTTCTTTACAGCACAGGGACGGAGCACTGGAGCTGCACGGAGTGGTGGTGGAGTCTCCTTCTCTGTAGATGTTCAAGACCCGCCTGGACCGGTGCAACCTGGGCTGGGAGCTGCTTTGGCAGGGGGCTGGACTCAATGATCTCTAGAGGTCCCTTCCACCCCTACAATTGACTCTGCGAAGTCTCAGCGCGCACCTATGCTTCGTCTCTCAGAAGAAAGTAAAAGCAGTATGCGTAATATTCCTTACTCACCCCCGGAGTGGCGACTTGCAGGTTGAAGGCAGAGCTGCTCAGCGTGAAGCACTGCAGGAACGATTGCGCCGACACCCCTGCAAAACAGAGCCCAACAGCCGCATCGTAACGTAACGTTACCCACCCAGAGTCATTTAAAAACTCAAGACACCGACTGAGAACTCGTCCAGGGCCCGGCGGGGGAAGCGGGACCACAGGAACACCATAGGGCCGCACACCGGGGAGGGGAGGAGCCGGGGGTGACGGGAAAAGGGCTCGGAGCAACGCGCGCAGCCGGGCCGGGATGGAGGGAAGCAGGAGGGCGTCCGGCGACTCGAGGCCGCCCCCGGAGCGGCTCACCCGCGGCGGCGGAGCTGGCGATCAGGAGGCAGGTGGGTTTACCGAGCCGCTCCGACATGGCGGAGCCGTCGCCTCATGCAACCGCGCATGCGCACTGGGGGAGGACAGAGCTCCGTGCGCTGCGACCCTTGGGCGGGAACGCTGAGGGGGGCGGCCGTGGTGGGCTGCTTTCCCGCGCTGCTTTTAAACTCCTGGGTTTCCAACCTTCTTGCTTTAATTCCCGACATCCCTCCTCGTCTGAACACCAAAGCCTCTCAGTGAAGCCCTGTGGTGGTGGTTTAATGGTGTGTTTCTAACGCAATGCACTCGTCCAGACCTCCCTGCAAGCGTCCTTCCCATCCTTGACGTGTCTTCATGCTCGCTCCTACATGCTCACTCCACTCAGGATTTTGGGCACGTCGTAAGTCGAGAGCAGTGTCACTGCCTTTGGTTGCACGGCAATGTGATGTCTGTGAGCCTTGGGTTCGCATTTTTCATCCCTGTGTTAATTTCGGCTTGATGGCTGCCAGCGTGTTGTGAAGCGTTGTCACGCAGTAATAGGTTATAAAATGAAAGGAACACAATTCTGCTGTTATTCCGGTGTATTTATCGGTAGGGACGTGGTTTGCAGCCTGGTTTCCTAGAGGAGAGGCAGCTCGTGCAGCCTATCTGGCTGGCTGCCTACCTGCCAGCCTCCTTGTTTCTGTAGGAGTATTCTGAACCCACAGCCGTGTTACATATGGACACTCTGTCCTCTCTTAGCTACCAGGAAATGATTAAAACCCAACCAAACTGCCTTTCACTTGCTCGCTTTAACCCCATTGCAGGGGAGACATGGCGCTCCTCCAGCAGCCTCAGCCCTTGTGCTGCTGAGCTCTGGATCTGTGGTCCCTCTTCGTTACGTGTGAACCCATTTTAGATTTATTTTCTAAATCCAAGAGCAGAAAGCGAACCGTTGTCTCAAATTCTGCTCCATCAGCTCTTCCTATCCATTGCCAGCAGCTCAGCTTTACCACAGCACATGCAGGGAGGTTTTATACATACTCTTCTGTTCATCTCGCTTCCAGTGAGCACTCTGCTTAATCTGGGAGGTTAGCAAGCAACCAGCACTGCTGCAGAATCACAAGGAGGATAAAATATATTTGCTACTTCATGCAGACAGTTTGCTTTGGTAAAGCTTGGATGTTACAGTTGCGTTGAGTTAGCTGAGTGCTTCCTCTCTGAATCTGGTGTGGTGCAATGTAACCGCTTGTCCAGAGTGCAGTGATTTTGTGTCATACCATTTTGGGCTGGGACTGAAAAGAGAGGGGAAAAGCAGTTTGTAGCTTAAGGGGGTTGCAAACATAGCCTCTGCTTTACATGCTTTTGAAGTGTTTTTGATAAGGAGGGAAAGGGGTAGAGGAAAGACAGGGAGAATGATATCCCCAGTCATGGCTGCACACCCACTCCTGCTAGAAGGGCCTCTTGCTGGAAGGTGGATGCATTTCCCCCTGCATCAGTGCTTGTGAGCAGCCCGGGGAGAGTAGGAGAGGTTTCCACCCTACCAGGCACTCATCCCTTCCTCACTGACCCATGGAACATGATGCTTTGCATGCACTAGCTGGAAGAGCAGGCATCTGCCCGTTCCAGTTCCTCAGAGTCAGGATTCAGACTGAGACAAACCAGCCTGCAGAACGGGGATCGCTGGGATCAGAAGGTGTTGCCTGGATGGCTCTGGATAAATCATTCAGCTGTTCTACAGCTCAGCCCTTGTCTGGGAATAACAATAATTTTCCTTTGCCTGTTTTCTTTGGGAAGGCTGGAGTTGATTCTGGACTGGGATTTCGATTTCTTATGGTTCTTACTGGGATCTCTAATCCTAGCCAATGTTCAGCCTTCAGGAAATACGACCGTGGCCAAGGAGTGAGAGGAAGGGAGCCATTTTCACTCGCATACCCGCATACACAAAGATGCTCACAGGAGGAATTATACAATATATCTATATCTGTATATATCTCTCTCTATATATAGTTTATTTCTCACAATCCTGGTAAGAGTTACAGGTGTACTGAGAATCATTTACAGTTTCACAGCATATGGAGTGGCCATACAGCTTCTAATGTGAGTAACATACAGTGTGTAGAGAGCATACGTTTCCAGCCCATCCACCCACCACTCATACAATGGGTTTTCAAAGCTAATACTAGATTCAGCTACGTAGAAAGCCTGGAAAATGTTAGGGTACAGCGTTGGGTGTCGTACAACACTGTCAGTCACGACAGGACAAGCTAAACTACTTTAATTTTCAATCTAGTATTTCTAGTCTACCTGCATTATTGCATTTATACGCTTTTTTTTTTTTTAAGTCAAAGTAAATAGAATACTATATGGGAAAGGAAAAATTCTTGACTATTTTAGGATTTGAGCTGCAGCCCATACAAAGTGTCCATAGAAGCATAGACAAGGTTATAAATTCAACGAGGTATAAATTAGCTCTATAGCTTCGTGTGTAGGTAGGTGTCCATTTCCCTCCAGGAAATGTATCTAGCAGCATATTGTTTCTGAAAGTTAAAAAGAAAAAAGAAAACCAACCCAAACCTGTATGTTGAACACCGGTAAATACGTGTAAGTGACAAGCAGGTCTGTTTGTACTGGGAAGAAAACAAAACGTCACTCTAAAAATTATTAACGCATCCAGGGGCTGATGCAAAACCCACAGATGTCACAGCAGGCATTTCCCTGCTGCTAGTGGGTGAGCTTTCCATCTGACTTCCAGGGGCTTCGAGTCAGTCCCTGGCAAAGTAACAGAATAAAAGCAAACCAAAAAGAAGAAAAGAAATCTCCCATAATCGGACCTTCGAATTCCCTTTCTCCGATTTTAGTTTCTCCACAAGTTGATAAGCAACCTGCACCTACCACTAGAAGGGAGCTGGTTTTTACTGGAGGATTGAGATTACACCTTTTAAAGATTTGGGTTGAAAGGGTCATAACCAGTGACTCAGAAAAAGGCATCAGGCTTAAGATGGGCTGCTCAAAACTTGAAAAAGCCAAATGATTCAGTTGTCATTGCTTTTGAAACAAACTGTATGGCACCCTTGTTCTTATCAGATTGTCCCAGAAACTTGATGAGGCAAAACCGGGGATACAATGCAGGTCTTTGCTGTTGCAGGGATGGTTAAAGATTCATCTCTTCCTGATGGGAGTTTTGGTACTGGAGCATCATCGTGCCCAGATGGAAGGAAAACAGTAACTTTGTTCTTGGGATCCTGCACTGCAGATTTGTATTATGAGAAATTAAAAACTAGAATGGAATAGTCTGGCATTTTCAAGGTGTTAACAACTGGAAAAAGAAAGTGAGAGCAAGAGTAACATAGCCAAATGGTGCTGCTCCAATTCCTATTTAACTCAAGTTATACTTTTCTGCAAGAAGATCTACTTAATCAGAAGAGTGCAGCCTTCAGGAGCAGAGAACGTGCATCCCTACATACTGCTTGCCAGTGTCCAAACTGAACAAACACTTGGAATCATTGTGGTTGGAAGAGATCAAGTCTACAAAGCAGCCAGCAGAATGAGAGCACAGGGTAGAGCCAAACTCGCACACTGGAAAACCAAATACTCTGATGTTTCATGCATACATGGAGTGCTAGCTTTGCAGTATGGTTTTGTTGATCAAGATGTGAATCTTCCAGGCCCAGCCGTATTGAGTAGCTCCATAAAACTGGAGCAGCCCAATCAAACAAATGTTCTTGCAGTCTTCTGTGTCCTCAGTCCTGCAGCAGATGGAGGATGAGGGTTGCAGTGCATTCCCTACAGATGCACTGATTCTGCAAGGCCAGCAAAAATGCAGATCCTTGACTTCAGCTGAGAGCCAGCTCTGCGTGTATCTGTGGTGCTCTGGTATGTGGAATACCAAAGCATTCCTAGCTTTGGCCAGGTGTAGTGCTTGCATACACTGCACTGACATCTCTCGAGTAGTCAGAATACCCTCACATCCAACTTGCAGGCAGCTCCTGGGTCTCCAGACCCAAGAAGAGCTTGCAGTCATGCAGTGTTTCTCTGAGTAAGAACAAAAACATGACTTTCCAGCTATAGTTTTCTCCTCTACTGAGCTCCTGTGGCAGACAAGTGCTCAGCATCTTGCACCTCAAACTCCAAAGCTTCAGCAACAGGGGTAAATGAATACTTCGTATTTCCCTGCTGCACCACACAGTCTCTGCATTCCCTTTAGGTGCAGAGAGGCTGAAAATCTGCCTCTGCACTGGGACAGGGTTTCTGCCTCACTGTGGAGAGGTCACATCTGCAGATTTGCCTGGGAAGACAGTACAGTAAGTGAAGCAGCAGTAAACCATAAGCAATGAACCAAATTTCTAGAAACCAATGGAGCCATGAAGATCCAGCATGAACAGCCTAGGAGTCTGGGCTTCTTTTAAAAGGAAAGCAGGTCACGTGGCTGGACTCATGAACTAAAAGAGGAAGAAAGACTTTATCATTAAAAAGCCTTTACTCAACAGGTTTATCTCTCCGGGGCCAATCAAGGTAACGTGATCTGAGCTAACTAATGCAAGGAGCAATAAAAGACTAAAAACTGATGATGGAACAGAGCCAGGCAAATCAAGCTGGATGGCACATGGGGCATGCTCCTACCCAATGACTCAGATAAATTGCTGTCCCCCAGCAGCACCTTGCATCATCATCTGGGCTGCTAAATTCAAGCGATCAGCTCGATGATAGCTGTCTTCTGGACAGCTGCATTCAGTAGGATGGACCTAGGTCGAGCACTCTAGTTTTTGACAGCTAAGACTGTCATTAACCTTACTAACCTTATTCGGTGCTCCTTGCCCTTAAAAATAGCTTCTCGTTAATGATCCACACTTCAAAAAGTGAAACTTTGCAGCAGTACTCATTTCCAGTTGAGATGGAAACAGGAGACATTTTTTGGACAAAAAAGCCAAAAACTGTTATTGTAGGACCAGATGCACTTTGGGACAGATTATGGGCTGAGAACAGAGCAGCAATATTTAATCCTCCATTCGAGGCAGACACTGCTCCTATTGCCCTTCTCTGACTTCTTTGTAGCACACCACATAAATCCTGACATATGCAGGTGGTACCCAGGCCCAAAAGGAGCGGATGGGGTAGAAAAATCCAAAGGTGCTAAAGTAACGATGTCGTGCTTTTTGCTCTGCACCTCTTTACCAACACTGACCCAAAGCTTTCTGCAGAAGTTCCTGCGGTTTCACTCCCCAGGTGAACTCTTCTCATTGCCTCCACAGTCTGGTTTGTTTCTCGAGGAACGTTTTCTTTCTCACAAATCTTGAGGATTGCTGCTCGCATCCAGCTCTACGAACAGTTAGGAAAAGGCAGATTTGTTTCCAAGAAGGGAAAGGAATTGGAAGCAGGAATCATCTCTCACCAGTGAGCTTTTTGTTTGTTGGTTTTTGAAGTTATCCTGATGGTTATTTGCAAATATTTCTATCCGTGTGGGCATGGCTGTGCTGATAACACTTCCGTTATACTCAGCAGAGGGCTAAGAAGTGTTGCTGCCAGTTTTGTACAAACACGACACTGAAATCCCTTTGTATCTTCAGTGACCTGCTGTCATATCCCTGGTGCCGATAAGACCCCAATGCCTGATCACAGCACTTGAAATCAATGGACAAATTCCCTTTGTTTTCAGCAGCCTGTGGCTCAGCAGCCAACCTTTGATCCAACAAAGACACCAACCCGTTTTCAATTTGTCACTAAGCCTAGCGAGACCGGGAAGTGCTCCAGGGGAAGCAGCTGCCCAGTGCTTCCCCTCCTGAAAGTGCTGCTATGCTATCCATTTCTTCCCAGGTTTGTTTGCATCCCACTGCAAAGCTGTTGGGACTAGCAGGACTTACCACAGTCCATTAAACCAGCAGAAAGTGGAAGCAGACCTGCAATCTCTTTCATCTTTCTGAAAGCTAGAAGCATCAAAAACCTAAAAAGTTGCCCAAAAGAGCATGCAACATCTTTGTATCCAACCAAAACTCATGGCTCCTGAAAAATAGGTCGGGATCAGGTACAGGAATTGAACCTATAGTTTTAGGGAGAAGCTGCAATGTCTGTGAAGTCAAATTTCTGATTTAGACTTTATCAAAAGAGTAAACTAGCAATCTAGATCTCTTCAAAACCCAAGCGCAGAATCTTACTCGTTTTAAGCATTAGTTCATTCTCCCCATGGAGATATCACTAGAAGGACTTCGTATCACAAACGCCACACAAAGAATAACATCAAGCAAATAACAGCATGTGCTCAGTACGAGAAAAGACAACTATTTATTTAGCACAGCGAGTTCAGTCATTTAAGCCTTCGGCTTCTCGACAGCTTTGAGTTCAGTCTCGCTTCGACGCTGAGAGAGATGAATTTGCTCTTCTCAGCCTACTTCTCGCTGGACAGCTTTACTCACAATGAAACCACCGCACAGCCTGGCACATTAAGGCAGAACAGGAGGTGTTTGCTAAGAGGGGGTCACTTCCAAGTGCATGGTCCCAGCAGCGTGCCTGGGAGCTCAGATGGCACCTACGCTTCATCTACCTGACTCAAGCCAACTCTAGACCCACACCGTGACAAGTGCTACACAGTCCATACAGTTCAATACAGTCTAAAAGTACCTTATTTTCAAGCGAGTAGCCCACGTCACTATCCAGGGTAGAACAGTAGTTTTGAGCTTTTAGCATAATGGGCATGTGATACATTCAGCAGTTCACTAGCCATACATTCTTTGCACTGAGAAGAAACCAGGGCCAAATAGAGAAATTCAGGCGCTCTATGGTGTGATGCATGGCACAAGACAGACATCGTGAGCACTTCGTGGGAATACAGGGGAACAAACACAGCATCACCTCCGGGTTTTGTTTTGGTTTTCCCTACAAGGAACATGACTTCACTTAGACTGCGGTAGTATAGATATGTAAGTATACAGACGTACGCAGAATATTCTCCAAGGCAGGGTGGTGGTACAGACACACACACACATACATAAACAGAGGCATTTCTCAAACCAAACAGAAGAGGTGGGCTTCAGATGATGGAGAGCAGACAATGTTAAGTTACGGCAGTAAGCAGAAGATCCCTTATGGACAGGACAAATGGCAGTCCCCACCTGGGGAGGGCTGCATGTGGTTATGTACCCAGAGCACAAGCTGCCATCCCAGCACTGCCTCTGTGGGGTGTTTCTAAATGGGGTTACTGGCCTTGCACCCACGTGCCCTAAAGGCAAGGAGGGGTTGGATGCAGACAGAAATGGTTAAGGCCCATGCTGGATAAAAATTGTTTTTCCCTCTTCTGTTGCCTAACTTCAAGCGAAGAAAATGAAAACACTTCAGGAAGAAAATAATAATAAGATACTCAAATGAGGCAGGCATTTGTTTTTCCTCCCTCTTCGTCTATCTGTGCTGAGCAGTGCGGACTGAGCAGTGCGGAGTAGATAAATGCTGCATCTATAGTGTCACACACTGACAGATGACAGGACAGGTGGAAACATCTCCTAAAGGCAAGGACTTGAAAATAGAGGCATTAGTCTGAAAATCACCAACCCTGCTTTGGTAAAACAGGGGTGGCCAACTTCCCTTCCTTGTAAGCAGCACAAGAAGAGTCCCTACAGCCAAAAGCTTTGTGCTCCAGAGATGGGTAGGAAGAGGAACCCAGGAGTATCCATCCCTGTACCCTAACACCATTAGTATTACTCTCTACCAGTAACACAGCTGGTGGGCAGTAACAATGCCACGGTTCCTAGCTGGACTGTGCTGCCGTTTGCTTCTGGCTCTTGCATGAGGACATGCCAAGGGCACTGCCAGAGTCATAGATTCATAGATTCATGAATACTGCAGAGTCTGGGTGCTCTGCATCACCTGGGGGCTCTTGGCTGAGGTGCAGGCAGGGAGGTGCAGCAGCCCCAATTGCATCCCCTTGCAAAGCCCTTCTGCAGTTGCTGCAAAGGTTCTGTGCTAGGACTGCTTACTTTGTGCCTCACATCTCTGCTTTCCCAATTCCTCTCATACTCCTCTGCTGTTGCTTACCCTCCCTTCGCACACCCCCCAAAAAATGAACGACTGAACTGCAAAGCAGGATGGGGGGAAATCCGTTCTTCAGGCAGAAGTGGCATTATGGAGGCACCCAGCCATGGACCCTTCTGTTCGACCCCAGAAATTTTCTAGGCTGTGACACACTGCTGCTTATATCCAAAGACATATCCCACAGTACACGGAATAAGTGCTTTGAGCAACCAGGATTGCTCTTAGCACTCTGCAAAACCACCACGAACCCAACATATTCATCTCCTGCCTCTGCACTGGTGAAGGTAGAGGTAGACATTAAACTCATGCTGCAAGCAGCCTGTTGTTCATCAGAAGACAGCATCTGATACTCCCAGAGGTTGTGCGCCTTTGGGAATATTTTATGAGCCTTGGGGAAAAGAGGAGGGTGACCATAGGAATGGCCATGCTGTGTTGCAAAGGCTTTTTGTCTGGGGAAGCCGTATGCATTCAGCCAAACAAATTTGGAAGTTAATTAAGAAGACATGAGCCAAGAGAAGAATTACCAGATTGGGTTATACACATCCACCATCCTATCTAGTAATTTTGCCAGAAGCTGGTACTGCAAAGACAGCAGCACCCAAGGAACTTCCTCTGCCTTAGCTTCTCTTTCTCTGACCTAGTACGCTGAATGTATACGCCCAGGCTCAAAGACACATCACAGTGGCTCTTCAACTGATTTCTACTGAACTCAGCCCACCATCTTGTGGCCTTTTTCTAAGCATCACTCCAAAACCCCATTGGCTGCAACTTGTGTTGAGCTCCAGGAAGTCTGCAGTTCTGACCTCATCTAATCTCTGACATCATCTGAGCTCTGACCCAACTTGAAAAGACAGTCCACTTCTTGGTGTCAGGCAAAAGACATCTGCCAAGGCACTGAACCCTCTCGTTGCCTGCCTTCCTTTTCCTTCTTAGAAGGTCAGGTTTTAGACCTGAGGTACTCACCAGTGAAACCAGGCTGCTCTCCAGTGCTGGGAATTTGTTTCCATTTCCAAGATGTGGAGGAGTCACAAATCCCTGCTACTGTCACAAGCGAGGAATCACTCTAGGACAGATGGATCTTTCCAGTGACCTTGATCAGGGTTTCCCTGGCATGATGCAGGTCAGTGTTATTTTTCATGGGGTCCTAGCTCCTGTCCACCCCTAAAACCAGCTTGCGTTTCCCTTTTTTCCTGCCTTCTCGTGTGCAGATAGGCCATAGCCTCCAGAGGGAAAACACCAGCTGAACAGCCCTATCCGAAGCCCCAAGAAAATAACACAAAGAAACCACACTTTGCCCTGCACACAGGGACAGGTGAACTGGGTCTTCTCACTAGGCTCCATCTCTTCCCTTGAAACAAACTAAACAGAAAAACCAAAACACAAAGCAGGGACTCTGGATAGGACAAAGAACACTTTGGACTTGAAAACAGGGGACTGCAAGAGAAGTGGGGGTGGCTCCCAGGGAGGACAGCAGGGGAGGGGAGGGGACACCGTCATTTACACCAATCAGGAGAAGCTGTAATCTATACACAGTGGTATAAGCCAAGATATATTACATGAAAAGAACACACTGAGTGCATGGAGTTACCCACATTGGGTCAAACTGGCACAGTTGTCTTGAACAAGACTCTTGGAGTTGCAGTTGGTGTTTGACATTGACCTATCTAGCTCGCTCTCTCTATATAGATATGTATAGAATTTTTCTGCATGCATTTGTCTCAAAAGGAGCTGTACAGCCGGGTTGGGTTTCTCAGCCCACCCCATCTCGGTCTTCATTTTTTCCGGGCTAAGAACGCCACTCCCACAATCACCGCCAGCGCCGCCACTGCCACTCCTCCAACGATGATCAAGGGCTTCATGTTGTCGAAGATGCTGCCCGGTGACTCCTCGGAGCCATTTCCCTTGTGGTCAGAGTCAGGGGACTGGCCAGTGGCCTCTTGTGTCTCCGTGGCAGCTGAACTGGGTTTCAGGTTGCTGTGGTTGTTGGCAACAGCGGTGTCGCTGCCCGCCTTCTTGGGGGCAGTGGCAGGAGTAGGCTGCTCTTTGGGGGTCTCCTTCTTGTCTGCATTCGTGGCAGCCCCAGGGCTGGGCTTTTCTGGCTTTCCAGAGCTGGGGGCCTTGGCATCAGGTTTGTTTCCGCTTCGGACATTACCTTTGGAATCCATCGCTAACGAGTGCTGCAGGTGGTCTGGATGCCACGCACAAGGGGGGCAGTCCTATGTCTTCTTTGCCTTGCTGCTGGGTGAAACAGAGGAGCCACAAGAGCAGGACAGCTCAGTGCCTTGGGGTGACGTTCGCTGGTGGTGTCCTACCTGGACATGATACAGCACCTGGAAGAGAAAGGAAAGCAGTGAGAGGTGGGTGAAGAAGAGAGAATGAGCCAGTGGCATCCCACCTGAACAGGAGAACAAAACTGTGGAAAACTGTGAGCTATAGTCACAGTACCTGCTATAGTGCCCCTGACCATAACTCTGCCCCCTTTTGTTTTGCAGAACTACCCCAACTGTAGTTTAGGAAGCTGTCTTCTTGCAGTGGTTAGCTATGTTTGCCTGCAGACATCACCCACAACCCTGCCTGAGATGAGCAGTGATGATGAAAAGCAGCATGTCCGCATCCAGATAATTCAGCAAACATAAGCTTGAAAAGCTTAGGAAAAAAAAACAATGCCACAGTGAAGACATCACCTAAGCCAGCCTCACCAGGCAGCCATCTGGGCAGGCTGAGGTGGGAGATGAAGCTCCCACAGCTATCTCCCTGTGCACAGGGAGACTAGGAGAGGCTTACCATCAGCACTGCATCAGGTTTGAGCTTGGGAAATGATGAATAAACAAGAGAAAGCTGTCAGATCTGAATCACCTGCTTTGTTACCTCCCAGCTGACCTCTGCCTGGTGAGTGAAATATGAGCTCAATAACTGTCTGGGTTTAGAAACAGAGAAGCTTGTCAAAAGCCTCTCCAGATAGATGTTGCTTCCATAATAGCTCAGAGGGCAGATCTCTCCTTTAATGGTGGACAAGGATAAGGTGCCAGGGTTGCAGGAAACCAGGCTAACAAAAGCTGGGTTTTAAATTTCTGCCTAGGCAGAAATGCTGGCGTGGAGGAAACCTACTCAGAAATGCTAGATTTGGGTTCAGAGCAAAACCAGGCAACAGTTTCCTGCTTGAAACTGCCCACTGCTCACTGAGCGTAAGATGTTCCTGTGGCCTGGGTGTTTGTAGATAAGCATATGCACTTAGCCAGGAGTGGTGTTTTCCCTTCCTTGCTCATTTTCCAATCTCTCTCAATGACATCTGCCTCGTCTTTTCTTTCCTATTACTCCTCGGCTGCTGTCTCCACCTGTCTACCCATTCCTCCCCCTTCCAGCTCCCTTCTGCCTCCCACACAGACAGCAGCACTGTAGAATGAGGTTTTGTGAGAAACAGACTTCATTCCCTCCTTCTCTCCTATTTTTTGCCTTTGTTTAACAATCTTTGCCCCTTGCAGGGAGTTTTCTACTTGCCACCAGCTCCTCCCTGGGCTGGGAAGGCAAAGCAGAGACCACGACACCAGCAATTAAGGAGAAAATGGAAAAGAAAAGAGCTCTGAATTGCTGCACAACAAAGTCCTTGGCTGGTTCTGCTTGCTGCAGCTCAAGGTCAGTGCAGTCAGACCCATTACAACAAGCCCCAGCCAAAGCAACAGGGAAGTAGCAGCTTTCCCTGGCTCCTTGAAGGGCACCTTTTCTGCTTCAGCCCCCCTCCCTGCCCACCAAATTAGCAAGTGCATGTATTCATCTGTCTCCCATGTGTGCAGATGAAAGCTGCATCAATTCTGCACCAATTGAATCAGATGAGTCATTGCTGGCTTTGCTGTAAGGTATCACTCTTAGAAGGTCCTATTCCTTGCCCCATTCCTGTGCCCTATAGTCTTCCCCTCGCTCTTTTGAGTTAAAAAAGAAAGCCCAGAAAATCTGCAAGGAGGAACTGAGTGCAGGGTGCACTGTGAAGCTGCACCCCACAGCTGTAGGGTCCTCAAACACCACACTGGCAGACTTGTACCGTATCAGCAAAAGAACATTTCAGCTTACACAGTGGGGTTATGCCTCTGAATTCATGTTTGCAGCAAAAAAGGTCCATCCACAGCTGAAAACATAGAATATCCCAAGTTGGAAAGGACCCATAAGGATTGTTGAGTCCAGCCATAGGGATAGCTACTGACTTCTATCAAGGCTGCGCCAAAAGAGCCTGAGTTGGCAGAAAAGACCTTAAAAACCCTGAGATCTCCTTCCTTAACCTCCCCCCTGGTTCTCTGCCTTTCTCACCTGCCTGGAAAAGCAATTGCCCCAAAGTTCACTTTTTCAGAATAAGTAAGAGAGTGATAAATACCAAAGTTCCAAAGCCCCATTCTCCTGACTGTGAGTTAGCTGTGTTAGCTTTTGGGCAAGGAATTAAATGGGTCCTTAGGACTAGGCAACTAGTAATGCTTCTCCCTGCCCATCCCATCCAACAACACAGGGAAATTTTTTCAGTGCAGAACACCAACTGGTTTCAAGAGCTTCCCAGATCCCTTTGCCAGGTTCAGTAGTTCTCAGCTGCCATACCTGTATTTGGTCATTTGAGACCAAACCAACTTTCTTAACAAACAGAAAGTGTCTCTCTTCTCAAAGAAAGCTTCCCTTCACTGAGTGCATTTTGCACCTGCTGACAGCAGCTCACAGAACTCAGTTGCCATCACAGATTCATCTTGGCACCAGCTGGTAGATGATAAGCAGGTAATTTTTGCCTGAAGTCCACAGATTTGGTTCCATTACGGCAGACTGCACGTAAACAGGGGAAGGAGAACTCAGCCACTCCAAAGAGGCACCTGAAAACTTATAGCTGTATAACTTTCCCAGAAGCAGCATGGTTCTGAGTACTGAAAATAGGGCAGCTGAGGGACCAGGCTGTTAGAAACGGGGTGCTACTGGGGCATCAGTGCTGTTGGTGCCTTCCTACATGAGCTCTGCATGTAGGAAACTCATGGAAATGGGATTTATGTCATACTGGAGGCTGAGCTGACTGATGCTGGACCTTCAAATGGAAGAAAGCATGGTTATGTTGAGTACTGCCATCACCAAGAAGTCTCAGCTGAGGTGGCCAGGGGAAAGCAGCTGGAGCCACTAGGATGAGAGGTGATAGTCTCAAGGTGCACCACGGGAGGGTCAGGGTGAACAGTAGGAATAAAAATCCCCTCAAAAAGTGGTACTGCGTTGGCACAGGATGCCCAGGGGTGGTTGAGTCACCATTCCTGGAGGCGTTCAGGAACCGTGGGGATGTGGCAATGAGGGACATGGTCAGTGGGCACGGTGGGGGTGGGCTGGGGTTGGACTCGATCATATTCAGAGGTCTTTTCCAATTGTAATGATTCTGTGATTCTAAGGTCATGAAGCCCAAGACCATTCTTAGCACTGTTTCTTCTCCTAGAAGTAGCCCATAGGCAGATGCCCCCATGCACCAAGGTGGCTTGGAAATGCGTTAAGAAAAGCAGGGAGCTCTTTTGGTTTCCCAGTGCTCCAACTTCACAGTCCTGGCAGGGCAAACAGCCCTTCTGCCCCTTTCTGTGCTGCTGAGGCTACAGGCACACCAAAGGCAGCAGGATGCCGTGCAAGCAGGCAGGCACTGTGACGGCAGCGCACTGTGACTAAGCCTTTTCCCATCTCCGAGAGGTGCTGTGGTGGCAGATGAGGTAATGCAAGATGGCTCAGTACTGCCATAAATCTCAGAGCAGCTTTACGTAAGGAGTTGTGTCATTGTAGCTGGGAGTTTTTTAGCCACCTCTGCTCTGCTTTGGACTGACGCAACACCCAGGGAATGCGATAGAACAGCGTGAATGCATCCAGAGTGGAAATCGCTTTCTGTAGAAGCTGTGTAGCAGGCTCAGAGCACCAGAGCTGGGCTGTGCAGCCCTCCCAGAGCACGGCCTGGAGGCAGCAGCACTCAGCACATGCTGCTGACCCACTTCCCCAGGATGAAATGTTGATGGATCCTCCTCCCAACATGCTGTTCGCTGCTTCTTGCATCCCAGATTAAATGCTTCCCACCCAACGAGCCCTTTGAATTTTGAGCATCAAGAAGCTGAGAGGCTTTTAGCAGGCAGCAGCAGCTTCAAATCACTGCTGGCAGAGTGTCTGCATCAGCCCTGCGGCTGCACCGAGACCTGGAATCTCAGCCATCACATCTCTGGTCCCTGAGCCTCACAGGATCTGTGTAAACTAATGCCATGCTTCTGCTTTGTTACCTTCTCTTACCCTATGTGAAAATAACTCCCAAGAGCCCTAAGAAGAGCTATAAACCAGCTTGCTGCCTGGTGCAAATAACCCCTTCTTCATGTGCCTTGCAGCTGCCCTGGAACATGGCAAGAACAGGGAAAGCAGCACCAAAACAGCCTCAGAACACAGAATTTTACCTCCACAGTGGCACTGCGTGAGACTGCACGAGAAGTCACTCCATATCTCTGTTACTGGAGCAAGGCTGTAGCCCTTACCATTCCAAACTGCAAACATTAGACCCCAAGCCTTTCCCTGAGACAGCATTGCTCAGCCATCCTCCCAGAGGGCTGCCTGCTCCAGGATGGAGAACACTACCTCCCCCAAAACCCTCAAGGTCTGCCTGAGGAACAGAAGAGCAATTCCCTGTTGCATCCATCCACACACACCTAGCTGGGACCTCAGCAATAACCCAAATGCAGAAGCGCATTTGGTTCCTGCAAGCTTTGTACTTCTGTTTCCTTTATGGTGTGACAAGGGGGGATATGGGGAGAGGATTTGCTCTCCTAATGCTGCTTTTAAAGCCCCACCTTGACAGCCATTGCTCCCATTTCTCTCTGAAACGCAACTGACACGAGCAAAAAAGGAAAGGGATGTAGGGTAAATAACCCCCAAAGATGGTACTCAATGAAAATAGTATGGAGAACAGTATATTTTAGTAGGCCTATGTAGATGGCACACAGATAGCTAGCAAAAGAGGGTGACTCACCTTTAGGATGATAGAGGCTTGCTGTGGTCTCCACACAGGAGAGGTCTCCAAGAAGAGATCCTTCCCTGGTGGTGGTCAGCCCTTAAAGGGGGTTTGGGAGAGATGGAGCCAGGCTCCACCCCTTCCAATCACACAGGTATATCACCTTCACCTGTGCCCCTGTGGCTGACTCGGGGCTCACCTCAGGTGACCAATCAGTGGTTCAGGCTGTGATTCAACAGTTCCCATACAAGGGGGAAGAAAAATAATAGGATGAGAAAAAGAAGAAAGTGAAAGGAAGAAAAAAAAAAAAAAAAAAAAAAAAAAAAAGAAAGGGGGGGGGGATTGTCTCTGACACAGCACAACAGCCCCAGGCACTGCAGTAAGCAGCAGTGGATTTGGCAGCTCTCTTCATCTCATGGGCATCCTGACATATGCTTCCAATGGCAGCTTCTCATGGCATCACCCCCTCCACATCCCAGCTGTGGCCAGAAAGATTGCAGATTCCACTCTGTGAGATCTGAAAACTGTTGCTTTGCAGCTGAAATGTGAGAAGCCCCTGCAGGTGGATGGGGAATCATTCAGCAGTGACCTTCCGGGGATCTGGGATGTCTCCAATGCAGGAAGGCTGCCCTATATCCACCCTTCCTCCCTGCATCTCACCACAGATGGAGCTGCTGCACCGGGCCGTGCCTGCCACTGTGGCCTCATGCCAACCAAGGGATGAAGATGTGCATTTAGGGGGAATTCTAGATTTTTCTTCCTGCTGCAATTGCATGGGCGAGGGGCCGGAAAGATGGGAACTGCTGAAGGTCGTGGCTGTGAAGGTCAGAACGTGGAGGTTGGTCCCCGTATGGAGCAGGGAGCTGTGTCCACCTGCATCCTCCCATTCCTGACAGGATCCTGCCCAAGCCCCACCCAGGAGAAGAGGCTGCCACCACCTTCCTATGGCCCTGACACTAAAGTTCTCCCAGACTGATCTCTGATATGGCATAAAAATCCTCTCCCCCCTCCTCAGTAATCACCAAGACTTCAGGCAGGGACCAAACCAGCAGGTCACTGTGCACATAGATGCAAAAAGAGGTGCAGACAGAGGCACACAAAATACTCCAGATGCCCCTTGTACATTTCATTGCCATTTGGTGTCGCCCTCCCATTCGGTACACTAGCTGAAAAGAGGCACTAATGCCTCTCAGCTCTCCATCTGGGGCTTGGTTTTGTTTTGTTTTTGGTCTATTCCTCTTTGTAAGCAACTTTCCAGCACAAAGCAGGGGGCAATATCAAATGCCATCCATTTGATATCAGAGATATACACCCCCACCCCAGCAGAACAGCCCTCAACTCCTAACATGGAAGAAGGAAACATTTAACAGCCATGGCTGTTAATTACCAGCGCTGCTCACTCTGCATAGCCTCCTGCCTGCAGACTGCTAGCAATTAGACATTTAACACAGCACTGTGCCCGCAGAAAGGAGCAGGAACACAGCTGGGAACCTGGCAAGAGCCTTCCAGGGCTGCAGCCTCCATCTCAGCTCCATTGCCTCCATCTCAGGGCTTCACCCTCCATCCCATCTCCCAGCTCCATCCCAGCCCCCTGCCTCCATTCCAGGGCTGTAGCCTCCATCCCAGCTTCCTGCCTTCATCCCCTTTCCCAGCCTCTATCCCAGCTCTATTCCAGGGCTGCCTGACCTTGAAGGAGATGTGCAGGGATCCTTGCTATTTTGGGTTAAAACATTTTGTTGTTTATTAACGGGGATTAAAATCTCCCTCCCCTCTCTCCAACCCTCCCCCCCTCCCTCCCCCCAGTTAGTGGTAAGCATGTGGAAAAGCAGCATCCTTACCTCTGTCCTCCAGAGCTGGCTCTTGCGCAGAGAGGAGGGATGGAGGCAGAGGAAGGAGGGAGGGTGGAGGAGTGGAAAAAACTTGGGAGTTTCCCACAGTGCACCTCTGCAGACCGCAGGAAGATGGACAGCGGGGGAGGAGGGCACAGAGTGCTCCAATCCGGAGGGTAGGGCTGGGACCGCGGAGAGGGACAGGATGCCAAGGCGTGGAATGAGGGGGGGGCATGTCTGACACCCCCATGTCTCAGGGCTGGGTGATTTGGGGCCGTCCCTGCAGCACTGAATGTGCAGCGATTGCAGCCACCAACTTGGATCAGGGGGAATGGGAGGGGGCAGCCTGGCAATCTGGGATGCTTCTGTGCGTAGAGAAAAGGGAAAAGAAAACACAAAAAAAGGATTTGGGGACTCACGGCACTCAGGATTTCTGAGAATGTTGTTACAAATGCTGTCATGCAGGAGATGCTCTGCACAGCACAGGGGAGGAAGCTAAAATGTTGCATAGAGGAGGGGCTGTGGCATCTCTCTTCTCCCTCAGTACTCCCAGGTCGAAACCATCTCACAGCACATCACTGGGGCCAAACCTCGCATTTCCCCATGGCCACATCCTGGGATTTCTTATGGGTCCTTTGGCTGGATTTGATCAGGAAATAAGGGCTACAATGCTTGTCCACATTTGAAGCAAAACACGGAAAATCCATTGCAGGAGAGCGCAGGAGGGAGCCAAGTGCCAGCACAGCACGCAGTGCTTCAGCTCAGGATGCAGCAAGGTGAAAGCAGCTCCTTCAAGGTCAGAGGGAGTCCTTGTCTCTTGAATTGACCCTGGACATTTGCCATAGGCTTCATGCAATAACTACAGTAAATAATGTCATAACAGGCTAGTTCTGAAGTCATCATACTTACTCATAAGCATTTTACCTTTTATTATTAGTATGCTGCTTCCATGACAGATGATTACAACTGGTTTCTTTCTCAACAGTGTGATATGCACCTTGTTCAGCCAGAGCAGGAATGAGAAGATCTCGTTGTTTTAAGGACTGTATGGTAGTTTTCTATCCAGTGACATTAGTGCCCACTGCTGCTCACATAGTTGGCACTCCCCTGGACAGCCTGATCCAGTGGTTGGTGACCTTGCCCACAGCAGGGCTTGGAAATGAGTGATCTTTAAGGTCCCTTCCAACCCAACCATTCTATGGCTCTGTGATCCTTAAGCTCCCTCCCAACCCAACCATTCTATGGCTCTGTGATCCTTAAGCTCCCTCCCAACCCAACCATTCTATGGCTCTGTGATCCTTAAGCTCCCTCCCAACCCAACCATTCTATGGCTCTGTGATCCTTAAGCTCCCTCCCAACCCAACCATTCTATGGCTCTGTGATCCTTAAGATCCCTTCCAACTCAACCATTCTATGGTTCTGTGACCTTTAAGGACCCTTCCAGGAGACAATAATTTGAACAAGTTGCTGAAGCGAGCTCATGTCCTACAGGTGCACTCGGAAGCCCTGGTGTTTCAAGTGAAGGGTTTTCTGTCTTCTCTTCAAAAAAGCAGCCCTGAAAAAATGATTCTTCAGTAGGTAGGATGGCAAAGAAGCAGTTAGAGCTATAATTGAAAGCCACTTGTTGTCTTCTGGTAGCTTAGCAATAATCCCTGCCTTGCTAAAATAGGAGCAGTTCTCATGGTGAACACGTTTATTTGGCAGTACTCCATTGCCATTTGTCAGGATTTCCCATCAGCCTCGCTAATGGGACACAGTGAAAAATTACACAGGTTTATAATTTCTCAAGAAATGTTGTTCTAAACAACCCTCAAAGATTTGGCTTTAGCTTCTTCAGGACGTGACCAGAAGGTGCCATGACTTCAGCTTGGGCACTGGATTTTCCCCAGGGCCAATCTTTCTGCCATCCCTTCAAAGTGGCTGTTAGAGTACTGTGAATCTGCCTCTTACTGCTTCTATCTGTCCACTGGCCCTTTGTAATGGCTTTTTAATGTTTTCTGTATTACTTTACATAAATCCATTTCTTCTGGCGTTCTACCCCAACCAGCACCATTTCCATCCATCCCCTCTCCTCTGTTACCCACCTCCCTCCTTGCTGAAAGCCACTTGTCCCACGCTGAATTTTCCTCTTTTCTCCCGAACCTAGCTCATAATTACCAGCAACTGTATGTGATCTCTGCCAGGGAATTTCATAGATTCATAGATTCATAGATGCATTAGGTTGGAAAGGACCTACAAGATCATCTAGTCCAACCATCCTCCTATCACCATCCCTCCCCACTAAACTACTAAATCAAATCCCTTAGCACCTCATCTAAACGCTTCTTGAACAGCGCTAGGGATGGTGCCTCAACCACCTCCCTAGGCAGGCCATTCCAGTGCCTGACCACTCTTTCAGAGAAAAAGGCATTTCCCCACGGTATGCTTTTGGGCAGAAAGTTCCTGTGCTTCATTGCCAGAGCCACCTGTGCCTCACCAGCAATGGGTCGGTGGGACCCGGTATCACATCCCACCAGCACCTTTGTAATTATGCATTGGCTCGTAAAGTCTTCTCCCAGTTTCTGGCTTTGAGTGACACCCTGCTTTTTTGCCCTCAAAGTTTTTCTGCCCTTCTGTGTCAGTGTTCTTCCTTCTCAATCTCAGAGCCAGCAGCAGCCCCCACCTCAGCAGCTCTGTCCATGTGAAGTTCATACTAATACCCCTCACCTGTCCCTTTCTGAATGGGTGTGAGACTGAGCCTTAGATACCACTCTGGCTGCTCTTGGTATTATGTATTCTCAGGGATGCCTTTTAACAACGATGAAAGAGCACTGATTTCTAACTCTTGTTTGTTTGGGGTTTTTTTCAGGTGATTTTCTATATCCCACGATGGCAGGAAAAGAAAGCACGTTCACCGTCCTCTTAGGAGCACTGGAAGCTCTCACACTTGAAGCCTTCCAAGAGTTCAAGACGAAGCTGTGGCACGTTGATATCAAAGGAGGCTGGAACATCCATGGGGATGAGCTGGAGAAGGTCACCCATCCTTCCACACTCATCAGTTATATGGGTGACAGCTACGGGGAAGATGCTGCTACGGACATTGCCATTGAACTGCTGGAGGAGATGAACCAGAAGGACCTTGCTGAAAAAATCCTTGATGAGAAGGTGAAAGGTAAACAGCCAGGGTAAATTGTGATTTCCTTTGTCTTCTGAGTGCTGGGGACAGATAGAAGTTGATAAAAGAGCAGGTTTCAGCTTCGTGGTGAGGCTGGAACGGTGAAGGTGTCCCACTGATGCTATCAGGGCTCCTCTTCACTCTCAGCCCATGATGAAGCGAGGCCATGAGCAGAGTAAGGCCTGTGGGGATGAGGCCAGGGTGCCTGGAAGAGGCAAGCAGTGCTCCTGTTATACAAGCAGACACTGCGACCATGAGGTCTGAGCTGGCAGATGTTTGCTGACCTGGAGGACACAAGGGCCACCCTGGGGCCACTCCTGGTAGAGCCCAGAAGAAAGGGGGCTCAGTGGATGGCACGTAGAAAGTGTGTAACTGAGTTTTATATTGAGGCAGAGCATTGAAACTCATGTCCTGTGCTGTTGCTGTGTCAGGAGCATGGCTGTGCTTTGCAACTGACTCTGCTTCTGTCTGGTGCAGGGTACAAGCAGAAGTATAGAGAGCACGTGGCCAGAGAGTTCCTGCAGTACAAAGAGGTGAATTCCTGCCTAGGGGAGAACGTGTCTGTGAGCGACCGTTACACCACCCTGACCATAGCCAGGAAGTCTTGGAGTCAGCACGGAGATGAGCCTGGAGATATCAGCTCCGACACTGTCACCACACAAACACTGTTTGAACCCAGTGAAGATGGCCAAGTGCCACGGGTCATGGTGCTGGTGGGTGCCACTGGCATGGGGAAGACCATGACGGTGAGGAAGGTGATGATGGAGTGGGTGGAAGGGGCTCTCTGCACACAGTTTGACTATGTCTTCTGTGTAGACTGCGAGGGGCTTTCCTTCTCCAAAGAAGTGAGCGTGGTGGACCTGATTTCAAAATGCTGCCCTCAACAGCAAACGCCAGCTGGGAGGATTTGGGGTAACCCGGAGAAGATCCTGTTCATCTTTGACAGCTTTGAGGCCCTGGGGTTGCCATTGGCTCAGCCCAAGGACGAGCTGAGCACTGACCCCACAGAAGCCAAGCCTCTGGAAACCACCCTGCTGAGCTTGCTCAAGGGAACCGTCCTCCCTGAGTCCTCTGTGCTCATTGCCACCAGACCAGCAGCTCTGCAGAGCCTGACACAGTGCCTGGAGTGTGAGTGCTATGTGGAAATTCTGGGGTTTTCACCAGCTGCAAGGGAGGAGTATTTCCACAGGTTTTTCGGGAGTGACAACAAAGCACACATGGCCTTCAGGTTTACCAGGGGAAATGAGGTCCTCTACAGCTTGTGCATCATCCCCGTCATGAGCTGGACTGTCTGCACCATCCTCAAGCAAGAGCTGTATGAGAGGAATCAGCTTCCTGAGTGCTCTAAGAGCACCACGCAGATGATCATGTTCTACATCTCCTGGTTACTGAAGCGTAGAGGCAGCAGCACCTGGCAGAACCCGCAGCAGTTCCTGCACAAGCTTTGCTCCTTGGCTGCTGACGGCATCTGGAAGCACAAGGTCCTCTTTGAGGAGAAGGAGATAGAGGACCGAGGCTTGAATCAGCCCGAGCTTCTCTCCCTCTTCCTCAGTGAGAAACGTTTGAAGAAAGGCACAGACCATGGGAACGTGTACAGCTTCAGCCACCTGCACCTCCAGGAGTTCTTTGCAGCGATGTTTTACGCCCTGGAGGACCAGGAGGAAACGGTCGGTGGCTCAGGGAGGCTTGCAAAGGATGTGAACACGTTGTTAGAAAGCTACCACTCATCTAGGACGGATTTAAACGTGACAGTGCGGCTCCTCTTTGGTCTGCTTAGCCCCAAGTCAGCAGAGTACGCAGATGAAGGAATCGGGTGCAGAATTTCATTGCGACCTCGGGAAGATCTGCTGAGGTGGCTTCAGACAAGGCACCTTTCCCATCCCGGTGAAGCGATGTCGGTTGAGGAGTTGGACACTTTCCACTTTTTATCCGAGACAAACGAGGAGAGCTTTGCGCGGAGTGTGTTGGGCAGTTTCACAGGAATAGCCTTGCGGGACGCCAAGCTGACGTTGTATGACCAGGTGGCTCTTTGCTTCTGCATCAAGCAGTGGGCTGGGCTGCTCAGCATCACCCTGCGGAGCTGCTCCTTCCACCAGCTGCATGGCAGGCAGGAGCCAGCCACAGAATTGCCCCGGTAAGTACTCCACGCTCCGCACCCACGGAGGTTTCCCCTTTTCCCTTGCAAAGCTGAGTTCTGGAAGGTTCTGGAATTGTGAATGCCACTTTCCATCCAAACACCGCCTCATGTCTTCACTGGTGGTTTAAGTCCCTCGGTGGAGGATTTTATTTATTCTTGGTGAGAACCGTGGGACAACGTGGCCGTACTCATCCCCTTCTTCCTAGGGAGAGCCGGCAGCACGAGGAGCTGCGCTCACCTCTGTACCCGCTGTGCCAGGCACTGGGGCACCCTGGCAGCTCGCTCCAGAGCCTCAGGTACCACCCTGCCCCAGGGCACCGGGTGAGCACCCCCACGGGGTGGGTGGCTGCGCTCCCAGCGTGCTGCAGGGCAGCAGGGTAAGGTGCACCCTTCTCTGCCTCTCTCCTGCAGGCTGCAGTGGTGCGGGCTGACACAGGGTGACAGCAAGGCGCTGGGGACGCTGCTGGCCACGCTCCCCAGCCTGACTCACTTGGAGTTGGGCGACGGAGCGCTGGACGACGATGGTGTGAGGATGCTCTGCACCGGGCTGCGCCAACCCAGCTGCCAACTGCATGTCCTGCGGTGAGTGGTGCCAGGGAGGCCACCTTCCCTGCCAGTCCCTATGGGAGCGTGTCTCAAAGCATCCTCCAGGGCAGCCGCGTCCCTCTGTCCCACTCTGGGAGGCAGTGGGGGACCGGCACTGCTGAGGCTCTCTCCTGCAGGCTGCGGTACACCCACCTCACCAGTGCCTGCTGCCAGGAGCTCGCCGTGGCACTGGGTACCAAAACGTGCCTGGAGGAGCTGGATCTGTCCTTCAACGCTGGGCTGCGGGATGACGGTGTGAAGCTGCTGTGTGAGGGGCTCCAGCACAGTGGCTGCCAGCTGCGGGCGCTGCGGTAAGGACACGTGGCACCTGCACACCCCAGCAGCTCCAATGCCACCGCTGCATCCCCACCACTGCCATCTCCTCTCGGTTCTGCAGGCTGGGCAGCTGCAGCCTGAGCGGCGCCTGCTGCCAGGCTCTGGCGGCGTGGCTTGGGGAGAACAACACCCTGAAGTGCCTGGACCTGAGCGACACCGAGCTGGGAGCCGGGGCCACGCTGCTGCTGCGGCAGCTCCGACACCACGACTGCACGCTGCAGGCGCTGGGGTGAGCGTGGCCACGCGGAGCTGGGGAGCAGGTGGGTCCTGCCGTTGCTCAGGCCGTTTCTCTGCGTTTCCCCGAAGGCTGAGCGCATCCACACTGAGCGAGGACGCACTGCGGGAGCTGGCGGCCCTGCGGGTGCTGAAACCCAGCTTGAAGATCGCAGACCTGCTGGAACACGAGGCCCCAGAGACGGGGGCCATGGCGCGGCTGAGCTTCCAGCGCGGGGTCTGGGCGGGCAGGGGGGCGGCTCTTCGGCGCTCAAAGTGGTTCCCGTCCCCTCGGGCAGCCCCTCCCCGCAGCGGGACCCTGTGCTAGCTTGGACTGTGCCGTGCTCTTCCTGCTGGTGCCAAAGGAAAGCCGGCGAGAGGGTTCGAATAAAAAACGGACATTCTGAAAGACTGTTCTACTTCACAAAAAGACACGCGTGGGGGCGGCAGAAGGAAGGGGCCGCGCGCACCTCCCGCCGGCAGGGGGCGCTGCGGCGCAACCTTCTTTCTCCGGAAGCGGCCGGAGGGCGGCGGAGGCGGCGGACGATGGCGGAGCAGCTGCGGGCGGACGGCGTGCACAAGGAGGTGCTGCGGGAGGGCACCGGGCCGCTGCCCGACTTCC
>VXAB01003954.1:0-52945 GCA_013399175.1 Odontophorus gujanensis
AGGTGTTCCACACCCTTTATCTTGTAGCTCTCCGCTGAACTCTTTGAAGGAGATCCCTGTCTGTTTTGTACCGGGCAGCCCAGAACCAAATACAGCACTCCAGCTTAGTTCTTCTTTAATATATTTACACTCTTCTTGGAGTACTTATAGAATAAACAGATCCAAATGGCGCTGGTATTTTAATTACACTGTTTAGCCCCAGATCCTCTGTACTTTGTGTTAAGAACTGTCAGAGAGCCATGATTAGTGCTTGATTTCTGTGTTGACCCCTAGGTGCATAGCAAAATGAGGCATTCAATATAATTTGCATCTGTTATCACTTCCTTTACTAGATCATGGATGGCTTGTTCTCTTCCTTGCCTACAGCACCTCTTGAAATGCTATCTAGTGTTATTGATCAAGAATATTATCCAGTGGATGTCATTTGTTTCTCTCCTGTTCGAAATAAGTTCACTTTGCAGATGGCTCTGGGTAATGGAAAAATTTGAGAAGACAGATGAAATCGAGGTGTGTAATGAAAGGATGCCTATTATTAGTAGCAAAACTAGAGTATATTGATATTTATATTGTTCTTTGAGTGGGTTTGTTTCTTCTCTGACTGAGTCTGAAACAGCATAATACAGGCTGTTACTTGTGGGCAGTTTCTGTAAATGAGGTAGCTCTAAAAGACTGCTATAGTTCTTGTGAAAACTTGTTACTCAACATAAAGTGATAGCTAGGTCAACTGCAGAATGCCTGTAATATTTTTCAAAAAGGGATCCTTTGTAGAGCACCTTTTCATAAAAATCCTGACTTTTTCAGACATTGATAGCATATGTATACATGTGAAGAGGTTGCTCCTTGCTCTTTTAATTACTCTTGGTTTGTCTTCACATGTTAGATGGGCACTACCCATTTAGAGAATTTTATTTACTTATTTTAGTGATTAATGGTACAGGATATTCTATTTATTTTTTGGCAGTTGTTTAAGTAATACTAAGAAATTAGCCTCCATCTTCTTTCAATTGTTTCTGTTTGGCAATATAAAGGAGTAATTTTTATCAAGGAACAATTCATAATGTTTAAAAGCAAATGAGATGTGGTTTTAGAGGAAAAAATTTCCTTATCCTGTTCTGTCTTTATGTTTAATGATAAGGAGGGGATACCCCTCTGATATGACTTTCCAACTGGTAAAAAGTTGTTAACAACTGGCTGGAGTGCAGATATGCTGTAAAGCAGTGTATCCTTTTGTTTTTGCTTTGACTGCTTTTTCAGTCAACATATATTGAGAGATTCTAGAAGTGAGCACTTCACCTTATACCGTGTTACTTCTTGGTAACTCAAGATTTTGCCCTCTTCCCAGTACAAGATTTTCAGAAACAGTGTTTACTGTCCCAGAGAACATGGAAAAAAACATCAGTTAAACTACTGAGAATGTTCTAAGACAGTACTATGAAAATTACATGGTTTTTTTTTCTCTTTTATCTACAGCCATCACCTGGAATTTTTCCAAGAACTGAATCTTAAAGAACTAATGGGAGAAGATGGGAAGCAGCCTGAATCAGATATATGGAAGCCTCATGCTAACTAGGCAGGATGGATTGAACACCACTGAGTCTTGCTGGATTGTAAGATCTAGTCTGTAAACCTTCACAGAATTTAGTTATTCCTTTCTTGTCCTTTCTATGGTGTTCCTTAGAAAATAGCAAATTTACCCACTAACCTGATCCTAAGTCTGAAAAGTAGATGACTTGAAAATTGAAATTCTTTGGTTTACTTCAGAATGAGAAGTATTCGAATCAAGACACAGTTCTCAGTCTGTTATTGCTACAAGGATTCCCCACATCCTGTTGAAATGTCATCATCAGAGAGTGGAAGTTGGTCATGTTCTAGGTGAGAAGGATTGCTCAGGGGGTGTGCATGGGAACTGTTGAATCATGGCCTGAACCACTGATTGATCACCTGAGGTGAGCACTGAGTCAGCCGCAGGGGCACAGGTGAAGGCAATGTACCTGTGTGATTGGAAGGGGGGGAGCCTGGCTCCACCTCTCCCAAACCCCATTTAAGGGCTGAGCACCACTAGGAAAGGATCTCTTCTCGCAGGTCCCTCCCGTGTGGAGCCAACAGCGAGCCTCAACCATCATAAAAGGTGAGCTGCTCTTTTCTTGCTAGTTGTCTGTATACCATCTGCATAAGCCTGCCAAAAATATACCATCTTCCCCACTGTCTTTCTTGAGTGCCATTCTTGGGGCTTATTTGCCCTACAGGGTGGGAGGGCATACAGTTATAAAAAAATTATGTTTCAGAAGATACACCTTAAGATGTAATGTTGTCTCATCCATTTGTGGGGGTTTTTCTTCTGAACTGACTAGAATCCTGCAATTTCCTGGAAGAAACTAGTGTTTGTGTAATCTAACATCTTGCCCAAAGCTGGGCTGTCATCAAAGCTAGGCCACTTTGCTCAGGTCCAAGTTTTGATTAACTTCATAGATGAAGATTCTGCAAACAGGCTCTGGATAACTTTTTCAATACTCAAATAGTTATATAATGGCAACATAAGGATGTTTTCTGTTTCACAACTTGCATTCATTGCCTTTGATCTTTCATGCATCTCCAGGATCAGTTGTGCTTTCTTCTCTATAACTAATGATTATGTAACTGAAGATAATAGCTTGTCATGGGCTTCTTTAAATGCTGTCATTTACTTTTTTTGACTCTCATTAGTAAGCATCCTCCCCTGAAATAACACTGAGAAATGCAAGTGTAACTTGGGTTGTAATTTAGAGGCAGTAATGTTCCCAAGCCTTTCTTAATTAGCTCATAAATGATTTTTAAAATCTTGTGTAGCTTTAGATGTCAAAATGCCTGTGAAGTTTTGCACAAGACTGCACTTCCATGTCTATACAAGGCACGGCACTGAGGATTTTGGTGAAAGGATTCTGTTCTTAGAATGTATGCAGTAATAACCATAATGTGGTCAATGTTTTTTGTTCTATCTAGAAATTCTGCCTGAAAAAAAAATATGGGCATAGCCTGTCTCTATAAAAAACTCTTGTGATTTATATCTGTGACTCTGAATACAACTTCAGAGGCTTTTTTTTTTTTTGGCTTTTGATTGTTTCTTTGTAATTTCATTTTTATAGAACTACTTTCAAATGTAAGGATATTAAGCTTTTACAGATACAGATTTTGTCAACTAAGTGTATTCCAATGAACTCAGCCATCCAAGTCTTCCTGCTTGTTTAATTAGATGCTATAGATTCCTCGCTCTTAAGTTCCATGTGTGGAAAATAAGGATTATTATACATTGAATTGTTTGGCTTCTTTCTCACTTTCAATTAATGTACAGTGTTCTAAAGAATGATATAGATGTCTGAAATACTGAATAATCCAATAAATGTTGATTAAAAACATTTGAAGTATCTTCATCTAAACACTGCTTTTAAAATTTTGGACGAAAGCCAAAAACAACACCACATCAGGATACCGCTTTTTATTTTTTTTCTGATGAATGATGTTCTGTATGTAAGAGGCAATAAGTCAAATCATTCAGTGCTTTTGTTTCATTCATTCCCACTTTTGGCTGCTTCAGATTATACTTTAGAAACAACTATTGGATTAGAAATTTTCAGGGGAATAACTGAAGTTCTCCAAATAACTCAAAGTAAGTGTCTGCAAGACAAAGTGAAGTATTAGCAGCTTCTGAAAATGGGAATTATCACACAATTTATTATAGGCATGAAACACTCCACACTGCTCCCTGGTGGTTCACTTGTATGTTTCTAAGATTTCTCTATTTGAACTCTGAATGCTGCCCTTCATTAGAATTTCATATGTGGCATGCAGAGATCATAATCTGCATCTTACAGTACTTTGCAGGGGTGAGAATCAATGTTAGCTAAGATGGCTTGGTAGTAGCTCATTTCCAGACTTTTTTTTTTTTTAAACAGGCCTTGTTTCACCCATGGAGACTAGTTCTTGCTTGCCTTACCTGAACTTCCTTTGTTTGCTTTTTTGACAAGCAAAGATGAGGAGAAGATAAAACAAACTGCTCTGTAAGAGTTTTATTTCAGTACTCAATTATTAATCTACAAGAGAAGATTCAGCTTGATCCTTCTCAGTGTATTTATACATGCACATATAGAAAATTCCTATCAGGAATCTGATAAATACAGAAAAATTATAAATGGTCACACAGGCTACACTGCGTGTAGGATATCAATTTCTTAAAATATTGAGCTCTGTGATATATAGTATAGAATATGCTGGCTATGCTGTCCACAAATCCATTTTACTCTGAAGTGGATTTACTCACTTCAACACTGTGAGTACCCCTGAGCTATTACTGTATCCTAAAAGAAATCTACCTGTCTGACAGATATTTCCTACGTGTAATATTTAGCCTTGTGCTAGTTAGATTCTGTGACAAACTGAATCTAAGACGTGTCAATTTTATTATTTTGAAAAGGATAATACCCACTGGAGTTCACAGCCCCTTATTTTTAAAATTACTTGTAGCTCTTCTAGGACTTTAAATGGTCAAAACATGACAGTTTCACGTGCAACAATATAACATAGAACTGTATAAGGAGAATTAAACATTTAAACATTATGAATTGGTCCTTGATAAGAATTACTCCTTTGTACTGCCAAATAGAAACAAATGAGAGAAGATGGAGGCTAATTTCTTAGTATTACTTAAACAACTGCCAAAAAATAAATAGAATATCCTGTACCATTAATCACTAAAATAAGTAAATAAAATTCTCTAAATGGGTAGTGCCCATCTAACATGTGAAGACAAACCGGGAGTAATTAAAAGAGCAAGGAGTAACCTCTTCAATCCTCTATAAAAGATCCCTTCCAGGCATGTGTGCTCCAGATGGTTCCTGCAATGTGTTGAAGATAACTGATGCAGGGGGTGGAGGAACTGACCAGGAGTGGAGTGTTACTGGACCTTGTTCTTACTAATAAGGATAGACTTGTTAGGGAAGTGAAGGTTGGGGGTAGATTGGGATGTAGTGATCATGAGATGGAGTTCAAGATCTTGAGTGGAAGAAGCAAACCAAAAAGTAGGATTGCTACCCTGGACTTCAGGAGAGCTGACTTTGATCTCTTCTGGGACATTCTTGGATCTATCCTGTGGGCTAGGGTGTTAGAAGGTAAGGGCACCTGTGAGAGCTGGTCAGCATTCAAACAGCGCTTCTCTGTGAGTAAGAAATTGAACAAGGGTGACAGGAGACCTGTGTGGATGAGCAAGGAGCTCATGCATAAATTCACAGAAAAGATAAAAGTCTGTGAAATGTGGAAAAAGGGTCTGACTGCTTGGGAAGAATATAGGAATGGTGTCAGGGCCTGCAGAGATGTGACAAGGAAGGACAAAGCGAACCTGGAATTGGATCTGGCAAAGGAGATAAAGGATAATAAGAGTTATTTTTTAAGCAAGTCAACAGTAAAAGAAAGACTAGGAAAAATGTGGGTCCCCTACCAAATGAGGGGGGTGTTCTGGTAATGGGGATACTGAGAAGGCAGAGATACTGAATGCCTTCTTTGTTTCTGTCTTCACTGTGGGAACTCCCCCTCAGGACTCTTGGACTGTGGGGGTAAATTAGAGAGTCTGGTGAATGGAAGGCTCCCCTTTGGTGAGGGATCAATGTACATAAATCCATGGGCCTCATTGATTTGGTGATTGCTGAACCACTGCCCCATTGGCAGAGGTGATTGCTGAACCACTCTCTATCATCTTTGAGAGGTCTTGGAGAATGGGAGAGGTGCCTGAAGACTGGAGGACAGCCAATGTCACTCTGGTCTTTAAAAAGGGCAAGAAGGAGGATCCGGGGAACTACAGGCCACTCAGCCTCACTTCTCTCCCTGGAAAGGTGATGGAAGAGTTTGTTCTGGATGATACCATCTCCAGGCAGTTGGAAGAGAAGAGAGTTATCAAAAGAAGTCAGCGTGGGTTCATCGGAGGAGATCGTGCTCGATCAGTGTGGTGGCCTTCTATGATGTCATTACCAGCTGAGTGGATGGGGGGAGAGCAGTGGATGTATTCTACTTTTATTTCAGCAAGATATTTGACACTATCTCTCACAGCATTCTTATAACAAAGTTGAGGAAGTGTGGAATAGATGCATGGATGATGAGCTGGGCTGGAATTGTCTGACTGGCAGAGCTCAGAGGGTTGTGATCAGTGGCAGAGTCCAGTTGGAGGCTTGCACTTAGTGGTGTTCCTCAGGGGTCGGTGCTGGGTCTGATCCTGGCCTACCTCTTCATCAATGACCTTGGTGAGGGGTTAGAGTCCACNGGATGAGGCTGGACTCTTCTCAGCAGTGTGTGGCAACAGGACAAAATGAAATGACCACAAACTGAAGCATAGGAAGTTCTGCACATATGTGTGTGGGAACTTCTTTGCAGTAAGGATGATGGAACATTGAAACAGGCTACCCAGAGTGACTCCATGATCTCTATAGGTCCCTTCCAACCCCTAAAATTCCATGATTCTGTGAACACTGATTTTTAAGTGCTTTGTCATGTTTTGCCTTGAATGTCTCAAGGGCTGGGGCATCTATTTGGTGGATAAGGAATTTGTTGTAAGGCTGCAGACAGAGGGTTGTGTTGAATGGTGCTTTGACTAGGTGGAGGTCAGTGACAAGCCACGTACCCCAGGAATCTGTCTTGGGACTGGTGCTCTTCAACATCTTCATCAGTGATATCAGTGAAGGGCTTGCGTGCACCCTCATCAAATTTGCTGTTGACATCAAGCTGAGTGGTATGGCTGACCCCATAGAAGGAAGAGGAACCATCCAGAAGGATCTCAACTATCTTGAAAGGTGGGCTCATGAAGTTCGACATGGCAATGTGCAAGGTTTTGCATTTGGGTCAGAGTAATCCTAGATACATATACAGACTGGGAGAAGGACTCCTTGAGAGTAGTCCTGTGGAGAAGGATCTGGGGGTGCTGGTGGATGAAAAACTGAACGTTAGCCAGCAGTGTGTTTTCTGGAGCCCAGAAGGATAATGGTATCCTAGACTCCATCTGAAGAGGAGTGGCCAACAGGGAGATGATTGTGCCTCTCTACCCTGCCCTCGTAAGGCCTCATCTGGAGTACTGCATACAGGTCTAGGGCTAATAGAGGAAAGATGTGGAGCTGTTGGAGAGGGTCCAGATGAAAGCCACAAAGATGATCCAAGAGCTAGACCACCTCTCTTACAAAGACAGACTGAGATACCTGGGCTTGCTCAGACTAGAGAAAAGAAGGCTGCTGGGAGACAGAAAAAACAATTGCTTTACTTTTTACACACATAGTAATTTTTGACTTTGTAATGGCAACAGGACCAATGGAATGAGAAGATGTTACAATGAAAGAAGAAAATGGAATGTGCACCCCCATCTCCAAGGATCTAGGCTCACAGGAAAAACACCACAAAGGAGGAATCTCCAACAACAGATTTTTCCTTAGTGGTAGTCAGCCCTTAAATAAGGTCTAAGAGAGGTGGATCCAGACTTCACCTGTGCTTCCAGAGCTGACTGGGGGTCTTTCTTCAGGTGCTCAATCAGTGGTTCAGGTTGTGACTCAGCAGTTGCCATGCATCTTTCCATTAGTTTACTTTTAATAACCTATTAAATTTTACAAGCAGATACAGTTAAAAAAAAAATAGGAACTTCAAGGCATGTTTTCAGAGGTTCATGTTCTTAAACTTGGGGAAATAATTTCACCATTTCTGACCTGTGCAGAAGCTTAATGCCAAAGTTAACTAAAAGCCCAGAAACACTGGTCTGTCATTGCTTGTGGAACTGTGCATCTGACTTATTCTATTTTCTAGCCACTATGTTCTGTTGTGAGAATACGATTTCAAACGCAGAATATAAGTTTGAAAGTGCTGTAATTTAAAATCACAGTTGAGATAATGGCTATATTTCTGTTGCATACATACTGTTTAAGCCTAATAGGATTGGATTATTCTTTTTTTTTTTCCTACCCACTATAGTAAAATATTCAGCAGAAATTTAAATTAGCTCTTATATTTTACTCCAACACTGCTGCAGTCTTTTGGGCAATAGAAATAAGCTGTTTTAAACAGTATAAACTACCTGTGATATTAAATCTCCAGAATTTTATGCAATGCTAAGCAGTCTTGCTGTCAAACTTCTTATTTTTTTTGTTTCCTACATCTTAGTAAATGCTTGAGTGATTGAGTCCAAATGCAGAGTTGAACGGTTAAAACCTCTTATTTGGGAACTGATCAGATTGAATGATGTGGCAAACAAAAGTCCTCAGTTTGATGAATGAAAAATATACATGTAAAAAGAACTTCAGCTTGATTCGGTAATTTTATCCTCAGTGCATTTGTAAACTCTTTGTGACAGCATGTCTAACACCTGTGAATTTAAACATGAAGGTCAAGATTCTTCTCAGCCCTTCTTGTCATGCCATTGTTAGTGAAGAATTTCCAGAGTTTTCATCTGGAAATTTCTTCAGACTGCGTGCCCAAAGACTGTGTTTTGTATGCTGCTTGCCACTAGGTGGAAGAAGACGGTTAGCAAAGCTATGTCTCGGTATTATGAGACCAGTTATCCTTAATCAGATCCATTCCTTGTCTTCTAGAAAAGTATAGTGAGTAATTTGCTGCAAATAAAATTTAATATTTTTCTTTCACACTATCCAAGCCTTTTTTAAAGTGGACTTTGTTGCAAGTAATTACAATGCATTTATAATGATGCTACTGAAACTGGACAGTTAACCTGCATTTCTTGTATTATGATTCCTTCCTTTTGCTGTCAGTGAGTGCTTTGGCTTACTGTCTTGAACAGCGCTTCAGCAAAAGCACTTTGGAGTGCTTTAAGCCTCATTACAGTGCCTTTATTTACATTGGATGTAAACAGCTATACACATACTCCCACAAATAGTCTCAGTGAGATCAATGCAACTGTTAACATAAGAAAGTAAATCACAATCATGTCCCTTTTCCATTTACTTTTCTACATCTTGAAATCAGAGTATCTGTATTACCCAGGGAATCCAGTTCTAGAAGCTAGTTCTGTATTAGCATAATGCTTGGCACTGCTTTTTTTCTTTCTTCTAACCCAAAGCAAGGAAAATACTTAACTGAAGTGTCCATGGAAGAGTTTTAAGTGATGATTCAGGAGGCTGTTCATATCTGCATTCACTATGAACATACTAAAATGCACTTTCAAATTTTTATTTTAGAAATGCTATAGTATATCTTAGAGTGCATAAATAATCTGGGCCACTTGTGTAGTATGTTTGCAGCTATAAATATGTTCTGGCATATTTAGGAAACAAAAACTAAATAAATTGTGTTAAAACAGTACAAAAGAGATTTCTGAATTACTGCGTCTTCACTGCTGCCTTAAAACCACCCTAGCTAGACTGATGTACCATTGGTGAGTAGAATTACAAGGCTTCAACTTGCTCCAGGTCCTCTCTTCCCTTGCACCAGTAAGCTTCCAGGGTTGCTTCTCAAGGAGAACAAAACAGGGCCAGCAGAGGAGGCAATAGGGTAAAATATTTAAGTTCAGGAAATACAGCATTGTGTATTTATACACGCTCCTGGCTCCTCTGTGTGAAAAGGGCATGTTAGAGTAGGAAAAGGTTGGCAAAAGTGCTGAAAAGATAGTCAAAAGGAGAGCTTTTTTTAAGAGCACTTGCTGGTTAGGCTAGGATGGTCTCCCATCTGGAGAACAGATGATGTGAAGATGTGCAAAAGGCTACAGATTTCCAAACAGTTTAGACCAATGCAAGTTGTGTGGAGAAGTTAGGTGAGGGTTGACATGTTCTGTTACAAAGATGGACTGACTATGAAGCTAGTGAGTGAGTGTCACACTCAAAGTAGAGAAATGTGGTACTTTTCTTAACAAATGGCCAGAAGTAGTGTGTGAAAATTTTCTGTTGTTTCAGTGGGAGATGAAAAGGGTACTGAATCTTTACAAATATATATATTAAAAAAAAAAAAGAACCAGCTCAAGGAATTTTGTCAGCTGAAGATAATTCAGTGTAAGGAGTGTAGTAGAGTAAGCATATATATATATATATATTTTTAAATTTTCTATCCTCACTCTTCCTTAGGAATCTGCTTATGGATAAAAGCCTCTGAGCTAGATGGATCGTTGACCTGAAACATAATAACTATTATCTCTGTAAAGCCAGGCTGAAGGAGTTAATTAATTCCCTGCAGTTGTTTATCATTACTTACAAATTACACTAGAAGTGTACTTTACAACCAAGGGACAAAGGAAATGCTCTTGCTGATGTTCTCAAAAATCTCGTGCTGAACCAAAGTAACAAGAAATGAAAAGAGCACTAGAGTAGTAGGGGTGGAATGTGGCTTGGGGTAGACTTCCATCTAAGGAATGTCATGAAAGGATCTATGTTCATTCTTTTCCACACAAAATAACTTTCTTTAATATTTGCATACAATTTTTCTGGGCTTCCTGTCATGAGCTGCTTCAAGATGGAAACTATTTACTTTGAATAGTTGATAATAGAGCTTTATAATTTGATGTCACCTGATTTATTGCAGAATAACTATTCTATGATGCAAACTTGTTTTTGTAAGATTACAAGACAAGAGATTCATGGCTTGGTACCTTTACAGGCTTTATTTAATTCATCTTGTTATTACTCCTTTTTACATGACATTATAATTTTGTAAATTATCAGAAGGTGATTATAAATTTGTGTTAATGGTATTTGTTAACAGTGTCTACACGAAGAAGTGTATATACTGGTGTGTCATACAGTGTGTCTGCACTTCACCCTTCAGTTACTTATAACTCAACTGTTACTGAGGATGGTTTCTGCTGCCAGTTACAGAGTTCTTCTGCACCAAAGTTACTGAATTGGAGTTACACGCATTCATCACATTTTATTTTTTTCTGTTCTAGATATTCTTCCAAGCTGCTGCAATAAATGCAGATGTTTGGCTGGTACCAGACTCATTCCTGGCATGCTGTTCATCCTGTAAAATGTGATCTAAATAAATGGAGTTCATGTGGCACGTGTGCAGTTCAATGTGGCATGTGATCACACACCTGAAAGTAAAAAAAAAAAGAACAAAAAACCTATGAAATATGAGTGCTGCTCTGGAAATAATGCCTACTATTTTATTCTGTTGGCCCATGATGTCAACTCCCCAGAAAACCACAAACCAAATTCCTAAACAAAAATAAATTTGTAAGCATAATGAGTGAAATAAAAGAGATGGAAGCATCAGGCTGAAGAAGGAGGGCACTGCAGGCATTTCCTTCTTTGATGAAAGTTTTTTTATTTTTTACTGGAGATTCCTTTAGACGAGTCTGTTTCCACATGTTGTGTCTCTATGTTGTCAAACTTAGTAAGATTTAGCACTCAGGATTGAACAGAGTATCTGAGCTAATGAGAAGTGCAAATCCATTTAAAAAATTTTTGCACCTGCTTAGTTGATTTTAATAGGGAAGTAAATTGACTGCTTTCCATCTCAGTTAATCTGTGGATTTGATGCTTGGGTGAGGCTCTCCAGATTGATTAGGAGATTTAGTAAATGATACAGGGACTAGTTATCACATTTGGCGTGTGTTAGTGTCACAGTGTCAAGACTTCCTCTTCAGCCATGTGAGTCCGCTGTGCCTGAAATGCTTAGAATCATGGTAGAGTTGCTTTTAAGATGTGTTATTTGTCTTTTAAAATGGAGACAATTGCACAGATTGCCCTAAGTGTTGATTATTTCTCCCCATGTAATGTTCACAATAATGTTAAATACTGAATTCTCCTTCCCCCCAGACAGAAGACTGGCATATACAAGTAATTGGAATGCTTTAAAAACTATCAATGCAGTATATTGCATTGTAATGTAACAGTGATCCATGTAACAGCTTATGTAAATGTTTTGATTTTTTTCATTTTTTCTCAAGAAGTGATCCTTAGTATGTTTAATCACATACATCAGTACAGTTTAGGAGATGACCTGCTGGAGAGGACCTCTACAGAGAAGGACCTGGGAATCCTGGTGGGCAGCAGGTTGGCTGTGAGCCAGCAGTGTGCTTCTGTGGCCAAGAAGGCCAAAGATATTCTGGGATGCCTTAAAAACAGCATGGCCATCAGGTTCAGGGAGGTGATCTTCCTGCTCTACTCTGCCCTGCTGAGTAGCCTTAGACTACTTTGTCCAGTTCTGGCCTTCCTAGTTCAGAAAAGGCAGGGATCTCTTGGAAAGAGTCCAGAGTAGGGCCACAAAGATGATAAAGAGCCTGGTGCATCTCCCATATGAGGAAAGGCTGAGTAACCTGGGTCTGTGCAGCCTGGGGAGGAGAGGACTGAGAGGGTTATCTGATAAATGTTTATAAATATCTAAAGGGAGGTGGGAGGCAAATGGATGAGGCCAGACTCTTCTTGGTGGTGTGTAGCAATGAAACAGGAAGTAATGGCCTAAAACTTTAATATAGGAAGTTCTGTAATAACATGCAGGACAACATCTTTACAATATGTGTGATGGAACACTGGAACAGATTGCCCACAGAGGCTGTGGAGTTTTCTTCTATGGAGATATTCATCTGGATACCCATCTGGACACCTGCTTGTGTGACCTGTTGTAGGGTACCTGCTTTAGCTGGGGGATTGAACTTGATGATCTCTTCTGAAGTCCTCTCCAACCCCTGCAATTCTGTGATTCTGTAAGGTAGATATGTGGTGCCATTTGCTGTTTGTTTTCTTCCATTAACCACATGTATTAAACCAGCTAAAATGACTTAGATACTTTAATTTAAGAAATTATTATTAAGCTATCACAATAGTATTAATATCAAGCATGAGGAAATATCTTGTGCATAGCAGTTGATCCAGTCTCAAATGAGAGAGGGGCTATATAGGAGTGACACTAGTTTTGAAGATATTGAACTATCTGTTCTATCCAGCAGGAAACACCCCTCCATTTAGTGTACTCTGATTCTTGAAGAAAAAGTTTACTTTTCTCTTAATATGCTGCTGATATGGCAATCTGTAAAATAATACTATTAAAGAATACTATTAAAGCAATGAAGTAATCAATATCACTGTCCATATTTCAATGTCTACTTAAATAATTCCATATGTAGAATTTAATCATTCTTTTTTCATTTGGGAGCTCTTTGTATTGCTTAAATAAATGTTAGAACTTTATTGGGCAATTGGTGGAATAATCCCTAAATTGTAAGTATTGTGAAATAGTAAAGAAATGTGCTGATACTTGTCTGAGTAATGCAGCTGATGAAAATATTTTGTCACATTTGAAAATGCTTTGTTTAAAATACTATGGCTATTAGACATTAAAAATGAGGATAAAATTTTAAAGATTTTTAAATGCTCTGTAGAGAGATTGGTCTTCTTTATGCAGTGGATAAAAGCTGGAGTACTTGCAATGATACATTTATTATTGAAAGTATTTGCTACCTGAAAAAAATGAATTTCATGAACAATATATGAGTGTTTTATGCAGTATTTGAGGAGACTGAACTGGACCAGGAATCTAATTTGAGAGTGTGAACAGTCTATAAATAGTCAATGAAATGAGACTTTTAGGATACTGAAGGCTGGAAATAAGTTTTTCATACTTGGTCATCACAAAAGCTGCTAACTGATCTTGTAGAAAAAGAATAAGCTGCCTTTTACACCTACAGCTTGTTTTACTGTAGCCACTGTTGACCTGTTCCTCTTGGATCCAGATTGAGACTTTACAGATTTTCACGTTTTGTATTTCAGAGTGATTCTTAAGAATGATTTGTGGAGCTGCTAAAATTAGATTCTTTCCAATGGGGAAAAATGACATTTTTTTCTAAATTTATTTTCTTCAGACTGATGGAGGGGCTGCATAGGTTCCTCACTGTAAGTATTTTGCATGAAGAAATATACTGGTAAATGAGATGTTGATGTTTATGAACTATTTATCCTGAACAGACTATGGATCTGTGATTCTGATTAGTCGTGGTAGGTTAACCTGCCTTGGATGTTGTGGATTTTATAGGTTTTGAGAATTCTGGAGTGTTTCATCCCTCTTTGCTGTGAATGGATCCTTTAAGATGAAACTCAGTAACTGATTTGTAAAGTGTAAGGCATTCTCCCCCTCCAAAACTGTGATGACTTTATGGAGAGAGTAGCTGGATATATTTCTTAGTTTGGTTTTGAATGAGTCTTATAGATGTGTGAAAATAATTATTAGTAATAGGCTTATTGCAATTAAAAGCCAAAAGTCTCCTCAGAATAGTGACTATTAATGAGCATTGCTGAGTACTCTTGCTCTAGCCAACAATCAGATAATGATATCCTTACAATTAATGATTGAAGATTATCTGTTTTGTTCTATGCAGGAGCACTTTTTACATTGTGAACTTAATATTTCTCTCTGCCGTGGAGAATATTCCCCAGGTGAATTGTTGAGACAGGTTACATGATCTTGTGTACTACAGTTTGGGTAAAGTCTTGTCCTGTACACCCATATTCAAGTCAGCTCTATCACAGATTGTAACTTGAAGTCTTTTAAAAACATTCTATAAAATTCCTTATAGTGCTACTTATTAAATGTGAGTTTAGGAACTTTAAATGAAGATGCGTTCTCTTTGCAGAGTGTTATTAACAAGAGGGATTCTGGGTTAATTTAGCAGCCAGGTTTGTTCTTTCAGACATAAGCCATGCTGTCAGGGCAACTTAATTACACTTTAAGTGGGATGCAAATGAGTTGTGACACTACATCATTTCACATGAAAGCTTCATTACTTACATTAACTGCACAACACTCTCTCCTAAGCACTGGGCTCATTACAGTTTTTCTGTTTCTTTAACATGGCTACATCTGAGCTGGGCTTTTACTTTTAGTGTCTTTTCTCACTGCATATCCTTTCTTTAATAATTTAAGCTTTAAGCTGGTGAGTTTATTAAATGAGTTGAACTTGAGTTGCATAGAAGATACTAAAATAAAACCAGACTTTGTAGGTTTCCCAAATTATCACTTTGAATTCATTTTGCCTCTTGTGAAATTTTGTTTGCAGACCTGTTCTCTTTGATATGAATATATGTACTTTGATATGAGACATTTCCCTTAGTAGAATTGCACTTTTTTTTTCTAAAGAAAAATTATTCTTGATGTTTCATATTTGCTGAGTCATAAAAAAGATAATGGTGCCTTTATAATGGAAAGGAAAGTATTGAGGATGACTGAAAATTAAGGAATTTTGTTTTATTCCTGGTCATTCTCTCAAACGGGAAAATAACTTTTGATGGCTCTTATACTCCCTAGACCAACTACAAAGGCCTTTGTTGGGTTTTTGACAAAAATAAAAAATAAAAAAAATAAAAAAAAAAGCACTGTGAAATAGTTCAAAAGAAGTTTTTGGAAAGATTTGAATTTATTTATTTTTAATAGTAATCCTCTTTTAATTAAGAAAAATAAGAATTAAAACAGCTAGAGAGGAAGAGAGAGAAGGAAGGAGGTAGTCTGGCTTTCCTGGCACAGTGAGTGGGCATTTAATTACAAGAATATCATGACACTGTGAGCAATTGTTATAGGATCTCTTAGACTTTATTTTCTACTTAGTGCAAGTAATTGAAAGCACTGTGGAAAAAGCACTGAAGTTGCTCATTCTGAGGAATTCCCGCATGTGTGTTTAATCAGAAAATAAATCTTTGTACTTGTTTTTATTACCAATAAACTGGTTTTGTTTGCAAGTTTACCCTATATTGGATTCTAGTTAAACTACTGCTGCTTAGGTGAGGTCTTGAAGGCAAGTCTCTCAATGCTTATCATCACTGTCAATTTAATATTTCGTTAATCTAGTGGATCCGTTCCACTTCCCTGAATTCAGTGCTCTTGGAAATTGCCAACAGGACACTGTTGAAAATATCTGCCAACCCAGGGTCAGCATTTATTCCACCTCTTTTGCCACCTTTGTTGCCAGTTCTGTAGCATTTTTCCAGAACGTGCCTTAAGCCTGGCTACAGTGATGAAACAATGATCCTTTGCCACTGATTCCTCGGTCAGTTCTCAAGTGTGGAGTTCATGCTTAAGCAGCATCAAGCAGCCCTCCTGAATTCAGTGGGATTACTTTGGAATGGTGTGTGACTCTTCCTTGAATTCAATAGGCTTTCCCTAAGTAAAAATGATACCTGAAAAAACTGTACTGAAAAATTTATTAGGTTAGCAGCCTTCTGTCAGTTCTAATTTTATGCATCTCTGAAGTATGTATATCAATGGCTCATTAACTACAAAACTGCAATTTCAAGCATGATATCCAAGTTCCTAAGCTATGTTTGACATGCTGCTGTGGACATATGCAAGAAAATAACTTGTTTTTCCTTAGAGGCTATTTGGTTATCATCAAGCTATTTCATATATTGTCCTCTTATTAGACTGGAGCTCCTAATCGTTGATGTCATGAGCTTCTCACTGTTTGAACTAATGTGTGAGGTAGTTATGTGAAACCTATGAGAATGATTACCAAAAATTAATGTGCAACATAGCTTTTAAGTATAAATGTATTTATAACTATTTTCTAGGCTGAAAGTTGGTTCATAAATGAATATCACTGTAGCAGTAACCAGATTCATTATGAATAAAGTTTTTGCTTAAAATAAGTTTTCAGAAAATGAGAACAAAGCTTTTTTAAGGCATTTCTTCTTCTTTATGATTAGATTATTCCTTCCTAAAAAGAAAACTTTATATATATTTTAAGGAAATTACTTAACTTGTCATATGGCTTGAATTTTCTGAAGTCTATGTGAGCAATCTGACTATGATTACATTCTAGAAAAGTAGTTCACAAGCTTCAATGTGTAAATACTTTTTCTAATGAAAAATTCACAAGAACTCAGATATTTCACAGGTTCATCTCCAAGGCAGAATAGATTCATGAAAACAGAAAGGAGAAACTTGTGCTGTGGTGCCTGCTTGCGGATATTAATATCCTCGTGGCCAGCAAGAGGTGATTTCAGGTGTATGACTTAGAACTGTTCATGCACAACTTCACCAAAATCACATGTGGTGCAGTCATGTGAGTTAAGCAGGCCAAGATAAAAGCTGAGTCAGAAACACTACTGAAATTTTCCATGGGTTTTGTTCTGATCCTTGAACAAACAGAGAATTCCAGGTGCTGTCATCTAAAGCTTAGGGCTTCTGACTAGATAAGTCCTGCAGTGGAGGAAAACAGATTTCATATTGAATCACTGAGCAAAGCCTAGCAAGAAATGGGGAAAGTAGTTCTCTATGAACAATAACCTTAAGATGGGAAGATGTTTTGATATTTTTGGTGGACTGCAGATTTGAAAAGTTTGCTTTTTTATAAGTTGATGTGTTTTTCAAGAATGCTTGAAAGATTGAGAAATGAAACTTCAGCTTCCTTCAGTAGGATCCTTTAAGAACTAAAATATTCTAAAATATCAAAATTGGCCTTTAAAAGCTCCTTTGGGCACTACCTCTTTTAGGTAAATTATGCTTTGAAAAGTGACTTGTACTTGATGTTAAATTAATTTTTGATAGTATCTATCTCTTTTAGTAGAAAGTTGAAGCATTTTTCACCCCTATCTCCAGCTTAAATGCTACTTTTTGGATGGCATATGTGCAAGAAGCAGGGGATAGGAAGCCTACACTAGAGTGGAGGAGAGAGTAGTGACTTAGAAATGTATATATCTGTTTCAACAGCAGTGTAAACTATAGCAAAACATCTGCAGCAGGTAAGGATTTAAAAAAAAAAAGACAAGGCTTAGATGGAAAAGAAAGTGTATTGACAGTACTACGTGGTCAGTGGAGTGTATAAGTGATGTATGTCATGTACATGCATGCCTGACATGTATGCCTGAAGGCTTGAAAAGTCCTTGTTACTCTTTAATCAAGATGACAAAAACAGCTTGATATAGTTAGTATTTCATTTTCTCTTACCCTTTGGGACATGGAGTACTCATCTCATGGTGTGCTCACTTTGAGCTCACAATTCCCCTTGTGGATATGCAAATGGAAGCATAAGAAAGCATTTAAATCAATGAAGCTAACTAATAAACAGTAGGTGGCTGATACATGTTCTGTCAGTTAGGAAATACCATGTTTGTTTCATATCGATGTCTTCTTGAGTTGAACTGTACTGATTATTGACAGCAGAAGTCTGTGTGTGATGAACATCTAATTGGGATTATGTTTACATGGAACTGTAGCCAGATACTAATAGTGAGGAAAAATATGATCCATCCACCTGTTATGAACTTTGTCTACTGTATTATAACCATAATGGAGTTGACAATGTGTTCTAGTAACATGATTTAATAGTTAATTTATGAAATATAGGCTATATGAATGTTTTATTTACCTATTCTCTATGAAAAATTGATGCAAATTATAGAAAATGGTCCAAGGAATTTTCAGGTTTTTTTTCCTCTAATTTGACCAATTTAATCTCTTAACGTCTTAATTTTAGGTTTCCCTTGATTATTTTTTTGTGCATAAATTTGAATATTTACATTCTCTTGTAGAGAGCAAACACAAGAACAAAGAAAACTGATCAAAATGTCCTTCTTACTACCTGAACAGGGTTTGTTACAGCATGCCTTTTTGAAAGGATTTCCAGGAACTTTGTCCAAGGTTCCAGAGTAGCTGACTATTTCAATTGAGGCTGCTGTGGAAGAATTTTCCTGGCATCTGAGTCTTTACTGAGGTCAGTGCTTTTATCATGATATAATTTATTTAGCAGTACTGAAGTATTCTGAAATATTGACACATGCTATACTATTTTTTTTGAATTTTGGGTCAAATCTAGTTGTTCTATATAAAAGCATTGCACTAAAACTGACGAAGCTTCTTAAATTTCATATAAATTACTTTTACTGTGTAGAGATAAATAACTACTTCAAGCTCTGATCAGGTTGGAAAGCAAATGAATTCCCTCTAAAGTAGAGGAGAAATAATCATACCTTTTAGATTCCAAAAGTCAAGTGTAGTTCAGTATTATTGTAAACACAGTCAACAGCTATCCTATTCTATGCATTTCTGTAGCTCTGGTGTGCTTGTAATAATCCTACTGCAGGAAATCAATGAAAGTCATATTGCTCTGCTATCCACATTCTGGCGAGATTATAACCAAGTACTTTAGAAGAACTCAGTGTGTACATGATTCCTTCTGTGCAACCTTAGTTAATATGTGTCACTCAGTATAAGAGACTGGATTTACATACATTTTAAAGTCAATCACATTTATAACATTAATACCCTTCCATCTATTTATTCAGTAAAGACAAAATCAAGTAGCTTATCCTGTATACAGAAATATCTTGAATGTTTTTTGGTAAAAATACAGCCACTTTAAGTGGAAAGATGTTATGATGTTTGCTTAATAGCTTTCCATCTTCAAATGCTTTGTCTCAAAAAGCAAACAAATAAAAAAAAAAACACACAACAAACAACCAACAAACCAACCAACAAACAAAAAGAACAAGGGGAATATGATTCATGTAGAAACATTTGTTAAACATAGCAAACTTTGCAAACTAACTGAAACTGCACATCTTCCTTAAATTTCACTTAACTTGTTTTGTGCCTTCTGTGTACATACACAGTATCTACACTGATCTTAATGGTGTCAGAATGTAGCAATGACTGACCATTTCTACCATCAGTGTGGTATGTTCATTCGAGTGTTGCAGTTATCAGGGACTGAAAAATTTGTAGTGTGTGTTCAAGGCAGAGGAACTAGTACTTTGAGATGGGAAGACTTGCAATAAAAAATAAATTCTAGCAGGGTAAGAACTAGTTTTCACTGAATCTTATTTTTAATAAATAATAAATAAAATTCCAGTTCCATATCTTTGGTGAGCTTTCCTTCAGTGTTGTAAACTAGGACTTCAAGATCTATTGTTTTTAGAGAGAAAAAAAAAAAGTGCATTGGTAAGTCTACAACCAGGACATAACTTCAGTATTTTTTCTCAGCGTGTACTGAATCCTTTCAAAAGAGTGGTAATGAGGTATGTCAGGATTTGGTAAGTGCTATGTCATAGCTAGTTAGGAAACTGACTTGGCTTGGCTGAAATCATTAGCTGATGAAGGCTGTGGTGTTGCATGAATGACCCAAAAGTTGGTTAGGCAAATAAGGGACTGCTGAAACAGTGTAGAAAAGGCAAGTGATGTGCTCAGAAGTGGCTTGATGTATAGATGGAAATGTCATGCACTCTTATCAGTGTGTTGCTAATGTAGCTATAGTTTGGGATTGTGACAAAGTGAAGATGGATGATGTGCAGTTAGGAGAGTATAAGAGCAAAGTACAATGCAGAATAAACACATAATTTAATGTCAGGAAATATCCAAATGAAGGTAAAAGAAAAGACTAGAAGAATGGAAAGTTTTGCGCAAGAAAATAATATACTGTTGTACTTGATGTGTATTAAGTAGATATTACTAATTATGAATCATCTTAACAAATATTGAGCTAATTGGGTTTTAGTCTTAATTTTATGGCAAGTTTTTCTCTAGTCTAATGCACACAACTATGCACAGTGAGATTTAACACTTCATTTGAATATTTTTTTAAAATGAATACTTCATTGATATCTCTTATTCTGTCTACTTTATCTTGATTATCTCTTTAATAAAAGAGGACAAAGGTTGCCACTGCTACTCATTTCTGAGGATTTTGAAACTTTGCTTCATTTGCACTCATTGCCTACCACTAAAGGGCCAGCAGTCTGTCTCGAGTTGCCTAAATAGTTAAATCCCTGTCTGTCGAAGGCATCCTTTTAAGAACAGCTTCCTGTTTTCTGAAATGATGCAGAATAACAATCACGAGAGAATCCACTGGAATAAATGTATGCCATAAGTATCTTTTTAAAACCTTGCCTCTGTAATTTAGCATTATGCTAATCAGGCTATTATTTTAAAGCACCACTTTACTTTCCTAACAAGTAGCCTGCAGCTTCTGCATCTGTAAGCCATGTTGACACCCGTGCTTGCCAGTGTTGTTTGCAAACAGACTTCTGGTGAATTTATTAATGAAGCTAAAGCCACACTTACAATCTGAAATATTGTACCTCAGAGCAAAGTAACTTTTAGTTGATTACAGGCTTTTTATGCTTTTCGTTATAACCGTTATAACCACAGTAACCTGGAGGTGGCAGCAAAGTACATGCAAGGAAAGTAAAATGGATTAAAATGAACGTGAATGCATAAACTAGCAAGTGATTAATTGAGCTATGCAGTGCTGATGACTGACGGAATGCATCAACCATTTCTAGCTTGAAATGACAGTGTAGGTAAATAGAGGGGTGATATGTTTATCTATTGTTTTTTAAGTGTACTGGATTTGATCTCAATGCACTGAATTCCTTAGCAGCAGATGAGGGTTTTCTTTCCTCTTTCTCCTCCAGTATAGTAGGAAAAAAAGCAAACTAGAAATAGTCTTATTTTTTATTTTTTTCAAATTTGTGTCTCAGTCTAACAAAGTTCAAAACCTACCTTTGCTAGCCTCCCTGCATTTTCAAATAACTTTTCATCATTTGGGAAAACACACTTTTCAGTCTCTCTTGGTTTTCATATCTTCAGCATTCTTAATGGTATGATTAACTGGCAAGGTGATTCATACTTTAATAACAGATTACAAAGGACTCCATATTAGACATCCTAAGAGCCCTCTTTACTCCAAAGTATACATACAATAATGACCCAGCAGACATGAGTTATAGCTGCTGTACCTTGAATAGCAAGAACAATGAGTGCTGGCAGAAACGTTATTAAAATGAAAGGGAAAAAATTCCTTGCTGCCGAATTGCAACTGTTGGTTTCAATGTTAAACTTGTTTGTCAAAGTACTGTTGGGTAGAATCAATAATATGCCGCAGTCAGAATGTGCTCTAGGTTAGCAGTCTAATGCAGGAAAGTTCACTTCAGATCGATCTAAATGGGGATATTTTTGTAAAGAATATAATATAACCTTTTGGAAATGTATTGCTGGCTTTGTTGGTTAAAAGAGAAGGCCACGAGCATGCAACAATTTATTTGCAGACACTCTGTGTAGGCGGTAATGGAACAATTTTCCCATTCCCTCTTACCAGTATGCCTAAATCCCAGCTTGCATGAAAGGCTTCAGAGAATCAAGGAAGATTTCATGTTCGAGAGAATGTTTAGCCTCTCTGAAACAATATGCAGTCTAAGGTTTTGCATGAAGTGGTTACTGGGAGAAGGAGTACATCTGTCTGACAAGAGAAAACAAGCTTTAAGGTCTTGTTTCTATCCTCTGGCTTTAGTAGTGAGAGTGGTGGGCAGCCATACCATTCAGCTACATGGAAGTGGTGCTAATGGTGCCACCACATGTATGTGGTCTGCTCTTTACAGACGTGACATCTGCTGGAGCTGGATGTAAGTTTCAGTGGAAGCCTGAAATGCATGTCATTTTAATACACACAGATATTCCTAGCACAGATTTGAGGAGATAGAAAGCAGAAGACATGACAGCTTTCTGGTGTTAGTAGGAATGTGTAAGACTAAATGCTTGTAGGAGATATTGCTTGATAGTGTTTCTTTCTGACTGAGTTAAAGAACTTGTCAAACACTCAGTTTCTCTACTGTCTGAGCTTCTCTTTCTGTGTAGCAGGGATAGTGATGATGCAGTACTAGATGGCCTCTGCTCCTGTGAACCAATGGCACAGTGAGGACTGGACAGACCTGCTAGGGGAGGGTCAGACTGGATGTTAGGAGGTATTTCTGTACCATGAGGGTGATCAAAGACTGGAACAGGCTTCCCTGAGGGGTTTTTGGCTTGCTGTGCCTGTCAGTATTCAAGGGCGTAGGCCCTTGGTGATCTGTTTTAACTTTTGGTTAGCCTTGAAGTGGTCGGGCACTGGAAGTTCCTTTCAAGACCCTGTCTGCTACTCTTCCATCTGAATTTTTTTGTGCTTTACAGTTTTATCTAAGCACTATTTTGTAAGTGCCAAATAAATGTGTCAATGAATGTTATCAAGACTGTTTCTAAATATAGCTATGGCAGCATAATTATTGTGTAACAAGTAGTTATGTTATGGTTAGTGAGCATGAGTAATAAGGAACCTGTATATTTTAAGCCCTTGTAAAATCTTAGCTTTCCTCAGGAGGTGGTCATTGTTATTGTTCAGGATGTGAATTGCTGAAAAGTGGATGCAGACAAGCAGTCTGCAATGATTACATATTTGCTCCAAAGATATGAGTGAACTACTACATTCTGATACTTCTGAAGTCTATAAAGTAACATCTTTATTGTTCAGTCTCCTTCATAACAAAGTGTTAACCTGTGTAAGAAACATTACATTGATTTATTCTAAAATAGGAATTTCAACCAAATTATTCCCTTCAGGGAGGTCTGACAATCCTGTGAACTCCATTTTTAATTAATAAACATTTAGTTTAGCTTATGTGAAACTTAACCTGGACTTGTATACTCTGACAAGTTTGAAGCACTTTTACTTAAACTACTTAAAATAAGACTCAATTTAATCCTTGAAATATTTAACTGAGTAAGTGGTCATAAAGAACAGGATTTTGATACCAAATTTTTATATTCCAACAGATTTCTAATTGAGTTTAAATGTTTATTTTAGGAAGACATCTACACTTTTCCATCATTTAAAATGTCTATCAAATCAACTCTATGTTTTCTCAAGAGCTATCAGTGATTGCTGTTGGAGGGGAAAAAAAAGAAAAGAAATGTGTCATCTTTAGTAGCATTTTTCAAGTTTGTCTGCAACCACTGAATTTGTGCATTAGTCTGTTAGACTGAGTTGAGGCTGTTGTGGGCCTAGCTACAATTCAAAATATATGATCTGAATACTGATATGACAGTCTGCCTTATAGCATGCCAATTCTTTGACTGAATTTTACATACACAATTTATGTCTCCCCCACAAAACAAACAAACAGAAAAACCCTAGTGCTAATCATGCAGTCTCAGACTTATTTCTACTCTTACGCTGTTCATTCTTTTGAACCTAGTTGTTCTATTTTTCCTTAAGAGCTCAGATATTTAATTTTATAATTTTGCATGCATCTTCCCAAGTGCAGCAATGAGCTCTCTGCACAGACTGATTTTTGTATCTGTATTGTACTGGAAGTGTCTTTGAACTAATGCTTTTTATATGCAGCTGGCCAAAATCATTCACATGCTGTGTACTGTAGTTCAACTGATTAGTGATTCATTAAGTGACAGGAACATATATATCATTTATCTTTGAATTCAAGACTGATATCTATACATCTGTTTGCTGTACACTGGGCCTTCTTTCTGCATTGAGCTTCTCATACTCCAAAATATGAATAGCTAGTAAGTGCATTTTTTTCCTTTTCATTCTAAAGATCAATCTAACAATTCCCTTTTCTATTTCTTCTGCACCTGTTTTCCTCCCTCAGGATCAGACTTTACAGTAGGAATGATTGATAGATGTTAGCAGGATGGTTAGAGCTAATACAATGAGCTGAGATAATGTCAACCTGGTCTTCCTTACAGGCTGTTTTGTATGGGTATCTATTTCAATTGTGAATGATGACTTAGTGAAGCTAGAACAAGCCAGAACATTGAGGAGCTAATAGAATGACCTGTCAATTAAACAAGTAGATTGGCAAACTGCTAATAAAGGCTGAAATGAGGACTGCAAATTCTTTGCACTTATTTGCAGCTTTCAGAAACTTTGAAGCATTAATCTTCTGAACCTCATTCCTGTGATGAATAGTGCTGTCTTAAAAAAAAAAAAACAAAAAAAACTTACTAACCTAATGAAAACATTGTTAGTAATAGATACCACAGTAGCAGTGGACAATAACAAAATCTTTACACAGTTTTTTTACAAGTTGCACTCATTACAGTCTTTCAGTCTTTTTATGGTGCTACAATGATAATACTGTCATGATATTCCTTGGATAATGAATTTCTGTTGTACTCTTGATTAAATACATGTACATGGTGTTTTTTTTAATAAGGCATGCAGTCAAATTTTCCATAGTTTTATTAAATCTCTACTGATTGTTGCTCTCAACAATTTTTGTGACTGGGAAGAGTCTGAAGAATTCTATATAATCAAGAAGGCAAAAGAGGTATACTTTAAGAGCGAAGGCTTGTATTAGGTGTGAAATTTGTTACCACTCAACACATTCATAGCTTGCAGCTTAGAAAGAGAGTCCCCAGTGAAACTGCAGCCTCTTGTCAGAGTGGTGGCTGTTGACAGCCCTGTGTTGGTCTGTTGCTTTGCCAGGGTAATTCCCCTGAGGAGTCTCATGGATTACTAGCCTATTTCACAATCTAGATTCTGACAACTTAAATGAATTAAGCATGGAGAAATTGTGTGCCTTCAGTATCAATGGTTAATAAATCTGACCTGTAGCTTGCTGCAGTAACATTGAAACCTGTTTCCACCACTCCTTATGTTGTCTACAGCTGTCCATTTTTGTATGGTATCTTCAGTTCATAAGATATCCTATCTAGGCTGAAAACAGCAGTAAACAAACAAACAAAATGCAATGTACAGAGCATTGAACTTAGTTCTCATATGAGTTCTTCAGTTAAAAGACTTGTTTCTTATCTTTGGTGGATAGTGTGTGTGAATTCAGGATACCTGAAAGGTTTCTTAAACCTTTTGAGTAAAGAATGCTGCCAGTATTTATTTAAAAGCAAAGACTGTCTTTAAGAGAGACAATCTCTGCAGTAGTGACTAAGGACCATGAAATGAATTGATTGTGACTTCTACCTTTCCCCATGGATAGTTACATTTCTTTGAACTTGCTTTTTTAATTTTTTTATGTTTTTTAGTTTTTATGGATCCCCTTTACTGCAAGATTTATCACAGAAATATATAATGTATTTCTTGTCTATCTTTTGAAAGAACGATGGAGAAAACTTTTCTCAGCTGTAAAGTCATGCCATGTAATGCATTAATAAAAAGAAATCAGAAATAATTTTCATCCCATCAGGAATTTTTATGGGGTGTTTATTACTAGTAGCTACTGATGCTTTGACTGCATGAATATTTTTTTTTTATTTGTTTGAAGGTGAATTAATGGTGGATTTCAACTTAAGATGAATCCATTGGCTTAAACTGCATCTCTAGTTTTGAAGTGGATTTTATTTATTTATTTAAAACTATTCTAAATCTGAATAAAGTTGCTTTATTTCCTGTGAATGATAGCTCTTGGAGTTATTCAGATTGGATTTTAAGATGAATCCACAGAAGTTACTTTAATTTTCACGTTCATCTGCACAGGAGTAAGATTGCTTCCTGGTGATATAAATAGAGGTTGTCGCTTCAGTGGAATTTCACTACTTGATGCTAACACAGTCTAATGTTCAACTCAAAATAAAGTTTCATTGACATGAAAAAATAAAATGTTTGGTGCAATTTTACTTCAGAAAAAGAAAATGCTTTCAGAACAAAGCCAAACACTTTCAATGGTTTTCCTATCTCTTCCTTCTCATTATAAATAAACGGTCAATCTCTCCTCAAGTACAACTGTGTAAGGTCTCTTATGAGATCAGTGTGTAGCTGTTGCTTTTCCTTTTATATTAGTAGGTGCAGCAGGCGGTTGCCAAAGACATACTGACGTTACTTCAAAAATCAGAAATAATACAACTATTAGTGCATGAATCAAAAGTGATAGTAACTGTATCCTTCAATTAGTAATTGAGGCAGAAAGATAAATATTCCTACGAAGTGTTTGTGAGTCTAATAATAAATGAAAATGACCCTAACCATTGTGCTCATATGAGAATTAGTTGTTTTTTCCAGGTGTGCTGTATGGTCTCCAGTTGTTTCTCCAAGCAATTTACGAGGCTCTCCCTTGTTAGATAATGCACAAGTGCTGAGTCTGTCATCCAAGGCAATTATATATTTACCTTTTACGGTTATGTCACATAATGAGTGTTATGCAGTTGATGCATCATACTGCTAGGGAGTCTAAAGTAATACTGACAATGTGAGATACCGTAAGGAAAGTAAGATCGATAAGAAATTGAGGTGGTTGTAGCAATTGTACATGTCTCTGGAGATCTGTACCATCTTTGAGCAATATGGGAAAAAAGTTTCTGTCATACTTTGGAACATCATCTCGAGCTTTTCTTCAAGGAAATTTACTCAAAGGTTTTATCTTCCTGTTTTCATGACAGCAACTATCAAAGTAACTTCCTCTTGATTATCTGTGTACCCTTTGTATAGACTAGAGAAATTTTTAATTACTATTAAATGTTTGTCAAGTGTGAACATAAGGGGAAAAAAATCTGTCAATCAAGGTGCAAATCTAGTGTAGACAGTGAATTATAATGAGAGGATTTATCACTCTGATTTATAGGAGGGAGAAGAAGTTCTTTTTAATATACTCATACCTGATGGTGAGATTAAGACATAATGGGTCAAATGTTAGCCTGACCAGTTTATTACAAATCCTAGTTGCCTAGGGGTATGGGTAAGGGAAGATGGACAATAGAAAAGAGATAAAAAATAAAAAGCAAGGAGTCTTGGGTCCAGTGAGGTTCGTAGTTCAGGCACTGATGTCCAGTAGCGATGGGTAGATGGATGGATTTTCCAAATTAATTGGAAAAGCAGAAGTAATTCACAGTGGAAAAGATTTGACTAAAGAGCAAAAACTTTATGTTCCTACCCATCTTGTGATCTAGCATATCCCAGCGTGTAAATTACTCTGATTGCATTTGAGGAAGGGAGACTATAAGGAGGATAGGTATTTCAGTTTATTTTGTGGCTTTTTGGTTACAAACAAATGGATATGGTTTTCCACATTTGATTTTCATTTCTGCTCTTTCTTCCTTTTTCTTTTTAGATTGAAACATGTTAGGCTGGATTGTTGCAGTAATAAACCTGGCTAAGTGGGGCCAGATCGAGGCAAATACTTAAGTCTTCTGTAGCCTATTAGAGGCCACTGAGGTGGCTGCACTTCTTCCTTCTTTGCCCCCCCCTTTTTTTTTTGTTTTTAGTAACTCATTGTTATTTATTTATGTTAAGGAAACTACAGAGATGGTCAGAAAATACCTGAAGCCTGCTACTTAAGGTTCTTGTTTAGACTGCAGTTTCTTCTTCACGGATTGCAACAGTTCAGTGAGTTGTGTTTCACATACAGAAATTAGATATTTTACCTTTTTTTTTCTTTTATTTTTTTCCGTGTTTAAATGTGTCTTTTAACTCAGATTGGATTGATAGGTGCTCAAAAGGGATAGAGAAATAAAAACGAAATGAGGTTATAAGGAAAAGGCAAAATGTAGAGTAAGATATTAATTGAAAACAAAGATATATCATCTAGTTTCTAGAGTGCTGCTGACATACGATTACATAGAAGTTAGTTATAAATAAAGGCTACTACTGATTGCTACAAGGAGCTAAGTTATGCAGCTTGGCAAGAAAGGTATCAAATGTAATGAGAGCCAACTTGAAAGATATTTGAGGCTTTGCTCCTTTTCAGTTTGGAGTGAAAGCAAATTCTCAGTTGTAATGGAGCTCTATAAATGTAATTCACTGAAATGTGAGAGTGATAGAAGAATTTTTTTTCCCCCTTAAGGAAAATCTATGAGGAAAGGCTGAGAGACCTGTGTCTGTTCAGCCTTGAAACAAGAAGATTCAGAAGGGATCTGATCCATGTCTAGAAATATTTAAGAAGTGGGAGGCAAAGGGATGAGGCCGGACTCTTCTCAGCAGTGTGTGACAATATGACGAGAGGAAATCACCACAAACGGAAGCATAGGACGTTCTGCACAAATGTGTGTAGGAACTTCATAGTAAGGGTGACAGAGCACTGGAACAGGATGCCCAGAGAGGCTGTGGTGTCTCTTTCTCTGGAGACATTCAAGACCCGTGTGGATGTCTACCTGTGCAACCTGTTCTAGGGAGCTGATTTGGCAGGGGGGTTGGACTCGATGATCTCTAGAGGTCTCTTTCAACCCCTACAATTCTGTGATAAATGACACTGAAATCTACATAAATGTTCTTTTCTAGTTTGAGAGTAAGTGGGCTTCTATAATAAACATTTCTGTAGCATACAGCTATTTTAGCCCAGACAGCTCAATTAGAGTTCTGCAGTGAAATGCAACTTCTGTGCACTTTGGGAGCATTTAATGTGACTGAAAGCCTGTTAGCAAGAAATCTCATAGAAAATAGGTCCTGTCGAGTGTTTAAGGAAATTGAATTGCCATATATTTATCTCACAGGTCTGAAAAGCAAGAGATTTATGACTGCTGAGTAATTTAACGATATTGTCACATTTGACTTTTCCTGTTTGAGCCTCCTTTATTCATTATTTTTAATACACTGAGAGCTGTACAAAGTGGGATCGAAGTTATTCATCCAAGATGATAAAAGTGGAAAATATACTATTAAACCTGACAACATTTTTCTCATTTCATAGTTAACCATAAAAAGCCAGCCTCCTCACATAAGCAATGGGCTAACATTTGTCAACCATGTGCTCATTGGTAAATAAACCTTTTTTATATTTACTCTTTAGAATCTCTGATAACAGAAAACAATATCCCGTCTGCTCAGATTATACAGTTCTCATCTAAACAGTAATTTAATTATATTTTGCATAGTTTTAACTAATAACATTCTTCATTCTCTGAAACTGTTGCTGGTATTCTACAGTTACAGTCCAGGAATCCCTGATTGGTTATAGCCCCCTGTGTAATGAACGTTGTTTCTGGTGTGCTCTTGCTGAGTTGTGTGTTACCTTGGATGTGCTACTCTCTAAGAGGAGTTACTCATCCAGTGTTAGATATCTAAAAAAAACAAGAATCTTGTTTACTGAGTACTTATCAGAGAGGTGACAGTGATTTAGTTGTATTCAAACACATGCTTTGGGATGAGATGAATAGCCATCTGGGGGTACTGTCTTCTTTCTAATGACTTTAAGGAGAACCTAGAGGGCTTGCTTAGCCTATCAGTGTAACAGATATAATATGTATATATATATGTGATATTATATACTCAAAGAAAGGCATACTGAACCTCTCTAATAACATATTCTCAAGACAAACTAGGGGTTTGGCTCTTTATTTGTGGAGTAAGTATATATAAAATGTCAGATTGAATATTAAAAAAAATATTAATTATGCTGCCAGTTCTTGGAGAAGGTCACTGTAATTCACTTATTTTTGCATGAAGAAGACAGTCATAAATTTGTACTGGTTGTGGGTCTGTTAGATGGGATCCAGCAAATGAGGTGACTTGCTATCTTGAGAATTCCACCTTGTTTCACTAAATACTCATCTAATTCTGAAGAAAGTCTGAAGGAAAGTGTGGTCAGGCAGGCTATTGTTTCTACTTTAGACAAGATTTATTCTTAATGTTTTGAATGATCAAACTTGAAATGACATTTCTGGGCATCCTTAGCACCATTTATAACTGATGATTTACTCTCAAGAGTCTCCATAGTTAGATAAGGTATCTGTTATGTGTCTCCTACTCAGAACAGATTTTACACCAGTGACGATAAATGACAAAGGGACTTATTTATGTTATGGATCAAATAATCATCTGCAGGCAGCCAGTGTTACTTTTGTAATTGGCATTGTAGCAAAACACTTAAGGAACTGTGTACAACGTGAGATGGATGCTCAGCAAGTACTGATGATAGTTCATGCTGGTATAGCTTGAGGACGCCAGATTCATCTTGTCATAGTGAGAAATTGCTATTTGCTTAAGGGCAGAAAACAGAAAAAATCAAAGTCTGGAATGCTTTTTTGAGAAAGTTATGCTTGCAAATGTATTTGCAAGTTTACTTTTTCTGATACACAAATAATAGAAAGACAGAATATTTTGGCAAATATTATTTTTTAAAAGGAACATAGTGATTATGAAAGCTTTTCTAATTTTCTTCTTTTATTTCTCAGCAGCGAAATCATCAACACTTCTGAGTAAAGGTATATACTGAAATGCTGCAATTTTGTTTAGAAAACCAGTCAAATATTTACTGTTGTATATAGCACCTTGTTTTCCATTACTAGCCAGAATATCTTGTTTATTGAACGCTTCAATTATCCACCTAGGAAGGTGATTTTGTGTTATGGTAAGTACTTTAAACATTGTATTGTTGAAAAGTAGTTGAAGGCTAATAGAAATGGATCAAATAAGCCAGTCTGCTGTCTGCTATGCCTCTGTGACTCACAAATGCTGCTGTTGTGCTAATGAAGCTAGGCTGACTTAAAATAATGATTCTATTTATTAACAAGAGATTATGCTCATCACCACTTTTTCTTCTTAGTGAGCTCACTTTACTGTAAACATCAAGTGACACTGTAACATGTAATGATTTCTTTACAATTAGCTACATCTGATCTTGTTCAGCGCATTCCTGAAGGAAAGCTTGGGCAGGGCATCACTATTTTTACTTGTAAGTTCCACATGTTTTAAAATGTGAATAAGGGTGTATTACTGTTGGGCAGTTAAATCCAGATCTAGGCATTAAAGAGGAGTTGGGAATGAATGCATAATACGAGAACTGTTATGAGAAGCTCTCCAGGGGATATGTGAGCTCTAAATGAGGTTAGGGTAGACACTTGCTGGCTACTGTACTGTCTATGGCTTAATTACACAAGATTGTTCAATGGGGTAGGATCCTTATTTTTACCCCTTCATTCTAACTAGTATTTGATTTGAGAAGAGAAGCATGTGCACCGTGTTACTTTCATCTAGTGTTATGGTACAGTTGAAAACAGCTTGGACCTTTCAGCCACTCAACTTTTAGTGCTGTGCTGGTACACCTGAAATAAGAACTTGGTTGCCACACGCTGCCTCAGCAGTCACTGAAAAGGAGGTAAGCATACTCTAAAATTCGTTCATGATGTTGAAGATCTGAATTGCTTTCTGAAAGTGTCCCTCTTTAATGATTACAGAGGGAGTGTACAGTAATTGCACACCTAACCTTAGTACCTCAGTTAAATGTGCTCGTTCTGTGCCTCAGCTCTGTAAAGTTCGCACTGAATGATAGTCTCTTATCTAAACGCAATCTGAAAATTGATGGAAATCCATAGTATTTACTAGAATTTGATGGAGAGGGTAGGAGATTTTGCAGTGTAACTTTGAGGCGTGGTTTAATTCTGTAGAAAATCCGGTAAATCTTGTATGCCAATCTAGTAAAGATTCTATACCATGAGGGACATTTCCAGGAAACCATTTTGAATCTTCTGGTTGAGTCTGTATACGTGCCTGTCTCTGACAGTAAAATGCTGATATAGATAGGTTTGAAATGAATTGTCTAGGGAGACTAATAGTAAGATGGATAGTTGAGTTCCTAGCTCTTGAAACCAGCAGAGACTGTGGATGCTGTGATGCCTAAGACAACATAACACAGCTATAATCTCAACAAATGGTGTTCAAGAAACATTTAAATGTTGTACTAAAATAAATGGTTTAGTGGGGAAATATTGATGGTATTGTTAGATTGATCTTTAGAATGAAAAGGAAAAAAAATGCACTTGACTGGATGATCTTGGAGGTATTTTCCAACCTTGGTGATGGGGACTGGGCCTCTTATATTTCTACTGCTTTCAGATTTTTAATTCATGTAAGTTACACTGTCAGGGGAAGGATTTTCTAACTTATTTTACATGAATCAAAGTGTGGAGGACTAGGACTAGGCTATTAGAGGAAAGAAATCGTGAAATAACATTTTCCCACTTGGAAGTAGAAAGGTATAGAATTATTTGAGTAAAACACAAAGCACTGAGGCTTTGATAACTCTTAGGAAGCGTAATGAGATGTCTGCCAAAGGTATTGTTGGATCCATTATTAGTGGAATGAGAACAATGTTCTTTATGGTACAGATGTCCCTTATCAGTGCTTATAGTATATTTCTTAAGGAATAAATATTTAACAGAAGCTCAAGCTGCAATAAATCTTATAATGCAAGCAACAAGAATTGTGACTCCCTAATATCATTCCCTGTTGACCCTGCAGACTTCTTGTCAGGAAGCTAATGGAGAATTAAAGCTGCACTGACTGCCCTCACTTGCTCTCCTTCATGGGAGAACTCAGCCTCTGGTGGCTAAGGGATGAGGGAGGGTGGTAAGAGACTGATGTGCTACTGTGCCAGACCCATTGTACCACTAGGTCAGAGGTTCCTGTTCATAATTATGGCCCTGCTAAGAGGGCTGGTAGAGCATGAATGCTTCTGTGGTTTTAACAAAACCAACTTAAATCATGTTTGCATATTTACCAATTCCTCCGAGGTTTTTTGAAAGTACCTTTTCAAGTGAAGACACTCCTTTTATGGAAACAAATTATCTGCTAAGAGTGAGTTTTCTGTAAATTCCTTAAGATGATGTCATATTACAAACAATTATACTAGATAATTAATAGTTTTATACATAACCAATCCTCTGACAGGACTAAATGGAACTTTAAGAGATGAACAAAATCTGTCAGGAATTAAACAGAAGCAACTGTTTCATCACAGTAGAAAACTGAACAAGATAGGTTCAGCTCCTAAGGGTAACCTAAGATTTGAGTTGCAGAAGTACAACTGATAGAGATGATTTTGATTTCAAATTAATATCTTGATCTCTTAGACTGCATATATAGGTGAATTCCCAATCTAAACATTTGACTAGAACAGACCAACCCTGGAAGAGAGATGGGTGTGAGTACACCAAAATCTAAGTTTTGTAAGCAAATTGTTTTCTTAAAAAAAAAAAAAAAAAAAAAAAAAAAGATTTGTTTTTAAAAAAAATTTTTTTTAATTAAATAACTTATTTTACAAATGTTGGAAATTCCTTGTATTTTATACTTAGGTAACTTTGTGAAGTGATGTGAAGGAGAGATTTTTATAAGATGTGAAAACACCTAGAATTCAGTTATAAAAATGCTTCTTGCGCCAGTCACCTCCAGAACTTGTTCCATTTGTCCTGACAAGGACTAGTGGCAAATGTAAGCCCAAGGGATTAAGAATGACAGAACCCAGGCTGGAATGGATCCCAAAGCAGGTCTAGCAAAGCAGATTGCTCTAAGTCAAAATTGCATGTGTGGTATATACTTGAAGCATACAAAAACATTCAGAAATATTAGGGCAAAAAAAACAAATAATTCCTTAATGTTGCCTGAACTCAAGATACATTTCTTTTCTTCCAGGAGTTGTTGAAATAAGAAACTGATCTCTAGGAAACCTGATTCTTTGCCCTTCTTAAAGGGTACATCATGGTTGCAGAGGAAATCAAAATCTGCTGCTCAGCAGGTGAGGAAAATTTGTGTTTGTTGTACTTTGATTCTCTGGGCGGTATAGGGAAAAAAATCAGTCAATATCTAAATCCTGACATAGAAATTTCAATGATTTTTTAATCTGAATGTGAGCTAACTTCACAGTGATAGTATGCTTCCAAAAGTAAGCTGAGAAATACTTAAAGCTGTGTGCAGTCTGGTTATAATAATGATTTGTAATGCAGATTCTTGCCTTACATGACTGTTAACAGTTAGCAAATATTGAAATAGCTATAACCCAAGCCTGTTACTGATCTTAGAAACTTAAGTTGTGCCCTCTGAGATTATTTTTTGTCGTCTATAAAATGTAAATATTCAGAAAATATCCTTCTGTACTTAAGCTAACTGGAGTGCTTTGTGTGGAAAACACAAGACAGGCCTGAGCCAATGGGAAATCTAGATGCAATAACTAGATGTAGCAAGTTTCAGATTTGTCCCTTCAAATGCAAAACACAGCTATTAGCTGTCAGTAAATGAAAACAGAATAGGGAGTTAAAATAATCAGCTAATTCACAGGTCACTTTAAGACCAACTTTAAGAGTAAATAGGATTCACAGGCTCAGAGAAGTCTTCAGAATAGTGAGCTATTTATTCTGAGCTCTGATTTTCAGGAGAGAAGGATATAGCAAACATGTTCTTTATGGTAATATGTATTTTATATTTCCTATGGTTTATGAAACAGGAGTTTCTTTATTATTCAGAATTATTGAACATCATTTAAATATAAGTGGAAACAAATGATTTCCTAAAGCATTTATTTATTTTCTGAACTGACTGAACTTTGTCCCTCAACATATATCAAGCTGATTGAAACATTGAAAACAAAACCTCCATGATTGCATATACCAAGATTAGAGGCAGAACAAATAATGCAGTCCAATGCAGTCAAAATTAGAAGGGATTTTCACATGAGATTAGACCAGCAGATAGCAAATATGGTTCAATGTAGAGAAACGTAAGAAAATTAAAGTTGAAGTTAGGAATGAATCTGGGGGGATACCTGGTAAGTGAAGCAATCATCCAGCACAGTGATCAAGAAAAAGATTTGGGGATTATTCTGGTAGAAACTGTTAAAACCATCATCCCATTGAACAGTTAAACAAACAAATTTCATATTAGGCTGTATGAGCAAAGTGCGAAGGTATAAGATCAAGGAAGGGGATAGCAGACACTGCTGAAGCTACTGAAGTTCATAGTCATAGAATGGTTGAGGTGGGAAGGGACCATGTGGGATGATCTAGTCCAACTCCTTTGCTTCAAGCAGGGTCACCTGGAGCACACTGTCTTGGGTCACAACCAGGTGTGCTTTGAGTATCTTCAAGAAGGAGACTCCAGAAAAACCTCTCTGGGCAGCTTATTCCAGTGTTCAAGTCACCCTCACAGTGAAATAGTTTTTTCTCGCATGCAGATGGAACTTCCTGTGTTTCTGTTTGAGCCAACTGCCCCTTGATCTGTTGCCGGGCACCACAGAAAAAAGCTTGGTTCCACTCTGTTGATACCCTCTCTTAAGGTATTTGTACACATTAATAAAATCCCATCTCATTCTTCTCCAGGCTAAACAAGCCCAACTCTCACAGTCTTTCCTCATAGAAGAGATGCTTCAGCTCCTAAATCATCCTTGTACGCCTCTGCTGGACTTACTCTAGGATCACCATGTGTTTCTTGCACTGGGGAGCCCAGAACTGAACATAGTATTCCAGATGTGGCCTCATGAGGGCAAAGCAGAGGGGGAGGATTGCCTCCCTTGTCTTGCTGGCAGTGCTCTTCCTAATGTACCCCAAAATATCATTGGCCACCTCGGCCACAAAGGCATACTTCTGGCTCAGGGTCAGCACAGTGTAATATGTTTACTAAAATGAGAGGAATCTAGTCTCTTTTGACTATTGTCTTCTAAATTTGTTTCCTTATCTTAAACTTGGGGTATGTTCTTCCAGTGATATAAGCTGTCAGAAAAAACAAAAACAAACAAAAAAAACCATTGTGCTTGCTTCCATTTTTCATTCATGGCCCTATGAATAAGGACTTTCATGATGTGACTGTGTTTTGAATTTTTCGGGGGGCTGTATCCGAAGTTATAAGTCTAGTCTGAAAGAATATTTGCACTGATGTACCATGAGTAGATCAGTTAATTGATCATACCTGATCATTTATTCCAGTTATAGGGGGGAATTGGTAAGCAGCTACAAAATTACTCATGTGCATGTTCTAGGGTACCTCTGAATGTTTTGTGGTGTAGGAATTTCTGCAAGAAACATTCTTTGCATGTAACTTTAATTATTTTAAGGACTGCTGTTCTGAAGTTTGTTTCTGAGGAAACCTTAGAGGGTTTTTCAGTGTCTCCATTAAATACCTGTAACAAAACCCTCTAGAGCATCAGGATCTGGAGGAATTTACCATTTGAATTTGAGAGCCTCTCAGCAAAAGATTCCACAATTTCTTAAAAATGCTTCATCTTATGTTATCCAATTATTCAAACAGCAATCTGTATTCCCAAGGTTTTGCCACAAGTGTGTTTATGAAAGCCTTAAAGCTTACTAGAAAATAGGTAGGGTACGTGTGAAAACTTGTTCATTCTTTTACTCTTTTAGTAGGCTCTCGTTTGGTACCTTGTTTTATACTGTATTAAGCAACTTGTTAGACTTTGCCAGACTCTCAATTGTCTCTTATTACTGAACAGCATATTGTATCAGAAGTGAACTACACAAATACTCTGAGAGGAAGAGCAGAGCATTTAAAAGTTCTTCCAGAGAGGCTGACTTGCAGAACAGCACTCAGACTCGCGTAGACAGACTGAAGGTAGTTTATTAGTTTAAGGTGCACACCAGCGCATGGGGCTAACACCGCCCCAATTGAACTAGTGGCTCTTAAGCAGACATATTTATGCCACACAAAATAAACAATCATGATTCCACAGAGAGAGAAATGCTAACTCATTCTAGACAATGGGTCATCCTATGCTAACTAATTCCGTGAATGTCTTCTTGCTCTCTGTTCCTTCTTGGACATGCGCTGTGTATCGGTAAATCTTTTTGCATATGGCACCCCTTGTCGTGGTTGGTCCAGTTTCTTATCTGAGAGCTTCAGACCTGGAATTCAAGGAATCTACCACCTTGCAATGTGCCATCGTTAAGCCAAAGCCTTAACCTGTTTCTTAGCAGACTTCTCCCAAATCCTGCCTATTCCTAGTAAACCACTCCTCAATCTCCACCTCTGGAGTGAGTGTTCTTCCCCTTGGCTAATTCTGCGAAATTCAATCTAGACCCCCCCCTTGTACATGCACAGTGGGTCCCCCTGTACAACCCCCCTGTACAGGGACCATTCCAGGGTCTCTGCCTTCACTCAAGGTCATGTACCAGAAACTGCAAGAACACTCAGAAGTTCTAAATAGCACTTCATTGTTTAATTTATAAGCAAGGGAAGAATGAAGATAGTCAGAAAATAGTCTAAGATAACATCTAGCTTGATTCTGTTGATATATCTAGCTAGTTTTAAATTAACTCACATGGAGGGAGTCAAATGTGAAGCTGCCCTCCATCTAATAACAAGTGTCAGAAATATCTGAGATAATGTTTAGGAGACAGGATCTTTGGTGAAGAAATTTTTAATTCATGATTGCAGTGGTGGACATCCTGCCAACAGGAGCACACCTATGGGAACACCATTACAGCTTTTGTACTTTTTCCGACAGACTTATCCCCTGTCCTGTTTTCCCATTGGCTGGGTACTCCAGGTTCACAATCTTAACAGATTTACATTTGTTATCTACATTCTGACACTTGTTATTTCGTGTTCGACCTTGTTCCAGCAAAGGTTTATATTTGTAAACTACATTCTGATCCTTATTCTCTCTTGTCACCAGCCAGTCACCATCCTGTTGTTTCCAGGGTGTCTCAAAACTCTTATCGTATCTACATGGTGATGCTCTCCCAGGTTTCCTCTCTTCTGTCCAAGGGACATTTCTTTGGTTAAACAAAGAGCGCTGGTGTGTGTGTGTGTATGTGTGCGTCAGGTCCCCCTGATGCCTCTTCAGACAGGCAAATTTCAACTTGCCCTCACTTCCTTGGGCATGTCATGTGACACAATATTACATATATATTCATACTGGCTAAACTTAAGTTGTTACTAGCTATACCTGTATATTGCTAATCAGTTTTCAATCTTGAGGGTTAGCAAGTTGAGGCAGTGAATAAAGTTGTAATTTTTGAGGTCTTGCAGAGAGTACTGTTATATCTTTGGTTGGGATCTATTTAGCAACTTTAAAGAAAGCAAAAGAAATATGCCTGAGCACATCAGTCTCAGAAGTATTTCACAAGAAAGGCCAGTTTCCCAGGGGTCTTTTGAACACAGTGAGGGTGCACTTCCACTGAGACTTCCATTCTCAGTTCAGTAATTCGTGTCGTTTCTTTCAACACCTTGTATTCTTGCATACTTCAGAGATGGCAGAGCACACAAAGAAAACTTGATTTTTATTAATAAAGCCCTCTATCACATATGTATATTTGTAAAACTGACCATGGTATTTTTAATGCTAATGGTTATTATTTCTTTCACTGAATCTTGTGAGCTAGCACAGAAGAAAGCTAAAGCTTCTTTCCACTTAATGTTCAGGGAAGTGTTGTACTTTGTCCTTGTCTGTAAGTCATCATGTCCTCCTTGCCAAACATTAGATATTCTGAATGACAGGAAGTATTACTTCACAGGAGAATTTTAGTGAATTTCTACCTAAATAGATCTGCTCTGACCCATTATCGTTACCAGTCTTCATATTATGACTTGTTAATATGACAGTGTGGTTTTAGTTTTATCCTGGAGTAATGATGAGATGAAGGAAGGCTTCAATGTCAAAGTACACTTGTTTCTGTCATGGGCCAATTCTGACTCAAGAATGGTGATGTTCACTATTTGCTACAGTTATTCTTTTGGCTTTAAAGGTTAATTCGCTTAATCCAAAGCTGCTGACCACATGGACAGTTTCCTTGCAACCCACTCAGGAGATCTATGAAGCTACACAGTCCTCTATCCTTATCTTCTGAGCACTGGAGAGTCTGCACTCTGATAACTGCAGAAAGGGTGGGAAGTGTGTTCCTTCTCTTCCTTAAATGTGTAGTAGATAAGAGACACAGGACAATGAAACCTGTTGTCCAGGCTGTTAGTTCAAGTTCTCTCCTATACAGATACAGAGAGATTTAATAAATCTGTGTGTGGTATGTGTTGTACTTCCATTTCTTCTGTTGCTTCAGGCTAACAGCTCTAACTAAATTAGATGTCGAGTACCTGCTGTTCTCTCCCAGTCTTTATTACAACATTATTTGACATTGAGACATCTCTTTAAAAGTATTCAGAAGTGAATTATTATCATAATTAGCTTGTCACAGATAGTGACAGTCATATAGAAAAGGGAAGTAAGTGAAACAGAATAAATCAAGTTGGCAAGGAAAACAAGAAAAAGACCAAATATCTCCCTGAAGTTCCAAAACACAGTGGTTTGGCTGCTCCCTGGCAGGGGAAGCTCAGCAGGACCTTACATTCCAGTTTCATTTAATCACTGCTGCTGCTGTCACTCCACAGAACAGAAACTGCTTTCAAGCCAATTGTGAAACATCACAAATAGATTGCTACCACACAGGGATCTCTACAAATGTCATCAGAGAATATTCTGAGAAGGGAATGAATTACACATGTTTTAATTTGAAGCCTTCCCATCTTATTGGCAACTTCGCATGACTGCTACAGTCATACAGATAGCACCGTGCTTTCTCATGAGTTGTGGCAGTATCTGTTTCTGTAACAGCCTCTAGCAAATGCAAAATTCAGCAGATGAAGCAGTAAGAGTTTTAACTTTGCAGCATGCGGTTTGCAACTGTGATGGACATGAGGATGGGTTGCCCACCAGAATCTCTGAATGAGCATTTCGATGCCTGTCTTTTTCTTTTTTCTTTTTTTTTTTTTTAATTGACATTCAAGTGGTAGGCTTACAGTAAAGAGCATCATACTAAATGTGACCAAAACCAAGCTCTCTTGTCTGAAAATTGTCACTGTACACCAAGCAAGTTGTCTTGTAGCTCAGAGACAGTAACTTTTTCACTCAGTTAATTATAAGATTATAGCAGATTATTCACATTAAAAGATGATATTCACACTAAAAGAATTATTTTCTGAATATTATTGAAGCTACTACTGTTGAACAGAATACTGTTTTAATATGCTTTACCACGAAGTTGATCATCAAAAATATGCACTGGAGGTGCTTCTTTCCTCTATTTTATATACATACATACATACATATATATGTATATATTTCGGAGAATTATTTTTTTTCCTTCCTATTTGTCCGGTGTATGTAATGTGATGTGTATTTTATCTATACAGCCAAAATATGACCAAATGAGGAAATACTTGCTAAGATTTACTCATGGGGATAAGAAATTCAGTTTAAATTGAGGGATTTTTCCTATTTTATTTTATTTTATTTTATTTGTTTATTTATTTTCCACAGTCTCTAGGATGACTTGGCTACTGTAGACTTCAGAAATAAAAAGAGACAGAACTAAAGCTGCTACTGATACATAGTGCTGTGGCCTCTTAAGAACTTTTCTATCCCTAGATTTTCACAAAATTGAATTAAACGTCCTCATTGTTCAAAGAACAGAGGACTGCAGACAAAAAGTACCTTGTGGTCAGAAGCACAAGATAAAAATATCAAATCCACTTTGTCTGCACATACATAGTATGGTGTGTATGTAAGCAGAGATGGGTTTCTATGCAATGTGTACACACACAACAGCTTTGACAATATAGCAGTTGGTACATTAACTGGAATTTGAAGCCAGAACAATCAGACACTCCAATGTTAAAAAAAAAAAAGAACTCAATACTTAAAAATTGTAATAGTAATAACAGGGGATTAAGTAGCGTTTAACAGCAGACACTTAAGTGTAATTCAGAGCCTTTACAAGGTACTTTTTGTCTGCAGTCCTCTGTTCTTTGAACAATGAGGAAAAGTAAAATGCTGTCATTTTCCAAATGCATAATTGCAGCAGTTCACAAAGCTAATTGCAAATGAGTATCACCAGCTCCAGTTCCCTGAAAGCAGAAACTTCATGAACAAGAATGTAATTATAATTTGTCATGTTTTCAGGCGATCAGCTGCACAACCAACACTACACATGTTCCAAAACTTCTGTGCGAACCGACCCTGAGCTTGGCGACTACCAGAAGGGAGACTTTCTAGTGTAAGCTGATAGCACATATGAGAGGAGAGTACATGATAGAGGAAAGCCACCTCTAAATGTTTGACCAGAAGAAGAAAAAAATAAAAACTTATGACGAAATCAGCCACAGACTGTTGATGCCTAGAAAATCTCCCAGGTTTCTTCTTTTCTGTCCAAGGGACATGTCTTTGGTTAGACAAAGAGCACCTGAGGTTGTCAGGTTTTCCTGATGCCTCTTCAGTCAGTCAAGTTCCAGCTTGCCCTCACTTCCTTGGGCATGTCATGTGACAAAATATTACGTATATATTCATACTGGCTAAACTTAAATTGTTACTAGTTATACCGGTATACTGCTAATCAGTTTGCAATCTTTATTTCTAATTTCTCTGCCACTAGTTGGTCACAGGGACCGTGAAATAATTTATCTTGTTTGTATGCAGAAACAACATTCTATTCTCGAGAAAGTAAACTGTTCAATTGTATAAATTTGATTAATAAATTCTGTCCCTCTAGTGCTTCATGCAATTGAACCTTCAATCAATCAAATACTGTGGCATATGATTTTTTAAAACTAATTTTTCATTATTTAAGATACAGAAAATGTCTGCTGGTGTTTCCTAGAAGCCTCATATCGCTTTCCAGAACAATAACAATCCCAAGCAACAATTCCAGCTGTGAGCACCTGGCTATCTCTTGATCAGCTTCTGTCGTATTTCTTCAGTGTTTGAGGGGAATCCACCAGTTCTCTCACCAAAATTTATACAAGTGACCTTGTGAACTCATTTGAAAAAAGATGACTGATTTTTGTACACTGATATTTCTAGAGAAAGCTTCTTTAAATGCATGGGTCATTGATTGATGTCTCGTTTTGCCCGGGATCCAGCAAAGAACCTATGGCAAGAGCTGCCAGAACTGCAACGGCTTCTTCATCTGTAATACAGAAAGTCTCTGTTTATTCCAGCTGTACAACAATGAAACCACTGAAATCAAGATAATTCCACCAGTGGATTCTGACACTGTTACAATACAAGCAGCATTCTTGAAAACCCGAACATTTGAGTTTCCCTCTGTTTCCACCTTTGCTCCAGCCCCTCTGAAACGTTTAATTCAATTTTGTGAAAATCTAGGGATAGAAAAGTTCTTAAGAGGCCACAGCACTATGTATCAGTAGCAGCTTTAGTTCTGTCTCTTTTTATTTCTGAAGTCTACAGTAGCCAAGTCATCCTAGAGACTGTGGAAAATAAATAAATAAAATAAAATAAAATAGAAAAAATTCCTCAATTTAAACTGAGTTTCTTATCCCCATGAGTAAATCTTAGCAAGTCTTTCCTCACTTGGTCATATTTTGGTTGTATGACTGTATAGATAAATGATACATCATGCTACATATACCAGACAAATAGGAAGGAAAAAAAAATTCTCCTCTGAAATGTATACATATATATATACATAAGTATGTATATAATACTGACAAAAGAAGCAACTCCAGTGTATGCTTGCACTGGAAAATAATGGCATTTCTATTTGGATGCACCTCAAGATATTAAGAGTGAACTTTTTCCAGTAACATAATGAACTGTGAGAATTTTGGGGGGGTGGAAATTCTTAGTATAAAGTATAGAATTAATGTGCATGTTGAAAATAATGTGAATATTTTCCCCTTGCCTTTTACGTAACATTTATTTATGAACTTCAGTTAAGGTACTGGGCTTCATTTTCCACCACACATTTGACAAAATTTGGGCTTATCAAATCCCAAGTCTTCGCAGCATCTATCAGAGATGTAAATGAGCAGTGGCAGTGCCACACTCTCTGGATTGTGCTGATGATTACATTGCCATGGTGATAACAGAGCATACAGGTTTCTGAGGAGGCATCAGTAATGTGGCAGTTTGAAACTTAATCAATGTTCTGCTACTTCTCTGTATTGCAATATCACTTCAGGAAAATTGAATTCTAGGCAGTTGTCAGTCTGCTTTATTTTCTGTGGATTTATTCTACAAAATTTCCCTCTTACTCTGATCATAATATAGTACTTGAACTCTGTGGTGGTTTGTCATACTAATTAGATTACCTTGTAGAAAGTAGCCTCTGCCTGTTGTGGTCAGCAACGAACCTGTGTGTAATTTTTTGGGCCAAATACTTCAGTTACAATTTTTGTGCAAAAAATACTCTCTTTTCTGCAGATTCATCTTGAGTAGGTTTGTTAATTTTGAAAAACTTTAAACACCATGTAGGACTGGAAAGATTATTTTGCCTATTGGTAGTAAATGCTGTCAACAATAGGTAAATAAATGTTGTCTCCTAGTTGTTAAAAAATACATTAAGTATAAAGGTATCACAGAGTCACAGAATCACAGAATTGTAGGGATTGTAAGAGACCTCTAGAGATCATGTAGTCCAACCTCCCTGCCAAAGCAGCTCCCTAGACCAGGTTGCACAGGTAGGCATCCAGGTGAGTCTTGGACGTCTCCAGAGAAGGAGACTCCACCACCTCTCTGGGCAGCCTGTTCCAATGTTCCATCATCCTTACTGTGAAGATGTTCTTATGCACATTTGTGCAAAACTTTCTATGCTTCAGTTTGTGATCATTTCACCTCGTCCTATCAAAATGCATCGCTGAGAAGGGTCCGGCCTCATCACTTTGCCTCCCGCACCTTAGATGTTTACAGGCATGGATCAGATCCCTTCTGAGTCTTCTTTTTTCAAGGCTGAACAGACCCAGGTCTCTCAGCCTTTCCTCATAAGAGTTGTGCTCCAGGCCCTTTATCATCTTCGTGGCCATCTGCTGGACCCTTTCAAGGAGTTTCCTGTCTTTTTTGGACTGGGGAGAGCAGAACTAGGCACAATACTCCTGGTGAGGCCTCACCAGGGCAGAACGGAGGGAGAACACCTCCCTTGACCTGCTGGCCATGCCCTTTTTAATGCACCCCAGGATCCCATTGGACATCTTGGCCACCAGGGCACACTGCTGGCTCATGGCCTACCTGTCATCCACCAGGACACCCAGGTCCCTCTCCTCAGATCTCTTCTGCAGCAGGTCATCCCACCACCTGTACCAGTGCATGTGGTATCTTACCCTTATGAAATGTTAATATATTCACAGCAATACTTCAGAGTGTCTCCATTCTTAGAGAATTTTGACTTTTAAAATAATCTCCAAAAATGATTATTGATGATAAGAGTTATATTGATACTGTAATTATAGGCAATCAGCCAGATAATCATCAGTATAGTTTTAGAGATTAATGTTGATAAGTTTTAAAAGAATGACAAATTCTTCCCATGTGAACAATTTTGTTTAGTATTTGTTCAAAGGTAGGATAAAAACTTCTGTGTTTATTACCTTTTGGTATTAAAAATTGTAATTTTTCTTTTTTACAGTGTCACATTAATGACATTTATCACATACAGGTTCATAAAACTGAATTTACATCTGAAGATCATCAACCAAATAAGCTGTTCTCTGAAGGTGTGTGACACAAGAGGGTATTGTAAATGTATAATGCAAGTATGCAGAGATTGAATGTAGGCCTATAATTATTTTCAGGGTGTCTTCTTGTGCCACAAATATTCAGAAACAGCCTTTATTGGTTTATGAGGAGCATCAGACTGAGGAAGGTGAATACAGTTTGTTAGGCTATCTAGGGTCACTTCTACAGATGGCATGTCAGAAGACAGTGAAGCTGAAATGAAGCTCAAATATGTCAGTTGAGAACATTATCCATTTCTCTTTCTGTACTTAAGCTGCACCATTTATATGCAACTAGTTCCAATTTCATAGTAGCAATAGTCTAAGAGTTTCTAGCACTTTTCATTTTTTTCAAATTGATTTAGTCCTTCATTTGTTAAAAGTGAACCACATTTCTGACTAAACTAGAGAACCAACTAAAAGCTATTATTACCAGATTTCAGATTAAAAAGTGGGGCACTGGGAAGGGATCTGTCTTCTTTGGGTTATTCTAAGAGCTGTCACCAGAGCTGGAACCTGACCTCTGAAGCCCTTGCTCGTAGTCTCTCCTTTGAGTGTCTGGAACATACTTGTTCTTTGAGCCTTAATGGGTGACAATGCTATGGCTCACAGAGATTACAGGAGACAGAATTTTTATTTTACATATATGTAACCTGTTTTATTTTAAATTTTTAAGCTAAAACCAGTTTACATTAATTTTTTTTCTTTAAAATGTTGAAAATGTATGTTTTGGTAAGGCAGAGATGAAGACCTTTGAAGATACATGTGACTGACTTCAAGGTTAACCTTTTTATGAACTTTTTTTGAGCAAAATCGGTCTTACTGACTCAAAATTAATATATTGAAAATGTAGTATCTATTTCTTACCAACTATTTAGTGTATAAGATTTCATAACTTTTTAGCCTTGGTGCTCTAATTTTTCCACTCAAAGAGACATCTTTCTCAAGTTCCATTGCAGGACTACACTAACTTGTGGTTGAAATGGTCTGTAGTGCACAATGCCTTCCAAACTCTTAACTCACAGACTTGCTGTATCTTTTAAGAACAAGTACTTTCCTTCTAACTTCCTGCTGAACGGGTGGGCTGTCTGTAAGAAACCTTTGTCACAAAAGCAAAGATTTAGAAGGCAGAACATGACCGAGTGGGAATACAGGAGGGAAATCACTGGAGGCAAACCTGCAGGTGCAATTGTCCCTGAAGTCTGATTTCAGTCCTCCAGAATAGCTCTTACGAAGCTACAAGTAACAGACCGGTTTGGGGCCAGACCTTCCCAGCTGAAAGAGTGAAGGTAAAGAGCTGTTACCTTTCCTTTGCTATCCTGCTTTCATGCACTGCTACTGACAAAAATCTGCAGGGCAGTAATGTCTCATGCATCTCAAGAGTATGAACTAGCCATGCATACAGTTGGAACCCAGTGAGCTGCAGTAACTGTTCTGTTTGACAACTTAAGGGTTCCAAAAGCCAAGCAACCATACAGTCTGCCCACTTAGATAAGCCTACAGTAGTTGAAAAAGTTTCTCAGGGAAATACAATTAGTAACAAGATTTAATAAAAGCTAAGTAACCAAATATGAGAAGTGGAGTCACTATTCTTTTGTTCTTCCTATCTAATGCAAGATAATAGTGAGAAGGCAATTACATTACAACTAAATGAATTAAACAAAGCTCCAAAACATAAATTAGAATTTAACTGTGCCATTAAAAACTAATTTAATTTGCAAGCCATCATTACTAGATAATAAAGACCTACTGCAAAATGTACAAGGATCTCTTGTGAACACAAGAAAAAAAACTAGCAATAAATCTTGTTGGGCAGATGAGTTTCTCTTACATTAGTAGAGGGGAAAAAATGCTGAATGCATGTTTTAGTGCATAATGAGAACTGGGAAGTAATGGAACAATTGAGCAGCTTAATTTTATCTGTAAGTGGTTCCATAGTTAAGGAGTGACCCTGGGGAATGTTAGGATGAAATGTAAACACTTTTGATTTTCTTCTTTTATCTGTCTATCTCTCTATCTCTCTATCTCTCTATCTATCTATCTATTTATTGGTATGAAAGTTTTGGAATCAAAATAGCTTATGAATTTACAGAGTCGTTATGTTGCTGGCATACACTGGATGTTATCCTTAGTTTCAGAAAAGCCAGTGAGTTTAAGGCTCCACCCAATTTCTTATATGGAGTTGTATGGTGTAGAAATGCATAGAATGAATCAAAAGATACTCATTTTCCTCAGTTAAGAATAGACTGCAGACTGATAAATTTCTGTTTTACCTTGGTTTCATTTAGTTTTCCTTTCATTTAGTTTGCCTTAGTTTTATTGCATACTACACGGGGTAGAACCTACTTCCAATTTTACTGATACAAGCAAACTTTTCTTTAGTTTCTATGTTTTTTCTTTTGGTTTCCTCTGTAGACTTCTGTTGATCCATCTTGCAGTACGTCAGTAATCATCCAAATCTCGGTATTTCTTGATGCGTTTATAACAGTTGCTGCAGGCAGCATGTGTCTTGGTGGTGCAGTGATTTTGGCTCTGTACCACCAGCAAAAATGTACCGAGAGCCAAATCCTACAGGAACATCCGGAAAAATTGTAGCTACACTTTTATTACCCGGCAGTGCCAGCAGATGGCAGTCCAGTACTTTCAGTCTACTAGTGGTCCTGTTTTAAAATTATATTTTAATGCAATTAATTAGTTTAATGCAACTTACAGAAATGCTTTTAGCTTGGTTATTCTGATGATTTTGTTTTCTGTTATTTACCAGGAGAAGTTTTTCCCTTTGTCTTCTCTTCTGTGTGATACCACTGTTCAAACTATATCCCTGAAATGTGGTTATGCAGAATGAGTGTAGGTCTATGGAAGTTGCTGTGTAGTCAGTCCCCATGGCACTGGCAGAACTATATAATTTATGTGCTTCATATTTTAAGACTCCTTCTGTCTGAGTAGTTTTAATCAGCCTACCTGCAATTCTCCTGGTGGTATTGTAAGGACAGACATTCCCTTGTCTCAGTGGCTGTGTTGTGTTGATGTATGAAGGTAAAACAGCTGCCATGCTTGATCACAGAGGCATGAGGAATGTAATTTGTAATTTAGGTCCCACTCTTGCAAATACTTATGCACACACACAAGTTTATGCATATGAACTGTTTTCTAGCAGTTAGAACTACTTGGGGATTTAGTTCCTGTCGTCTTACGCGTGATTGCAGGATTGGGACATTGCTTGTAAATCAACATGTATAACTGGGCATGGTACTTTTATCACACTGGATATGGGGAACTTTATTTATGATAGCTGATGTTATTTTTTAGATAAATCTCCTTTCTCCCTCATTGCAACCAGCATAATTAGAGTTGTCATAAAGATGATTCTTACCTCTAAGCTTGCTGTTCATTATATTTTTGCTCTTGTTCATTATTCATGTGTTCCCATAAAAGCTTCTCATGCTACTTCTGTTGGTGCATACATAATACTCACCTTAAGAACTTCTTCTAATACAGCAGTATAGACCTTGTCTTGTTAGGGATATGACTTTTCCTGACAAGAGAGAACGTTTAGGAACTCTGGGGATGTTGAAAGCTATGGCTGAGCAGAATAATTATCCTGAATCTCCTGGGCTGTCATCTTCACCAACTCTTCCCAGGGAAGACATGTGCAGAACAGTGGAAGGAAACAGAGCTTTAACAAAGGTTTTGAGACGGACTTGAAATCCATCAACACACATGATTGAATTTGGGGTAAAAATAAAAAATATCTCTAACCTTTGTCTAATTCCACTTTTCATTCTCTCTAAACATGACTTCACAAAGTTGGTGTCAGGCATGTATACACTTGGAGGATAAATTAATTTACACAGATCTGCTACCCCTGAAATGAGATTGCTAACCTCAGTGACTAGTGAAGAGACTTACTCCAGGCCTCATCTGGAGTATTGTGTCCAGTTCTGGGTTCCCGGGTACAAAAAAGACAGGGACCTCCTCGAAAGAGTCCAGTGGAGGGCTACAAAGATGATAAAGGGTGTGGAGCACCACTCTCATGAGGAAAGGCTGAGAGACCTGGGTCTGTTCAGCCTTGAAACAAGAAGACTCGGAGGGGATCTGATCCATGTCTATACTTATCTAAGATGTGGGACAAAGGGACAAGGGTGGACTCTTCTCAGCAGTGTGTGGCAATATGACGAGGGGAAATCACCACAAACGGAAGCATAGAAAGTTCTGTGCAAATGTGTGTGGGAACTTCTTCCCAGTGCAGTGACGGAGCACTGGCACAGACTGCCAAGAGAGGTTGTGGAGTCTCCTCTGGAGACATTCAAGACCCGTGTGGATGCCTACCTGTGCAACCTGGGCTAGGGATCCCGCTTTGGCAGACGGGTTGGATTGGATGATCTCTAGAGATCTCTTACACCCCCTACAATTCTGTGATTCTGTGACTCTGTGTTACTTGTGACCTGATCCCAAGGCCAGGTTTTACGGATTTTATGTTTCCTTTTCCCCAAACTTCTTTAATTTTGAACCTTTGATAGCATTAAGTTATCACCACTGGGTTTGCTTAAATTGAAAAAAAGCTGAACATAGGCTAAGAGAAAGACATTGATAGGTTATAATATCTCCACAGGGTGAATCTTAGAGTAGGCTTAAACAGCACTAGTAAAGTGCTGTTATAAAAAGTCTGGGAGTGGGCGAGATTATGTATAAATGTACTGTTCTGTACTGTTTCTTCACTCGTGCTGTGACACCAGCCTTATCTGAAACAGTGTTAGGATCTACTGCCCCTGAATTAAACAATATCTAACCCTGTAATTAGTGGTACAGAATCCAGTTGGGCTTCAGAGAGTATAAAACATTGGCTTAATTTGATATCAGCTTAATCTGACCTTTGATTAAAGTGTGGCATAATAGGTTCTCATTGAGAAGTTGCCTTCACTGACATAATTCCACCAAAAAAATAGTGCTACTTGTGTGACTGTGAGTACTACTGCAGAATTAGCCATTATATTGTTCTAGCGTACTGGGATTGGTTAGTTTATATAACGCCCAACTACAACACAAAGAGTGATTAAAAAACAGGTAATCACCCATAATGCTAATGGACTTGTTGCTGCAGAAAAGAAATGTCAATTAAAATTTTCATAAATTATTTACACGTTTTTGTCACCCCTATAATTTGATTCTAAATTGAATGTTAGCTTTAGGTCAGTTTTATGTGGGGATCTTGTAACCCTTCAGAACTGCACATGCACTTGTCAGCTACAGGCGTATTTGCAAGTGTGCTGGAGTTCTTTCTTCTAGCTGTCAGTATATTGAAAAAAAAAGGATGAGGTTCCATCCTTTAAGCCCTGCTGCAATTTTGTCTCCTAGAGGGATATACTTTACACAGTTCTAAAAGCTGTCTCCTCCCAAGGATTCTTTCTCAGATATGAAGAAGTGACCAGCTGTCAAATTAAGAACTATAAGGTTTGCTTCTTATTTTACTTTGATTTCATGTGATTAGTATTCAGCCTCTAGCAGTAGTGCAATTAACCAGAAAATATATATATATATAAAAGTGACATTCTCTGTGTGTGTATAGTGCCTTCTTTTACCTCTACGTTTCGTTTGAAATAAATATGAGATGTAATAATTTTAGTAGTCTGTAGGGCGATTTCACAAAGCTCTGAAACTTCTACATGCCTCCTAAAGAGTGTTTCTTGCCAGATTTATGAATATTGACCCATAGTAATATCAGAGCGTAATACATGTTACCATTTCTAAAACAGTGATGGTACATCAGATGAGAGGCTAGGGTATCCTGCACATGTTAGAAACGTGTTAGAAGGAGCATATAGTTTAAATACATAAATAAATAAGTGTGATAATGTATAACCATGGAATTAAAAACCGATAATTTGATTGGCTGATGGTTTTTATTCTGTCACTGTTGTGACTTTTTGTGTGCTGAAAAGAAAACCCAAAAAAACAACTTATGATTTAAAGATACATAAACAATTATTTTCTTGTTAGATATTAATGGACAATTGGGTGATTACTGTGAGGACAAGCAGATCACTACTTGATCTGATTCTGTGTCCTGTCTGCAAGAGAATGTAGCCTTTCTTCTCATACTGTGTGCCCCTGTGGCCAAGAAGGCCAAAGTTATCCTTGGGTATATTAAAAAGAGTGTGTCCTCACCCTCTACTCTGTCCTGGTGAGGTCACATCTGGAATACTGTGTCCAGTTGGGCTCCCAAATTCAAAAAAGACAGGGATCTTCTAGAAAGAGTTCAGCGGAGGGCCACAAAAATGTTGAGGAGCCTGGAGCAACCTTCGTATGAGAAAAGGCTGAGAGACCTGGGGCTGCTCAGCCTGATTGAGAAGGGATTTCTCATGGTTTATAAATATCTAAAGGACTGGTGTCTAGTGGGGCCAGGCTCTTTTCAGTAATTGAAACCTACTAGGGAACCTACTTTAGCAGGGAGGTTGGACTTGATTCCCAGAGGTCCCTCCCAACCCTTACCATTCTGTGATAAGATTTTCTCTCTCAGTTGTCATATCTGTTGATTGTTTCTATGTTTACCTTTATTGTTTTTAGTAGCAATGATTCAAATTTAACAGATTCAGCTTTAAGTGTAGCATTTACCAATGAGTAGCGGGGCTTGTCATATTCCACTTGTTGGATCAGTCAGGTTCATGTCCAGGTGATTCTGGAGATCATACAACAGGACTGGGCTGTAGGATCAGTTTGTCTGTAATGGCTTGGAAAAAGACACGCACTACTGATATTGTTTAGATATTAAATAGAAAGACCTCAGACTGCCTCTTTGCTCCAGATGGACTTAGCATGGCTGGAGGTAAAACAGAGCTTTTGTTTGCATGCAAATTGTGTACATTTGACCTCCTCGTAACTGAAGGACAAAATGTTGTTCATTTCTTCAAAATCTAACCAGAGCAGGCCTAAGGTGTTTCATTAGATCTTTCTTCCCTAGATATTTCTCTATTTGGAGCAATATTGGACTCTGTTATTTGTTACTTATTAAAAACAAATGCTGCTCATTTGTTGAGCTTGCAGGGTCTGGTCTTGTATGCTGCCTCTTCCAGTGACAGACATATACAGGGAAGGAAAAGCATGCAGATATTCATTATATTTTCTGGGTACTTTTTGTGTGGACTGGCTTGTTGACCATGGAAGTGTGGGCTCTTTTGGTCTTGGGGAATTCATTTTGTTTTTGTTATTGCTGGATTTCCTTTTTTACATTACTGAATTAAACGGAAGAGGTCATGTAGAATATCCACCTGCAGAAAAAGAGAGAGAGGTAAACTCAAATCTTCCCTCTCTGTCAGGCCTGTAGTGGGACCCAGGTTTGAATTGCACAGTGTAGGTAAATATTCTACCTGAGGAGATATTGTGAAGTAAAGGGGCTTTTTAACTCTCGCTATTTTTGGCTTAATGATGTTTCTAATGCTTCCTATCATCTCCTAAGAACAGGTTTTCATCCATAGCCAGACAATAGTTAAGCAGAAGCCAGAAGTTGATTGGCACCTGAATGGTGCTACTGATGTGTAAAACATTAAACTCTAGTGGTTTCTTATGGTTACTGTGATATTGCTGAAGGTTTGGAATCTCAGTGGCCTTACCAATGCTTTGGGAACCCTCAGCAGTACAAAAGTTAATGGAATAATCCTGACAGCTCTAGGATTTTACATCCTGTCTCATATGTCAGGGTATTTTGTGTACATCGCCGCCCAACTCCCCCTCCCCCCCTTTTTTTTCTCTTTTCTTTTTCCCTTTTCTTTTTCCCTTTAATACTATAGGCATTTCACAGTAGTATGCTAGGATTTTTACTTCTGTAAAGCTCCTAAGAGTGATGTGGCTAATCTTGCTCACTGCTTTCCAAATGTTCACTCTGTTTCTGTCTTCATAACTATGTATTTTGTCTTAGCCTATTTGTTTTTCTCCTTACCTTCTCCCTCACATCCTACCTCTTATTTCATTTTATTAACCAGAGAGATACTCATATTATAAATGTCACTTTAATAATACATAACCTAAACCAGTATTACAATGATCTCTTTTAATTACTGTGTATTCTTCCTTCCTCTTCCTCTTCCTCTTCCT
>VXAB01003954.1:53032-66701 GCA_013399175.1 Odontophorus gujanensis
TTCCTCTTCCTCTTCCTCTTCCTCTTCCTCTTCCTCTTCCTTTCCCTCCCTCCCTCCCTCCCTCTTTCCCTCTTTCCCTCTTTCCCTCTTTCCTTCTTTCCTCCTTCCTTTCTCTCTTTCTGTCTTTCTCTTTTTCTTTCTTTCTTTTCAGAAAGAAGTCAATTGGACAAAAGTTGAAGAATTTCACATAGACTCTTTAATTCCGTCTTCCAGTTAGTGATTGTTATTTCGTTTTCTTCTGCCTTTTTTTTTCTCATACCATACAGCAGTAGCCAGTGGGTGGTGGGGGAGGAGGGAAGCCCGCAGAGTGAGATTTTTTGGAGAAACCTGTGTTTACTGTATGCCATTTCCTCCTGCATTGAAATGTTAAAATATAAACCTTTTCAGCAGTTGTCTGACTACTGAAGATAAGTGCTCTCTTTTCATGCTAGTTTGTCCAAAGATTCATTATCTTACCTTTTTCCAAACTGAACTGCATAAAACACTTTCTGCCCATGATTCTAATCTAGCCAAGTTGCTGTGTGACTTTTATTGCTTCTCTCTTCTGCATTTGTTGATTCACCCATTTTGTATCATCAACACATTTGATCACTTTCCTGCGTTTTCCTTCTTTCAGGTTTGTAAAGTAAACAAAATCAATACTAACGTTACAGCATTCCACAAGTCAACTTTTTTCATTTGGAACTGCTTCTCATCATAGGCACCTTCTGGCTCTGGTGTGTGAGCTAGTTTGTTACCCACTGAAGCATCTCACTTCCTGTAGCTCACATATAAAGTGAATATGAGACGGTCTGCAAGGCACCTTACACTGTTCTTCATTAGATGTGAAACACTGGTTCCAGCTTGGTCTGAAACAGTTTGACCAAGAAGTTGACTGAACTATTTAAAAAGTGAACAAATTTTGGGAGGAGGAAGTTACTTAGAAACAGCAGTAGAGCTCTGAAACATTTCTGCCTCTTTCTGCTTGTTTCTGCTCTGCGTTGTAAGGTTCTTCTGTAGATCATAATATTACAGGACAGCTTTTTAGCTGGTGAAAATTGGTGAAGCTTGACTGGTCTCAGTGGTGTTACAGTGATTTACGCCTGATTAGAACCTAGATCAGGCTGCTTAAGTGATGAATGACATTAATGCCCTGCTATGATGATATTTACTATCCCTGAATACATTTTTTTTGTGACTTTGATACCAGATAACATGATTAGATGCACACATGATCTTCCATCAAGATCAGCCTCAGTATATCCCAAAATGAAAGTTGGTGTTTGTGCTAGAAGGGTAACTGCTGTCTGCTAATAAGTAACAGGGTGTTCTAATGTTGGTTGCTGAATCAACCAGACAACTTTAGACTTCTGCTTTTGCTTTCTTCAGAGCATACCAGGCTATTCTCCAAAATGTTTACACTCAATATAAAAATAAACATATCTTACAATACAAAGCCATAAACTGTCATTTACTCCGCATCAGTACCAGCTGTAATATACTTTAGGTGGCATTTAAGGAGAAGCTTATGCAGCCACCTACAGTTGGAATGATATTCATCAGTTCCTGAATGATATTCATGTACCTGTGAGGAAAGAGCCTGTGAAAAGAGGAGGGAATGAAAATATTCTAGGGGATTTCATTTTGAACAAGAACTGGACAATGATACGACAGTTACCTTTGAAGTGGACTTAGAAGTGGTTTCACTGTACCAGTCATTTCACCAAAAAAATAGTGAGGGACAGTCTACCCTTAGAAATACAGTCTCTATAAGCAAAAGAAAGACTGGAATGGGGATGGAAGCATCAAGATTTGAAGTAAATCGATTACAGTTATACTGCAAGTAAGTACCTTCAAAGGAGTTTTACTTATATCTCTTGAAAAATAATACACTGTAAACAAGCCTTCAAAAAAACCTGAGAAATTCACATCTTCATGAAGCCCATCCTATTATCCTCCATGGCATGTATAAACCTAACAGAATTTCTTCAGCGCCCTTTAACTCCACAATAAATTCCAGACACAAAGGAGAAGCTACCCTTTCATTTCTACAATAGGAATGTTATCTTTCCTTCTTATTTCAAGTTCATGTACTTGTGCCTGACATTAACAGTACTGTCTGTTGGCAACAGTGCCTACAACAACTTCTTAAAATATAGAGGAAGAAGGGCTGGTCTGCATGCTGCAAGAATTATGAGCAGTATTTATTTGCCTTAAAAAAAAAGAAAAAAAAATTCTATACTTCATCAGAAAAGCACTATTGTATCTACAACTGTCTGGTTTTTGACAGTTATCCAATTCAGTTTTAATGCTCAAGTGCTGCAAGGTGAGCTCTCCCTCTTTGTCATTATTTCAGGACTACTTTCAAGGTCTCTTGGCATGCTAAGAAGCAGGGTAACAGAAAAGAGCACTGTCTAGCCATCTTTGTCCTTTCACAATAACTACTGTTATGTCTACTGTCCTCTTCCCTGAATTGCACAGCTTAATTGTGTTTGTCAACAAAAAGGACAGACTGGGTTTAACAGGTGCACTGGGGCTTTCCCTCCTGACAAATCTGTTGGTTGTAATGAATGGAAGAATTGCCTTCTGCATTTTACAAGGCGTTTGGACTGGAAGACCTATCTAGTCATTCAACCACTTCATTCTTCAGTATTCAGTGTTTCCTAATACTCCATTAAAGTGGTCAGTGCTGTGTCTTCATAAAGCCATCACTCCAAATTATTATGTTCTTCCATCCAGGAACTTGCCAATGTTGCCATTAATAGGAATGAGAAGACTGCCAGTCACCACAGCAAGACCAGTTCTTGGCGTAGTGAACCTTATGGTCTGTGTAATAGGTTCCGTGGGCTGGATTCTTCATTGCTTTCACCTTGAGTAGCCAACCATGCCCAGATAAAATGAGTGTTCAGCATGGTCTCATTTAGTAAGCAGTCAGGGCAAATGTCAAGAAGTGCAGGGCAGTATGGATTTAAAAGTCTGATTTCGCATTATTTCAAATTAAGAATGTTTTTTTTCTAGGTTTAATTTCCTGTTTTGAGGTCCCGTTGCTAGTCAGGAATGAAGAACGTGAATAATTCACACACTGTCTTTCATAATTTTATAATGCAGCATCTTTTACATATTCCTAGTTACAATATAATCACTGTCATCTTTTTCTGTGCAGTATTATTTCACTACTACTGCCAACTGGGCAAATACCTTGCTCTATCATGGAGCACTGCACTAACTAGCTAAGAAGGTAGTAATAAAATACTATCCTTTCAGATCTCAGGATACTCAAGCCCAATAGGATTACCCTAAGGAAGCAAATGCATATTGTGGTACAATAAGAAAAGCAATACAGAAAACACCCAGAGAGCATTTAGTAGTTACTGCTGGATTCATACTAACAGTCCTTAGGCCTCTAACAGGTTTTGATTTTGAAATTTTCAGTCAGACAATAGACAGGGAACCTGTGAACTACTGTCACCTGCTGTAAGTCCCATAATATATGTTAATTAGCAAGTAAATAACAGTGATGGAGACCAAGAGGACCACAATTCACAGCAAGTGTATTTACAAGAGAGCAGTAGTGATCTCTCTAATGTGAGGTGCATTAATGACACAGTTTCGCTGTGTGCTGACTGTACCCTGAGCTACAAATTAATTTGTTTTTTTCCAAACATAGTTAGCTGTGATAGCTGTTTTGAGAATGTAACAGGGTTAGGTGCTGGTGGTGAGGAACATTGCTCTGGTTTTCATAGCAGCTGACCCAACATATCTGCTAAATGGAGCTCAGTTGCTTTTTGGACAGAAGCAGACTAAATGAAATGGGTCGTATTAAAGTAGACTGCTCACACATTTCATGAGTGCCTCCTGCTCCCTAACTCACTTGGTCTCTGTGGGGCTGCTGTGTATCAAACACTCAGAAAAGACAATCTTATATATTTGAAAGAAAAAGAAAACAGCCTGAAATAGCACATGGGTTGTTTGTAACTGATATGCAATATCACAAAGGTAGATGCTGGGAGAAGAGTATATCTGTCAAAATGTAAATTGTTTGTGACTGAAGACCTCTTTGCAAAGATACAGTACCTACCTCTTCAAAGACCTTCTGAGAAACAAAATCATAAACATATCATACCTCATTGTAGAAAAACCTATGAGTAAACCTTTAAAGCTATCTCCCAGGGCTTCTTTAGAATTCATGGTAAATTATATTCCAGGATATATTATTTTTAGTGCAAACTGCAACAAAGTTCGTTTAAAACATATACAGATGCAGTGAACCTGAACTAAGCTTCTACCTTACTCCTAAACAGTGACAGAATGGAAATATTTTGACTAACAACTTGATCCTCCCTTCGCCAAACATTTTTTTTAGTTTCTCTCTAGATGGCAGTGAAGTTCTTTCAATGACAGAGCTGCTTCCTTCCCCCACCCTCTCTATTTCTTCTGGAGACTCATTTCCAGCCATACTGTGCTATGATTTAACAAGGCTTTGATGCTGTAAGATGTTGGCGGGCACAAATCAGGCTTTCTTTTTTTTTCTAAAAGGATAATATACTGCTTTTTCAAAGTCAATTAACACTTAGGGCAAATGAAATGGGGAGAGCTAAAGGTCAATTACTAAAGGATGGTCACAAAAACCTTTCTGGTTTATACAGTGTTCATCCAGGGATTGCAGATCACTGGGAAAAGAAAGGAAATACTAATTAGCTCATTTCATTTCTCGATGGTTATCAATAAGATGTTTTAATACAGTTTATCTGTTTTTTTTCAATCAAGTGTGACTGGTGCTAATAAGTCATTTTGACCAGCCTGAGACTGCTCTTTTAAACTGTACAGTCGTCACAGTCACTGGGAAACTGTTGTGGCAATTTATGCACCAGGCAGATATTAGCATTTAAATTTCAGGTCAGGAATGCTCTTAATGAGCTTTATGTAAAAGAAATATTGTTGCTAGGCTATCCAGCCATGAAACAAACAAGGAGATGAAAGAGACTAAGAACAAGTGCCACTCTTACTGTCATCCATCATCTGGGTTAAAACAAGCAGGTAAGTTGATGCTTGGCCTTTGGAGGATGTGAAGTTGATTCACTGGCTTAACTACTGCTGACTTTTTATGTCATGATTGTGGTGCTGTTCTGCAGGTGACGTGGTACAGTCATAAAGATTTAATCAGATACAGCTCCAGTGCCATCATGGTCTTCATGTTCCTCATGTTAGTCACTGACATCAGTGAAGCAATGCACTGAAGCACAAACGATATCTGAATTCTTTTGAGATGTGTGCCTTGTTTGGAAAAGACAGATTCATGTCAAGAGAGCATAAAATTCAAAGGTAGCTTTAATAAAACTAAAAGAAAGCCAAAACTCAAGGACTGCTCATAACAAAATGGGATAGCAGATTACTGTCTTCTAAGTTTAATGGTGACTATACATGAAAATGGTTAAACCGTGCTTTACACTTGCCTTTTGTAAGTCAAACAGCTTTCCAGGCAAGACTTACACTTAAGATTGCAGTCACAGTTCATTTCTATCTTTTTTAAAAATAACTCTGCTGAGTTTAATAACCTTTTCCTTTTTGAATAAGGAGTTTCTGTTTGCAGTCACATGAAAAGAAAAAAAGGCTAGCGCTACAGGCAGCAGGAGATTATTTCATGCCTACCTACTCAAAGAGGGTTTTACAAGAGCACAACGGCCAGGGAAAGCACATAATGAGCAAACTCTTGTGAGGTAAATTATTATTTGGGATTTTGAATGGGTCCTTAACGTGTGGGGGAAACTGCACCGCCAACTAGCTGTGTGTGGCACTTGACTTTCAGCTAAGTAGTGGCTTATCAGATAGCTGTCATCCCTTGCCTCATTTCACTGTCTGTGACAGCAGGGAAAGGAAGAAAAAATGTGCTGGGCATAGAAGTCATGCTATGTTATTTGCTGCTGTGTCAGAGAGACAAAGCTTTTTCTAGCCATAGATGTGTGTGTAGTGCACTAATTGTCTACCTCTACCTTTGCATAGCCAGCAACCTGTCCTTTTGGCTTGAAAAGCACAGCAGTTAGGCTCAGGAACAATATGCACCCAGGCACAGTGCTTGATTTGTTTCCTTGAGTTACAAAGGGAGTGAGAATCAAATGTGGCACTCCTGCTCATCAGCTACAGGGCATATCCTGCTTTAAGGATATACATAGACTTTTGTCATAGCAGTAGCCACAGTGTGGTGACACTCGGCTCAGAGGCTGTGGGTATATTTGCATTGCAGTTTGCTCAAAAATGAGCCACTCCTCTTAAAAACAGGGTAGCTGTGTCTGTGCAGTGCATTCTGCAGACTGAACCCTGCTTAGAGTCTATGTTGTACTTGTCCAAAGGCCTGTAGCATGTGGAGCTATGCTGGTAGTGTGCAGCAGAACTATGTAATGTGTGGGGTTGTGCTCGCTTGCCTTTTATTCTGGTATTCATGTTTCTCTGCCTGTATCCACTTATTTTCCCAGGGATTTTGTTGAATTACAAAGCAAGTAGAGTTGTGAATGTCCAGAAAAACCAAGCATGCCCACTGAACAAGTCCATGTCAGTCGTACTGTGCCTACAGTTGATCTCATTGCACTATGTAACTCAGTCTTTGTTTGCATGTGGCAAAAAATAAACATGCATCTCTTTATATATGATAAACACCAGTTCTACTAAGGCTATTTCATGTTTGTCACTATAATGACACTAAAATCATTTTGGGCAACACTCCTTAGGATGTAAGCCATTTCACTATGATATCTGCTCTATTGGTCACATATTGAAGAGTAAGTTGCTCCAGCAGACTATGTCTGTAGTTATATGTGCAGAGAGAAACATTCCCATACAATCAGCGTAGTAGATTCTCTCCCATCCATGTCTTTTTGGACTTTTATTTTGTTCTCCTTTGAATGAGATAAGAACTTTGCTATTTTACTTAAAAACAAACAAGAAAACTTTAGATGGGATGCTTTTCTTCACAGCATTGAATTGGTAAGCTAGTGAGAGCAGCTGTTCTGTATTTCAGCAAAGTAAGGAAATGCAGAAATGAGCAACAGAGAAAACAAACAAACAAACAAACAAACAAAACAAAACAAAAAAAAGCAACAACCAAAAAACCAGAGTGATCAAAAACAGTCCTTTAAGCTTTGTTTGTGTATACTGTCTATGCATCTGAGCCAGCATCCATAGAAATCAATGATACCTTCTTTTCTTTGTTGTTGATAGAAACAGCTTCAAGCAGAATTGGCAAAGACTAGCTTCCCAGTGTGTTATGTTTTAGGGAACCCACTCTCCCACCATTTTATATACGTGCACTCCACTGTTTTACACAGAGTAAGCAAGTGAAAATAGTATATATTGCAACATTTTCAATTGTTAGTTTTTAAAATACATTTTCAATACATGTTTATCTAAATGTTACAAAGAAAAAATATAGATTAATTTTAGCTCTTGTCTGCAATAAGATTCTTTAAAAAATATGAAATATTTTTTCATGAGCTGATGTCATGGGTCATATTAAGCAATCTAATCTGCCTGACTATAGAACAGGACATCATGCAACTGCTACCATTTGAGACTCCTTATAGTCCTACTTGTGAACCACTCAGATCAGTCAGAAGCTTTAAAAAAGCATGCATTTTGTTCTGAAACTGAAATGATCAGGTAGATGGAGAGAAGAGGGTTATGAGAGTAGACTGAATACTCCCAATAATCAGTCCATAATGAATCTGCACCCTTCACTGCTTTGATCACTGATGATAGTACTCTCAGGGTTACAAACATATGTTTGCTGTGGGCATTTCCAGTATTTCAGCATTTCCAGTGGATTGTAAGAAACGTAACAAAAATGAATTTAAAACAAGTGAACTGACATTTAATGGCTCTAGATAGAGATGTTTTAGTGAGACAACGTTTACTAATTTATCTGTTTTTCTGGACAGAAGATACTGTTTTTATTTTCATTCATGCTATAAAATAAATATAAATTTTATTTCTTGATTTCCTTGGAATTTGTTCACTCATGCCTCTTGCATAGTAAAAATAGGGTTTAACTTAATGGAAATGATTTTCTGAATCTTTTGTTAGGCACTGGGCTGATGGGACCAGGATAATAGGAATTAAAAATTGCAGAGAATTAGTATCTTCTTCATTCATCATTTCTATAGGTATGGGAATAGCTCAATAGGTTTTTGAAGTAGCTTCTGGAATGAAAAAAAGCAAACCTATGGCACTGAGATAATGCCTTGATATCATTTCTCTATCAACTTGGAGATAGAGGGAAGTCTTAGGGTGTTACAAACCACGTGGAAACACAATATGTTGTGGGGAGAATGGGGTTTGTCGGGACTCAGAATATTCATTTGCTTTCCCAGTGTCTCTATTTCTTTTTCACACCCTGAAGTTGTAGCTGTATCTATAGGATGTTGAGGTAACACATCTTTGAGGGAGTAGGCAGAGAACAGAGAACATAGAAGACCAAAGATGGCAGGAGTGTTTGTGAAGCATCAGTGCTAGAAAGTTTATGGCAATCTCCATTGCTTGGACAGATCTACGAGAAAGCAGGAAAATTTCAACCTTTCTTCTTTTCAAGCTCAATTGCAGTCTAACCTGAAAAGGAAGAGGCTATGATAGAGATCTTCACAAATGAGGAATTTAGCTGAAATATTTCGTCAGTTTCATTTGATGCAACAGCCAACAGATTCTGATTATCTGTACAGCATTTGAATTTTAAAGGGGCACTAAAGATCCTTGTACATTATAAAATAATTTTTGAATAAATATAAGCTTCTTTGGTTCAAACTATCCTCAGGAACATTTTCTCACCTATTTAGAAACAAAGTCTTGATATATACGTATTTGTCTTATAACCAAGAAATCCATAAAATACTGTTGGATTTCAGAGCAGTTATTTAATTGATCAGAAAATTGGGTTTGCTATGAATCAGTGTTTTAACACAGTGCTAATTTCATGTTCTTCAAAAGTAAAATACCTGAGCAACCTGGTCTAGGGAGCCTGCTTTGGCAGCGGGTTGGACTCGATGATCTCTAGAGGTCCCTTCTGACCCCTAAGATTCTACAAATCTGTGATTTTGTGAAATAAAACCCCATAGCTTTCTGTTTTCCAGTTTCAGACTCAGTGTTCTGAGTTGCCATTTGTTTTGCTCCTAGAAAGAATACACTTAAAAAAAGCCTTATTTTCTCACTCCTTCCTGAGAGAAGGAATAATACAACATTTTAACTTTCTCTTATTTTCAGCAAGGCTTCAATTCAAGTGCTAATTAAGCAGCATATACTGATTGATGCTGAATATCTCTTAGGCAATTCCTGTAGTATGTTATATCCCATATGAAAAGGATTTCAAGTGAGGGTAATAATCATATCTTCCTTGTCAAGAAGACACATGTAGATTTTCCGAGGGTGTGATATTATGTTCTTGCAGTGATGAAGAAGTGATCAATGGCCTTCTTTCTTGACGCACTTGAGAAAATCTGTGAGATAACTCACTCGTGTTACTACTGAGTGTTTCATATTTCATCATGTGATTCTAAATCTGTTGTTTATTTTTATTTTTATTTTTTCCAGAGGGGAGTTTGTTTCTTCTTATTATTTGTGTATCACACAAATAAGAAGTTGTGAAGTGCAATAGAATGTAGAGTGTGTCAGAATGCCTTCAGATTATTTCAATAATTCCTTCAGCTACAATGGTTTAATTAGATAAGTATTCTTTTAGTAAGGCCTTTTATATATCATTAATAAAATTGAAGAGCATGAAATATGGTTTCTCTGATTTTAAAAGAAACCACTTTTAGAGAAATAAAATGAAAAATGAAGAAATTGTTGAAGTCACAGTGCATGAAATTAAGAGAACCCTGACTATATTGGCAACAATTTTTTCTTTAGTATTTTGATGACCGAAGAGCTAAATAACTGTGGGCTAATTGCTGAGAGGTTTTCTTGATTTGATTCATAGGCCTTTGACAGTTATATTGGATTTAGATTCATTTGAGCAATTCGTGATCCCCATCCTTCAGTTGTCTTGAGGCTGGTGGAGCTTTGTGCTCTGGTAGAGCTTCCCTGGCTTCACAAAGTCTTCACAGGAGACACACAGACTTCTGTGTATAGAAAATACGTTTGCAGGCAGATAGATTGAAATCAATAAGGATTTGCATAAACCTGTCTTTTCTTGGATACGAAGAGCTGCAGAATCCAATATATTAGTGGGATTTTGAAAGTTCAGTGTGATTGCAAGTTCCTAGTAATCTATGCAAAAATATGATCTCATGCACTGTGACTGTAGTGAGTTTGGCTAAGGGCCAAAATCATCTGGTCAGTCACTAAACTCACCTCCTCAGTAGAATGAGGAGAAAGAAGGATGAGAAAGTTGTGGGTTGAGACAAAGTTTGCTTGACAGTGAAGGTTATAGGCAAAACTTACTCAACTTGAGGAAAATTAATATATTTCCAATTAAAACAGATTATGGTAGCAAAATACAAACACTAAAACAATTACTTTCCTTTCCCAGCTCGTAAATTCAGCTTCATTTCTTTACTCCAAATCCCTCAATCTATCTCAGGGGAGCGAGAGGGTACAATCAGTATACAGTGGTTTCTCTGCAGCTTCTTCCCTCTCACACCTCTCCCCTTCTCCATCATGGTCCCCTCCACAGGCTGCAGGGCAATCTCTGCATCAGTGCCTAGAACACCACTTCCCCCTTCTTCCTCACTGATGTTGAAGTTTCCTGTGCAGTTTCTCTTTCTTTATTCCCCCCTTCCCCAGCCTTCTTTTTACCCTCTCTTAAACACTTATGGGTGCCAACAGCTTGGCTGATGGGCTCAGCTGTGTCCTGCAGTGGATCCATTGGAGCTTGCTGTATCCAGCACAGCTCAGCACCTCATCTCTTCTCACAAAGACTACCCCTACAGCCACTCATTGCCTCATCCCTAGAAATATTCCTCCTATCCAGTACAGTACAGGGAAGTGTGTGGTTCATTCTGGCCTTCAAAGAAAGTGTATAGGATGATACATAGTTGTGACAAACATGCTGATGATGGTCCTTGAGCAATGGTTTTAGGGATGCTCTACTTTCAGAGAAAAATCATTAGATCATTAATATTTTTAGACTGCATAGAAGCCCCTGACTCCAAATTGCTCCTTAAACAAGAATAAATCTCTTAATAATTACTGCAGGTCTGTTGGGGTTAAATTTTCAATTAATTTTTGTTAGAGAAGTCCCTTTTGAGCAAGTAACTTGAATATAAGGAATGTAAAGAACATGACATTTTGAGTCATAATTCTGTCCACACTGCGTGTGCCCAGCTGAGCTGTTGTCTTTTTCAGTAGTCTCTGATCTGCTCTGTAACCTGGAAATTTCCCATGGGGAGGATGATCTGGAAATGGGCCCTTGCTCTTTGTTAAGTGTTCCCCCTTGAAGAAATTCTGGTTGTTCTAAAGCAAGTTGATATTTCGGTTTAAAAGCAAGATCCATTTACAATGATAAAGAATTCCTCTATTTTTGTTCCAGAGTAGACTTGACCAACAGTGTTCTCTGCGGAACGCTCTTTTTCAGTAAAATGCACTCATCTAAATAAAAAAAATTCACAGAAATGTGCCATTTTGAGTAATTATAATGAAAAGTTATATACAAAAATACATTTATATAGATGCTTGGTAATAGAAATCAATGCAGCATGTGTGAGAAAATGCTTAATACCACCTGGGTCGGAGCATGAAGGACTGTCTGTGGTCAGCAGGTGTGCTGCAGGCAGTATTGTACTTCGTCTACTTCCTGTCTGCTCTCTTTTCTGCCAGACACTCATGACACACCCCACAAGCCACAGAATATCTTCAGTATCATCTACCTCACTTTTCCAGAGTTTCTGGGATTGCTGTATGATATTGTATTTCATTTGAAGTCAGTGTAAGGAAGCTTGCCAGATCCAAATACTCAGAAGCCAGGTCTACATTGCTTCAGGGGGGAAATGAAAAAAGATAAACATTTCTTGATGGGGTTAGAGTGGGAATCTGTGTTTCATTAATTTAGCAGAGAAGAGTGTTATTTGGGCACGCGTGTCTGTGTGTAGAGACTAAATGGAAATGTTGGGGAATCAAGACTACTGGTGCATGAGAATGGAAATAATTATTTATGGTTCTCATGAGAGGATTGCCAGTTTGCAGGATTTGGACTGCATGCAAACTGTTTTCTTTTCCATTTCTAATTGAAGATGTGTTGTCTGTAGGGAGAGCTAACATTAAAAAACTTGAATGAAATATAAAACCATGGAAATGGGCTCAATTTGGCCTTGAAAGTGATTAACTGGCTTATACTGTGATATTCCTATTATTCCTAGGTATTCCACAGGTTGCTAAATTTACTTTTGCCTGTACAAATTCTTGTTATACAATGGCAGTGGTAAGAAGTGTTGAAGCACAAATGAAGAAAGACTTTGATTTCTAAAATAAAAATCTTTTACTTTGGAGACAAAAACAAGTACAAAGGATAATTTTTAAATGATGGCATTTGTGAAGCTTTTTAATAAAATTTATTCTGAGCAAACACAAATGTTCCATAAATATTATTATTTAAAACATAATACTTGTTAGATTAGGAGGCCTGTATGCATTTAGGAGAGTTTCATCCTATGTGGATGTAATTGAGGAATCTTTTATGTCACTTCTTATGGTGAGTCAAAATTTACTTGCATTTTGTCTTAAGCTGACTGTAAAGAGGTACTTTATTTTATTGCAGCTATGCTTTGGTATGTATGTTGCTGCTAAGTGAACATTAGACTAATGTACTTGCCACAGATATTTAATAAAAATAATTTTAATTATGTTGTGATGCTACCTTTATTCAAAATGATGTTAGAAGCATAACTAGAGTACAGTAACTACAAATTTGTAGCACTTTTTTTTTTTTGGTGGGAATGAAGATTTACAGTAGAGCTGCCGCACACAGAAAATAAAGAATAGAGCAAACACACTACAAACCATTAAAAGTCACTTCTAGAGAACTGACTTAGTTGTCTTCTGTTTGTTTGAGAAAGGCAAGAGGTCAGCTGGGAATTATGACCACACCTATATTTTCAATTAGCATTTTTTGAGATGTTGTTAGAGGCCATAAAACTATTGTTTTATGCACCAAATGAGCTTCATTCATGCCTTCTCTTAATTAAATTTGCATGTATGAATTGTGTCAGGATTAAGGCAGGAGAAGACTTACTCTCTGGATGACAGACTGCCTGGTACACCACCAAGGACTTCAGTGATTAAACTATGAGTGGATATTATTATTAAATTCTGGAGACTAAAAGGACTCAGAGAACTCTGTTACAGATTTCTAAGGTTAGATTTTTGTCTTCTTTACCTGAAATGGTTTGTATCATACTCTCTTTGTGATCCTCCAATTTCTTATTTTGCTCAGAGTAAGATTATCTGAAGTCTGAGCAGCCCTAAGTTTAAGGTTAGCTTATTATTATTGTAGTCTGAATTTGACCCTTGATGCTTTGTTTTGATTGACTTTAGAATGAAAATAAAGGGCAAATTACTTTGTCGGTCTTGTGGACACATCTATTGTGTTAATTAAGCCCATGTAAAAAGACAAGTCATTGCAATATTGTTGTGTATTTCAGAATTTTTACATATGAGCGTTTACCCACCCCTCCAAAAAAAGCCAAACCAAAACCACACACACACACACACAAAA
>VXAB01003954.1:66763-140414 GCA_013399175.1 Odontophorus gujanensis
CACACACACACACAAAACAAAACAAACAAACAAAAATCCCACCAAAAAGCTGAAATTCTCCATATCAAGTAAATACGTTTATTGTAAGTAAGATTTCATAAAGTAATTCCTTCTTGAATCCTCCACACATCAGAATGATAGGACTTTATATTAATATTAATGTTCAATTGGCATGGTTTTTGTGCAGCGGATTTACTATGTGGCACAATCATCACATAAAAGTGATTTCTATCAAGTAAATAATAATTGTAGCAGCTTTCTAGACTCCATGGTTCTGATTTTGTGGAGGGCCCTGCCTAGTGTAAAATCATTACATAGGAAGAGAAAGAAAGACGCTCTTCTGTCACCTGATAGGATTTGCTTTGTTTACGTCTGAGAGAAAACTTTGGCTTTCTGGAGGTAAGAACTGATCATATGCTGCTTCTTTCCCATTCCATTTGAAAGAGTAGAATAGCCCTTTCATTTCTGACTGTGGCAGGCCTTCAGTTAGGTATACACTTCTTTAGCTTCTTTGAAAAATAGCTTGTTTAACTAAGAGGTTTCTCTGGAAACTGATATTTTTCAAAAGTAGAAAGCTATTTGCTCAGAGTTGTTTGGGACTTGATGTTAAAAAAATGAAGCTGAAAGTATCGGGTAGTCACTTTTTCATCATTCTTTGGAATAGTGTAAGTTACTTGGTATAGGAGGATCTTTATATGTATACTGTGTTGGACGTGAGTTGATGCCTAATATAGCTAATTATAAAGCTAGTCTGTATCATCTTACCTTAGCTTATAGATTCAGCAAATTAGTTTTAATGCATTTCACATGCACTGTGAACCTTTAAGTGAAAGTAAATTTCAGATCCAGAAAAAAAAAATTGCAGACTAGTAATTAGAACCCAACTTTCCTTGCACTGACAGCAATTGAGTTGTTTATTAAGTCAATGTACCAAAGTAACAGAGCAACATCACACTTGATTGAAATCTTGGCCAAGTATGACAGATGTTTTCAACTCGTTGTCAATCTCAAGTATGTTTTAATGAGTTTCAAGTGGCTGGAGCTCCCCTCTGCAGATGCCACTGTTACTGAAACTATGAAAAGAATCTTTAGAGTAATGATGGCATGGAAAATTCTTTGAGTAAATGGTCTATCAGAAGAAATCCTGACTAGCAACACAAGTGCAGTTCCGAATTATCTTCGCATTTTGAATCTGAAGATCTGGTGCAAAATCATTTTCGTTTAGGTGAATACCCCAAGTAAAGGTGAAATTTTGGATGGGAGCGTTCTTTAAGGATTACTTGTAATTCCTGCTTCTAAGTAACAACTGATTACAGCTATTTCTGCTTACACTTCTAGGTCTGGCTGGGAGTCTGAAGAACAAAAGCACATCAGAATAAAACTCACAACAAATATTTAATTCAACATTTTATACTGGGATAAGCAGAAAGTTTGATGACTGTACAACTGCAAAACTTCAAACTGGATCAAGAGCAAAGATGGTGATGGAAACACTGACAGAAAGTTTTGCCTGTTCTTATGAGTCTGTATAAAATCTCTGAATAAAAAAAAACCCAAAACATATATTTCACATTGTTTGTGCTGATATTGAAACAATCTAAAGCAGTTTTTCTGACTCAATATGTATAGACTGGTAAAATATAGAAAGTCATAAGGAAATTGTGTATATAGAAATACTTGAAATTAGGTTCTTGGCCCCAAAATATAGCAAAGAGTACTCAATTTTATCAAGTAATTAAATTTAGATTAAATTTAATAACTAGAATTTGTCTGTTCAGAAAAATGTAATTTATAATATTATGATATTTATTATTCTACACAGGAGATTTAACATACATATTCTGTTGAAATACATATGAAAATAAGAGCTTCTTTCTAATGAAAAGATTTCTTTGGCATAAATATGCAGCAAAAGATTCACAATTTATATAGCTTTTGCACTGGCATGTGATTTTTATTTACAGAAGAAATGTGTTGAAAATATTGTTTCTGAATCATGAATCTAGAATTTCATATAGCAGGGTCTAATGACCGCATTTGCTCAGAAGAATCCCTTAATCTCTGAAAGCTGCTCTGAAAACAACAAGCAAAACTGATTTTGTGCCAACCAGAGCTCATTTTTATTCTTTCAGAAAGACAGAGTTATGTGCTCCAATCCAATGTCATTAGAACTCATACTTTTATCTCACTGAGGTACGTGTTAAAATTGGGCCTTAAAGCAGCTTGTACAAAAATTCTTTGATATTCATATAAGCAAATGAGATATCATATTTTGTGAAAGCTGTTATTCAAACTGGCATCTCCTGAGATCTGGCCATTTTGTTGTTCTTATGTTAAGCTTGTTGAAACTTGCCTTTTTTCTTCTTCCAGCTTTACTATTATCATTTGGTGTATACCCTATGCATGGATGGGGAACATGAGAAAGAACAGTTTATGAATAGAGGTACTACTGAAGTCTGGGATAATTCCTTGTAGCCATCTGCAATGGAGAACAGAAATGAACGCTGATGTGGTGCAAGTTTGGAGATAAGAAGACAATTGTTTGAAAGAGGGTTGTTTGAAGCAATTTTCTGGATATAGTTGTCTAACATGAAGTATGAAATGGGTCAAGTATGTATGTGTCTGTCCCACTTTCCAGGCTGTGGCTATCAGGCAGAACTGCAAAATGTTCTGACTGTACACCATACCAAAGATATGCTGGTATTTTGTTGTAATTAGTAATGCCTCTCTTTATTAATCACAGGGCATTAAAATCAAATATGCAAGGTTATCACCTACTTAAACTTCTTCCTAAAGAAGAAAGAACAATACTTTAAAACTGTTCCAGTTTGCATAAAAAAAAGCATACTAGCATTTTTGGCACTTTAAGTCATTGATAGGATATTCTGGTTCAGTCACTGTGAAAATAGATCTCTGAGAAACCTGGCATTAGAAATTTTGATTCACATTTTCACTGGAATAAATCACACTTTAGGTTTCAACTTGTGAGGAAAATCGGGCATTTGCTTGAGAAGCCTCTGGTGACTCTCAAACACATATGCTGATTAGTACTGGTGTGTCACCAGCTGGAACTACTTAAACTGGAGGGCACTTTTGATTCTTCCCCTCTCCATCTGTAATTGGCAAGTGTATTTTCTGCCTACAATCAATTGCTTTTACATTCTGAGTAATATCTCTAAGTAAGAATAAATATTACATTAGCTACAGAAGCTATTGATTTGAGGAAGAAAATGCCCTTTCTAAATGCCACTTGAGGTGACTGATGTATAAAGAAAATCTGTGACATCATTAACATTGCCGATAATCTTGACACTTTGCAAACCAAGGAATGAACACAGGTAAATGTGGTTCTTTATGAATCATGGCATACAGACAAGGGAAGGATAAAATGGGAACATCACATAAAAAGACCAATCTATTGAACTAGTAAGCTTAAAAAAAAGTAAACAAAAAATCCTGCAGATACATCGCACAAAAAGTACCAGAGGCTCTGTTTTTTTTGTTAAAAAAGAAACTGGAACAGCAAATTCAACTTTCAGTATCCTGGAGACCAACAAATGGCTGTCTGTTTTCTTGCAGCACATGGACAAATGTGTGTTATGGCACAGTTCTAGGTTCACAGAGTATGTATTTTCAGACCTTGATGTATTCACCTAGATGGTAGCCATCATGCAGAAATATCAAGATTATAGGATTTGGATGGATGTTTTTGTTCAGTATGTATTTAAGTTTTGATATTGCATTCCTGTTGATCCTTCTGAACACCGTAATCTGTATCTTCAGTGATCCTTGCTAATAACTGATCATTTTTAGCTACTAAGTTGTGTTCTGTGAAAGATGGGGAGAGGAGAATTGGGAGAAATTGTTTTCTGTTTTCTCGTTCTAAAGCATGACAGATTTCTAGTAATCCTTTTTGAGCTTGAAGAAAATGTTACTTCCTCAAGTGAGGTACCAGAAGTTTCCAGACCAGAGATCTTAACTTCTGCAATAGCATTCTTACAAATTACAGGAACCTCAGGTGATACTTTGTGATGGCAGGGAAAGCTGAAATTAGTCAGAGTTGCAAGTTTTTGAGAACTGAAAAGCTCTAGACCTAGATTTTAATTAGTCTTATTTGCCTGGAAGTCTGATTACCAGTAAGTACACAGAAATGATGGACTAGCATCCTGTGGAAGACAAAAACTCTTTTTCCTTTTTTTTTGTCTTGAAGTTTGCTTCATGAGGACTTTCTGGTGCTAAGACTCTAACTGACAACTGCAGATTATCTAGGTGGATGTCACCATGCTACAGTGCCTCTGCTCGTGGTTGTAAAGATAAGCAGAAGTAGGGTCAAGCAGTCTTTTTCTGGGTACAGCTTGAAGAAGCTGACCACTGCAAAAGGCGATAATGCTTGTGCATGGCATGGCAGTCCCTGCTGGCTTATCTGTTGGGCTAGATAAGTCACAATAACAGAGAGAAAAGAAAAAAAAAANAACTGAAAAGCTCTAGACCTAGATTTTAATTAGTCTTATTTGCCTGGAAGTCTGATTACCAGTAAGTACACAGAAATGATGGACTAGCATCCTGTGGAAGACAAAAACTCTTTTTCCTTTTTTTTTGTCTTGAAGTTTGCTTCATGAGGACTTTCTGGTGCTAAGACTCTAACTGACAACTGCAGATTATCTAGGTGGATGTCACCATGCTACAGTGCCTCTGCTCGTGGTTGTAAAGATAAGCAGAAGTAGGGTCAAGCAGTCTTTTTCTGGGTACAGCTTGAAGAAGCTGACCACTGCAAAAGGCGATAATGCTTGTGCATGGCATGGCAGTCCCTGCTGGCTTATCTGTTGGGCTAGATAAGTCACAATAACAGAGAGAAAAGAAAAAAAAAAAAACAACCAAACAGAGAAATTTGAGATAAAAGGCCTTCACTAAACTAAGGACTTCGGAGAAGAACTCCCAAAAGAAAAAAAACCTTTAACAGAGAATTCCCTGAGAGGAAAACCTCTTTGGAAGTACTCCCCTTGACCTGCTTGCTGTGAAGCTTCCTGGCTTTCTCCCCTCAACCACAGTGACCAGACAAGTTCCTGAGATCAACGGACCTACTATGAACCTTGCTAGACCCACGGTGGTGATTATAGCTCTCTTGCTTTCTATCAAGACTCCTTGCTTTTTCTCTTTTCTATCACCCATCTTCACTTCCCCATATCCTTAAGCAACTAGGATTTATAATAAACTGGTTGGGCTAACATTTGACCCACTGTGTCTTAATCTCGCCATCGGATATACATAGATTAAAAGGAACCTCTTCTCCCTCCTACAAACTGGAGTGAGACACATCCCCCATGACAGCAGTTAACTGGCTGCATTTTGAAGTGTTTGGCGCATATGCTGTATCTTCTAAATGATTTACACTCCATAACTGAAGGTAGAACCTGTGAATATACTAATCCTATAGGAATGATCTTTTAATGCACTATCCCCTGGTTTTCTTTAAAACTTATTTCTATAGTGTGTTAGGATCATAACAAAAGACTCCCCTTGTACCCCATTTTCTATGTTCACTAGTTGCTACTCCTTGAATTTAACAAGATACACAAGTTCTAATGTACCTGTGTTCCTTCCCTTCAGGTGAAACTGTACTCACAGCAAAAATTTTATGAGTTATAAATAAGAAAAGAAATAAAACACTGAGAATATTCAACATGAGTAAATCTCTGTCTGTTCAGAAGAGTGGAAGAATGAATTGTGAATTTTGAATCTCCTCTGTAATGTTAATAAACTTCCCTGAGGTGAGTTGCTGGCAAAGTAATGTCTCTTCATTGTTTACGTTCTAGTTACTTACACATTTTATAAAATGGTTTTCAGAATCACAAATTGAGGGTTTCTTCCTGATGCATTTTGTACATCTGCCTTCCATGCTGATGTCATTAATCTTAAAACAACAAAAGCAACAAAAACGATAACAACAAAAAGCAGTCTATGAGTAAATGGCATGGTATTGTCTATATATTTTAACCAGACTGAAGAAAATTCATTAAGAATGTCAATTCAGTTTTTAATCCTTTCTAAGATCATTGGGATTTCTAAGTTTTATACATCATTGGAGATCTATCTGTACTGCTGATGTCAGAGAGCAAGTCTTTTCATTGCAACAGTATCATGTCTTAAAAAACTGCCTATAAAAGCCAAGGAAGTAGGACAGCGTTCTATCCCAAACCAGTTTGAAATGTTTCCTGTGCAAAGCCTTTTTGGGCAGAACAGCTGACTGGAGGCTGAAGGGGCTGCCTGTACCACCCCATAGAATATGTAGCTAAAGTCACAAAGCTGTGGATTAGTGCAGTTGCCCTGTTGATATTTTTCTTCTAATACTCAGTGCCCTGGTAGCTGGACACAGTATTGTTTTGAATTGGAGCCACTGTGATCTCTTTTCTATTTGTATCTTCTTAAATTTTCAAAGTCTCTGTTGCTTTGATATATCAGCTTCCAGCATTATCAGCACTCAATGTTCTTTTAAATTAAATGTCAAGAGGTGATGACATGTGTCACTGATATCATCTTTCACATTATCATGCAAAATATACATTTTTGACTACATTGTTCTTTTATGTAGTACTTTGGTATGTAGTGAAGCTGTTTAGGATTTCTAAGAGTTCAAGGCTACGTGCCCAAACCTTCTGTACTTCTCTGAAAAAAAAACAAACAACCAAACAAAAACAAACACCTGGAATGAAATACCATTTAAGCTCTTGCCTGTAAGCTGCAGCCTACTGCTAGATGTTAGCATCTGCGATGTAAAACCAAACTTCACAAAAATTCTGTGTTAGTGTCATCTCCTTGAACAGCGAATGTGGAATTTCTACTTAGCATAGTCTGCACATATGGCACTAGGGGGCTCACATGGCAATACGGTGAACTCAGGAGCAATGAAGTGTCATTTTGCGATCCTTAAATGCCAGCAGGACTCTTGTTAAACTGAGTAACCGGGTAGTTAGCAGAGTCAGCTGTCTGCTTTGCTCACTTCTAATCAGACTCAGCGTGCTCCCTTCTGTGCTAAGCAAACATCTTGCTCTCTAATCAGATGACCATTTCAGGTTTAGTTTTATTCTAGTTCTTAATCTGAGGGTATTTTTAAGAAGTTGTGAGCTACTGTAAATAAGGATGGCTTTAGGTGTCTCACTAAAACCCCATTCCATTTTCCCAGAGATGGCTGTACTAAAACAAGATGAGTGTATTTAACCTTAATTTAAAAGCTTGGCCAGTTTGGAATTAAGAAAGCATGGAAACTGAGGAAGCAAAGCCCCAGACAGTAAATAGTCTCAAAATGTCGAGTCCTAAGAAAGTAAAATATCCTGCTTTTCTTCTTTGGTTCTAAGTAGTAGTCTCTTTGGAATTAAACTGAAGTAAGTAACTCAGTAGCATAAGAACCTGCTCGTGACATTCCTCACACCGCAACCTTTGTTTGAAGTACGTTTGATGAGATTAGAATATGTGACCATCTTGCATGTGTAGATTTTACAGCTAAGAATTAATGATGCTTCATAACCTCAGCGGAGAGAGCTTCACTGTGCTGTACTGAAAAGCCTTAATTTGATATTTGAAAATGGAACAGCCACAGAAAGATCTTAAAAAAAAAATACTACAGGCTATATCTTGCAGGCTTTCATAAAAACGTGAGATGAAAGACAGCAGATGGATTTATCTTTTCACTTAGAAGCAAAACTACGAATGAGCTTCATATAAACAGATCTCTCAGCCAAATATAGCTTGACAGTAATTCCATAGCATTCATCAAGTCAAGGGAAGTGATTATGCATGATGCCATGAAATAATGTGAAAGTAGGATATCTCATATGATTTCAGTCTTTCAAACCTGAGTTCATTAAATACAACTTTTTGAAGAAAATGCTAACCTGTGTTATAACAATTCTCTTCTTCATCTATTCTTTAGAATGGTGAACAGACCTTACTTACACCTTTCAAATTCTCATTTCCAGTAATCTTAACATTACCGAAACAATTCCCAGACTGCAGATAGTACTGTGACTTTTGACTTTAAAATGATGAAAGTGAATTTTTAAGCTTTAAAACAATTTTCCTGAATATCAGTCTAGCAGGTATGTTTTACATATCTTACTCAGACTGTCAATGTAATAGTGGCATCTGCTACAAAAAACATGGAAAAAACACATAGTCAGAAAATATATTATGAGATGAATTGAAGTCTTGCTTCCTTCCTTTGTAATATCCCAAGGTAGGTTTGTACTGCCAAGGAATAAACTGAGGTATTTCCTTAATTTATTCTAGCATAATAGAAATTTATAAATGGCAAATTTCTTAGCAATTACTTCAGTAAAATGTACTTAAAATTTACTTATTTTTTTATCTACTAAATCGTGAATGTCCAATCTTTTGGTTTGCTTGGGCCATATTGAGTGAAGAGGAATAGTCTTGGACCACATATAAAATATATAATGTAGTTATTGTATATAAATAACAATACTTATTCTATATATATATTCATTAAAATGTAAAAAAGCAAGCAAAAAAAATTATAAAACTAGTGAGATATTTCACTTTTTTTTGTTTTTTTTTATGTGTGTGTGCGAAATGCATCAGTTTCTGGTTCAGTGGAAGTGGTTACAATTCTTATTGAGTTCTCAAGATGTTCAGCAGAGATTCTTGATAAAATAATACCCTTCCTGTGATGCATCCTTGAAAAAGTTGTTTACAAATGTACATGCTGCCAAAAAGCAACAAAATGAATAAAGTGTGATTGTGAAGCACAGGATATTTTTCTCTGTTGAGACAGGTCTTATAAAAGTCTAGTAAAGAGATGTGATCAGATTTTAGTTTGAGTTGGATATCTGATTGCAACTTATTTTTTATTTGTCATAATTTGAGCTTGCCATGATTTAAGTTTCATTTCATATGTTGTTACGATTTGGAACCTAGCACAGATAACTTGATTTTCACTTTTAAGACGTGTGCTTAACTCCTTTAAATGAGTGGTTAAATCCACTGAAAATGATAAATCTGTGAGTCATTTTTCATCTTCAAGTTCTGGCACAGATTTTCCTTTTGATTCCATAAATGACTTGATTTAATTTCACAAATCGTAAAATCAATTTAGCATTTGACCCTGGTTTAGCTACCTTCCATCAGAGAAATAAATGATGACCCTCTAAACAGCATTCATATCTTTCAGGAACTCCTGGAAATGGCAGTGATTCAATCCATTGGACATTATGAAATTCACAGCTTTGATGATGATTTGCACAACATTATCTGCTTTTAAAGTTTTCTCACATGAATTTTCTTGATGTACAGTGCAGTGATATTTTACTGAACGAGAGTTTCTGGTAGCAATTGCATCATCTCCTATTAATAAGTCTCTCTATTTACTGACCATTGCTGGGGCATAGTATATTCAGATAGTATATTCAGAGCAGAAGCTGTGGAGCAAGATAAAAAGCATGAGAAAGGAAGGCTGAGAACCAAGGACATCCCAGAAGAAAAGGAAAACAAATTCAAGTAAGCTGTGTGGTGGCCATGTGATGAAGACCATGACTGGAGGAAGAGTGCATGGCTTGGAAAGACTCATGGCCCTGACTGGATAAGTGTTTGTATGCGTGGTTAAGGCGTGTTTGTGGTATGTTTTGTATACATGTAAAGGCAGGTGGGAAAGTTAAAAGACAAAACATGTGAATGTATATAAGGGATGTTAGAACCTGTAATAAATGATCTGGATCATCAACATCTGAGGTTGTTCCTCAGAAGCTGCATCATACAAATCAAGAGTTTAGTTGTGTCTTTCAATAGCACCAAAGAAGCCATTTCTTCAGGGACATGATATTTATCAGTACCCTTAATGAAAATGGCAAGTTGAGCTGTATCTGTGCCATCAGTACTTTCACCTATTGCCCAAGCATAAAATATGAAATTAGCAGCTTTACTCTTCAAATTTATGCCATTAGATTATCCTGTTTCTTGAGTTTGCCTGGCTACAATCTGGTGAGACAAACTGATTTTAGACAAATCTTCATTTTCATCAGGACAGTTGATATCTGTCATCCTTTCCGTACATTGCTTAATAAACTCATCACCAGGAAATGTCTTTGATTTTTTTGCCTATCAGATTTGCTACTACATAACAGAGTCTGTTTGAGTCTTATATTTTTAAAAAGGATTTTGTTGAGATGACAGATTTCAGCTGTACTATTTTGTTTTTATGTAGTGTTCCTTGATATGTATCAAATTTGGCAATGTTTCTGCAGATAATGTATTTTAAAATTGTGCTCTTTGAAAACCGACAACGTTTCCTTACAAATTAAGCATATTACTGTACTACTTGTCTTGACAAAAAATTACTTATCTGTCCATTTTTCTTTGAAAACTCTTCCTTAATCCACAGTTTTTCTGGGTTCTGTTTTCTTCTGAGATGCCATGAAGTAGGTTGAAATATTACTACTGCGAGTCACTGCATTTTTCTCATCAAGCAGACCAAGCGCATGCCACACATATGTGATGGATGAGAGAAGCAGTGTCAGCATTGTATTGTGCCCTTCCTGTCCCTTGGCTCCAGCCCAGGTGGTGCTGATCATATACCAGTGGTTTGATTGTTCCTGAGCAATGGGTATATACTAGGACAGAGCCATCACTATGATGGTGCAGGGCAGGGGATGGCCACAGTATGAGCTGTCCAAGGATATGTGTGGCCCAGAGGTTGTAGCTTGGACACACCTGCATGAAATCATATAACTTATAAGTTCTTAACTTTCATGATGTATGGGAACTGCTGAATCCCCGCCTCAACCACTGATTGGTCACCTGAGGTGAGCACCGAGTCAGCCATGGGGGCACAGGTGGAGGTGATAATACCTGTGTGATTGGAAGGGGTGGAGCCTGGCTCCACCTCTCCCAAGCTCCATTTAAGGGCTGACCACCACCAGGAAAGGATCTCTTCTTGGGGATCCCTCCTACATGTTGTCTACTGCGAGCCTCTTTCATCTGAAAGGTGAGCCATTTTCCTTTTTGTATTATTTGTGTACTGCCTATATAGACCTATTCAAATATACTATCTTCTGTACTATTTTTTGAGTATCATCTTTGAGATTCATCACGTTACACATGATGAGGTAAGAATCAAATGCCGTTGTAGGTTTGACTTTTACAGGCTTTCACTACTTAAAAAATGCAGTATTAATGTTCTATGTTGTGTTTTTATACATGACTCATAGCCAATTTGAAAAAAAAAATACTACTTTAGAGTGTCTAAATACTATGGCTTCTCAAGATCACATGTATACCTAGATCCACTTCATTCTACTGGGAGGCAGGTAGCTGGCTAACTATCATCTGGATATGTCAAACTTTATTTTTTTCTCAATAAAGAATTAATAGCATATATTGAATATAATGAGATGTATGTAAGTGTTTTCTTTGTTTTGTTGAATTGGATAATTGTATTTTTCTCTTGCACTGGTTAAAGTATAGAGGTTTCTCCATTAAACTTTACATGCTTTCTATGCTGTTATGTGTCTTTGAAATGATTAATTGGTAAACCAAAGCACAACAGCAAAAGAGAATGTCTTTGTTGATGAGTCTGGAAGATTATGCCTGAACACACAGAGTTGGTGAGTTGTGCTACAAAATCTCATTTTCACAAACAGACGGCTTGTGCACAAGAATAGTGGGCAAGCCAAGGGAAGAGCTGGCACTATAGCTCACAGAAATTAACTGTTCAGGTGCACAGACACAGCAATCTGATATGTGCCTAGCTGTAAGAACTCTACCAGACTGTGGAATGCTGGGTGTTGCTGGTGTTATTTTGCCAAATAGTGACTGTCCAACTTCAGGCTAAAGACTGAATTAAAAAGAAAGAAAAGCATACCAAAGTTCCCTACCAAGTTCTATGTAATTACTCAAATTACAAGCAGAATAATCTGTTCCCTAGTTGTAGTGAGGAATAAAAATCCACAAGTTCTATAATGATGAAATTTGTGAGCAAACAAGTAAGATTAGCGATGTTGGTAATGTTTAATGAAGGAGATCATTAATAACAGTTTACACATTCAAAAAAATATCTTCAAAAGTAGTTGTAAACACAGAAGAAAAGATTTGCCACTTTCAGAATGTTTGAGACCAACATGAGCAACAAATGATCTCTAGTGCAGATTGTAAGAGAATAATTAATGATGCAGTGCAGAAACAAATACACGACAGACTGCAAAGGCATTCACAGTATTTCATGGTTTTCTTGTATTCTTACTTGGATCAATGCATTAACTATGTTTTTCTTTTCTTTTTTTTTTAACACAATGTAAACAGTTGACTTAGTTCTCTGCCAATAGTGTAAGGACTCTTCTGAATCTCAGAAATCTAGAAATAACTTTCTGGTAATCATTAACTATGTCTTTAAAACTTTGTGAATTCCAGATCCAACATGCAGTAAATGAATGTTGGTAGTAGGCAGTGAGTTCTTGGTATCTGAATCTGTTGTACAGGACTTATATTGCTCCAGATGTTTGCTGGGTTGTAAATGACACATTTACTTCAATACTACCTCAGAGTATTTAGTGACTGAAAAGATAAACAATTTTTTCAATAGTAAATTGTCGAGTATATTATTGATCACTTAATAACTGTAAAACAACTAATAAACTGTAGCAACAACTTGTCTCCCCTGAGCAATACAGCAACCAGATTTGGAAGAGTAGTGATTCCTTTGTACCAGGAAGTGGATTATCTGTCTTTACTTTTTTTGTTGTTGTTTTTAAATTCTCATGCATGACTCCATTTGCCATAGAAGAATGGGCTCCTATTCATCCATCACCTGCAGTGCTATGTTAATAAAGAAGTCAGAAAGTGTGCTGATATAAAACATAATTGGTTTATTATGTTGTGCAAAAACAGTGGTGACAGCATGCATAGCCGCCACCAAAAATGACATTTTTGACAGTTTGTGACAGCTCTTGAGTACCTGACTCCTTAAACAGTATTGAAACACTTGGTGAAATGCAGTGTATATGCATATAATATGTTTGTATTTAAATAAAAGTAGGATTACAATTTTTTACTTATCTTGAACTCAAAGCATTTATTAAAACATACAGAGAAGAAGCTGAAAACAGCTCATTAGGGTTCTGCTCATTGCTCACTGAACTTCAAAACTTCGAGGTATTTGCTCAAGAGAAATGGTCTACTGTATTGATCTATGGCATTTTCATGAAGTTACTCTTTTTTTATTAGTATTTTTTCTACTTCAAAAACTCTATGTTGAGGTCTTAATTGAATTCCAAGTGTGATAAAAAGACACATACTGAGCAGGGTGGAATGAGAAATGTCACTCAGTTTCTGAGTAAATGCCATATATTCAAGTCACCTTCTCTATATTGCCTAGGGGAATGGGTGGTATTAAATAAAAAACAAATAAATAAAATGTGAAGAATATTCAGACCTACTTAATAGTATTAGAACACATCCAGTAGTCTTGCTATGTATCTGGTTAGCAGATATGTTTTTCTAAGATTATTCTCTGTTTTCTGTTGACATAACCAGAAAATGCTCTAGTCTGATATGTTAAGATTGTTTTGGAGAAGACAGAAGCCTATTTAATCAGCATAAAAGAAACAGAATGCTGTAGAAAATATAACACAAGATAGTAGCTTCAAAGTATCTAGTTTTGTTGCTCCTTTACCATCTCCCTTGAAGTATAACACAGCTTAAAAAAAAAAATCAATTTATGTCTGGGCAAATCGATGTGTGCAAAGTAGATGACAATGAAATGTGTAAAATGACAGTTTTACTCAGCAGAGGAAATTAGAGCAAGAAGGCACAAGAACTTAAAAAGAAGCCAGCATATCTCCTTTCCCCACCTGATGTTATGAAGGAAAGCAGGATAATTTTAAACTGTCCTACAGTGCTAACTGTATGATACATCATAAGAGATTGAGATGACAATTTGCATTCAACAGAGACACTGTATGACAACGCTGCATGTTCTGCCTAGTCTTGGAGCGGGTAGTGCAAAAATGAGATGGTTAGGTGTCTAAATCACATAAATGACTGTTTCATCTGTCACTGTGATAGACAAAAGCCAGTAACAACAAATAAAATAAATCGACCAAAATGCAATTTTAAATCAAATTACTTACCATCAGTAGAAATACAGAAATAGTATTTCTTAGGAAAACTCCAATAGCAACATGTGGCAACTTACTGAAGCATGCTTTCACAGCAATACAGTGGGGAATGTTTTGCGTTAATTCCATTACTGCTCCCAGAATTTCAGGCATTATTCTATACCCATTAGTTTGGCAATTTCACCCCATTGTGCCTCAAGCATTTGAGGAACAGAAGGATGTCTGGTAACCATAGTCTGAGAAATGAGAACTAACAAAACCAAGCATCCAAATGCAAGACAACTTTCTCTAAATAAAATGGCTATTGTGTGTGGCTGCTCAAGCACAGGAATCTCTGTCCCTTGAATAGGATTAATTTGAATGGATTCTTCTTTTTTAATATGGTGTGAGCTACACAGAGAAATTAAATTTTTATTTCCTTTCAGAGATTGTGTATGCTAGGTAACAGGTAGAAATTAAGTGAAAGGCTTTATAAAGTTCTAAACTCTAAAAGAAGTGGAAAAGTTAGAGAAAAAAGTGAAGGGCCAGTATTTAATCTTCTGTGTTAAACATATCCACCTGACTTGTTTAACAGAAGCAGAAATTAACATAAAAAAACCTTAGTGTGTGTTTCAACATCTGGAACTTCAAAGCAGCTCAGCAGATGTTAGCTATTTGTTCAATCCCATTGAACTCCTGTAAGTTAATGACAGACTTAAGCAAATACATTTTAGGGTCCTTTACTGATACAGGGTATGCAAAGCAAAGGTTTGTTACTGAGTTATACGTGGAGGGGTGTATGTATAAATTCAAATTAATTTACTTATCAGGCAACGGTTGTGTTTGTGTAACTGTGCCTTGAATTTGTCAGGCTAATGCCTGATAGTTTGTTGTGAACATGATTTGCAGAAGACTTTAGCTTAACTGAAACTATGATTAAAGTCTGTTTCAGTTTTTCCAAGCTGGTTGCTTGGCAAAGCATCAGTATGATATCAGCAGCTATTGCATATAAAGTAGCCTGTTCTAAGTCAGTGGCATACAGTGTGTCCTATTCAGCACTGGCTTAACCATAATTTACTCATTGGAAGTGCACCCAGATTTATGCTGGCTTATTAATTTAAGAGAGAATTGCAAGGAAGGCTTTGCAGCATGTAACCATGGAAGCACAGCTATTGAATGGCATCCCACTAGACTGAACGATCCAGACATTTTTTCCCTAGGGGAAATTCACTAATTGTGGTGGATTTTTAAAGTCCAACTGTTGCATTTGAGGAAACTGCATGCTTCTCAACAGTGTACAGATTCCATGTTATTCATCTGCTCAGTTTGAGGAGGAATCTCATCCTTGTATACAATCCCCTAAATTAAACTGTGTTCTTCATGGGAAAATATATGGGAGGATATGCTTGGAGGACAATAGCCCATGGTCTATATTTTATTGAAAGGTGATTAAGAGCAGAGGCATAAAAGGCTTTAGTTAATTATGCTGATAACAACAGTCATATAGTGAAATATGCTTGTATGGGAACTGTTGAATCACAGCCTGAACCACTGATTGGTCATCTGAGGTGAGCACCGAGTCAGCCGCAGGGGCACAGGTGAAGGTAATGTACCTGTGTGATTGGAAGGGGAAGAGCCTGGCTCCACCTCTCCCAAACCCCATTTAAGGGCTGAGCACCACCAGGGAGGGATCTCTTCTTGGAGATCCCTCCTGTGTGGAGTTAATGGTGAGCCTCAACCATCATAAAAGGTGAGCTGCTCTCTTCTTGCTAGTTGTCTGTATACCATCTACATAAGCCTACAAAAATATGCCATCTTCTGCACTATCTTTCTTGAGTGCCATTCTTGGGGGTTATTTGTCCTACAACGCTTCAGTTAAAATGTAGGTATAACTGCTGTATAAAATGAGAAACTTGTGTAGAGTTAGGTTTTTATACATATATTTTATAATCTTTTCTAATTACCAATATGATTTGGTAATAACAAATCCTTTTGTATTAAATGATAATAGAATTATCTTAGTAATTTTAAATACATTCATTGAAAAATGTTAAGAACAGCCATGGTTTTCGTTATCATTTTCAAGTCACGATACAGCCGGAGATAATTTAAGATAGAAATATATTTTTAAGATTTTTATTATTTTTTTTACTGTTTAGACATAGGTTAAAATTTCATTAGTGACTGCGTAATGGTAATTAAAATGTTTAGTGTATCTCTGTGATGATGGGTGGTGTCTGCTTGTTACTTTGCAAGTACTTTGCTGGGCCGTTTTGCATATTGCTGCCTCTACTGAAACATTTTCTGTCTATGGCTAATGGTCCTTGTATTATGTGAACAGAACTGAAAAATAAACAACACTGCTGTAATGGTACTTAATGATACTGCAATAGTCTGAAGCTGTTAAGTATGCATCTCAATTAAATGCTTATAGGAAGATAGGGATGCCTAGATGTAGTGCACTGAAGACTTGGGCGTAGTAGAAGTACATGCCTAATAATAGATTCCTAATCAATTTTCCCTTATCTATGTGATTTGATAATATGAAGCCTATCCTAGCCTTCCATCTTTTACAATATGTGTCATTTTCTGGTAATCGTTCTTTATATGCTAATTGATGTTTTTTTCCTTGTTGATGAGCTAAGTGGGAGAAACATGAACCTATTCATCATTCTTTTCTTCACTAAGGGGAAATATTTCTAGAGTGTTTATAATGATACAATTTATTTTGCAAGGGGATATGTTTCCACAATCTGTTTTGAATGACAGTGGTAGTTCTTATAATAATGTTCTTTACTAAGTGATACAGGAAGTAAGATTGTCAGCCCAGTAAAATGCTAGCAATAGTTACCTTCTAGAACAAAACAGAACAACCACCTCTCAAGCCCCAAATGCCAAACCATGTGAAGAAAACTAACAAAACAACAAAAAAAGCTGTAGAAAAGTTCTTTGACTGTTCCAGACTCTATTCTACTCACCAGCCTTTCACTGTAATGATTACAGAAGTATGGATGCCTTTTATTTTCCATGTTAGATTTTGCTATGTGGTAACAACAGAACAGTGGGCGATGCTGAAAGGCATGAAAGCTTGCAGTACAGCCTACCTCTCACTAGGAAGAACTGTCGAGAGATGCTAAAAATACTTTTTTGTTCTTCCTGTTGCCAGTGTGAGACTGTCAACTGAAAATACAGATATGGCAAAGTACTTTGAATGCCCTTGGGCAACAAGAAGGATGCATGTTTTCTAGCAATCTCTGGGTATGTAGTGGGTCATAGTTTGTGCACACATTCATACCTTTCCTTCAGTTGGTCTAGTATACATGAGAGGTTAGTACTGTCTTACTTTTCTGATGATGCTGTAGGATCTTGTTGCTTCAGAACATCATTTATGAAACAGCTTTTACTGGAGCTGTGTGTTACACTTCTCTAATACTAATGAAAGCAGTGACAGCAAGAAAGTGGAAGTAATGTGTCTTCAGTCTTCTGTGTTTGCTCTTTCTGCAAAGTTAACCATGGTTTCAACTTGTTAGCAGTGTTGCTGTCATTACAGAGACCTTTATGCTGCAGACTGGAAGTAGTGCACGGTAAGCTGGCTGCTCCTTGTACAGAGGGTTGCATATGCACACACTTACATTGGCTCACAAAAAGAGCAGTGCTGCTAGTGCATTTTATTTTTGCTATTTAATGTGTCCAGTGGTACACTGCTTTCCCCCTGCGACTGCTACTGGGGGCATGGTCTCCAGGATTTGGTGCTGTAGCTCTGTTGTCTTTGAGTCTTAGCAGCATACTGAAATATTAAATTACTCTAAAAAGTGGAGTTTGGATGTGAGGAATACTCAGTGTGTTTATAAAATTTGGTTAGACTTTTTAACAAAACAGGCCTTACAAAGTTGTTAATAAGTAGGTATTGTGAAGAATGTTGTAATGTGCTAATCTCTTGCTGTGGCCTTTTATGCAGTCAGCTAAACCAGAATAAAGCAAGCTGTCAAAATAATGAAAGGACAAAGAAAAAGAGCTGTGAGATGGCATTTAGGCACCGGGTTAAAAAAACTAATGGAATATCCTTTAGTATGTGGAAAGATGGAGAAAGGGAAAACTTTAAAAGAGCAAAGTAAGGACTTAGTAAAAATTCAAAAAAAGAGTGTTAGTTGAAATAATGCCACTGTTTTATCAGAAAGTTTAATTTTTATTTCTGAATGCTCTGACTTGAAAAGAAATATTCAGTGGGGGACATACGGTGGAAGACGTCACGATGTTATCCATGACAGGAACACAACGGAAAAAAAAGAAGGGAAAGAGGGAGGAAAAAACCGGGAACTGCACTGTCGGTGGCCACGCTGCCGCTCGAGCAGAGCCGTGCACTTCGGGGGCGGCGAAGGGGGAAGGGTACGGAGATAACAGAGGGCTCAAAAAGAAAAAAAGAAAATTAAAAACAACAATGGCAACGATTTGAGGAGGAACGGTAGTTTTACTCAATCTAACAAAATCAAACAACTGGGAGAGACAAAAGTTTCCAAACCAAATCTAAGAGCTTACGTTAGTAAAACTGCAGGGGAAGCACACTTCTGCTCCCCGCCACAGCATTAGCCCTTTAACTCCCAACATGATGTTCTGATGTGGGATACCGGCATCAAAACCACAACAGGAGAGCAAATGGATGAGATAAAGATGGTAGCTCCGAATATGTTGCAAATATTTGTTAGCTATATTAGACACACTGGAAGTTATAAATAAGAATTAGAAATGTGCAAATTTTAGGCAAGTGTAGAAATAAAGAAAGCGTGGGTAAGAGGAGAAGCTGATAGCTGTTTTCTGTACTCATCTTCATATACCACTAGCAGCTAACACATCCTTTATATAGCATCCATGGAATGCTGAAGTCAATTGTTCAGCAGTAACTTGCCCTTTTTTTTCAGACTGTCTAGAAATACAGCACCAGTTGAGCAGTTAAATTTCAGGGAAAAAAAGCATATATACTACTGATAGTTAGCACATTAGCTTTAGGGAATCATTAAAGCATACTGCTGGTATACAAACTGGCACTGTTTAGTTTTAATGCTTTGGTCTCTATGTAATTGCAGTGCTTAATCAAGGTTTGAATTGATGGTCACACCAGTATATTTTGTTTCTTTTTTTGTAGCCTTTCATACCTTCTTTAAGATTCAAGTAATTTCTGCTTTTATGTGATTGCTCAAAGGGCAATAACTTTTTTTAAAAAAAAAAACTAGTGGAAACTGCTAAAGCTTGAGAACAGCTAAATTTCTTTAGATATGGTGAAATGAGAAGCTGAGGAGCCCAAGTTCTTGCCTTAATGTTAGCTTCCACTCTCCTCAGTATGAATGATATAAATATATAATTTAAAGACAAGATTGTATTAATTCTTGATGCAATGACTCAAAGTGTACAATTTTTCAAGCAAGAACATTGTATTTTAGGGGCTGGAGGGCACTTTCCCACAAAAGATGATATCACTGACACATTTGGCCTGTTTTCATTTGGCATTGATCACTGTTATTTTGTAAGAAGGGTAATTCCATTATAACCTGATACAAGCTGTAATGCTGTTCATGGTTTGGTGGGTTGAATCAGGTGATGTGCAGAAGAATTATCTGATTACTTTTATATTATCACTTATGAAACTAAGCTTTGGCCTCCTTTTTTAACAATGTTTTAGAGCCTGACTGTTTTGTATAAGCAAGTAGTTATTTTTCTGATTTCCCTGGAATAATTGCACAGTAAATCTTCAGCAACAAAAATCTGCGTGAAAGACTGAGCCAAGCCCCATTCCCTAGTGGGAATATAATGGCAAAGCTCCAGTGTTCTTCCTGGGGCACAGTGTTACTTGAGGTGGTCTCAAAATTTGTCCATCAAGATCTAGAACAGAAGTGCTGAACTTTGATATATAGCCTTATTTTCTCTTTGTTTGAGGCATGGTTGTGCTCTGCCATGTTGAAATCTTCATCTGCATGTTGACAAAAGACACAGATGTTTCTGGTTTTCTATGTGGTAAGAGTAGCTGTGTGTACGCTTTAGATGTTGTTACCTCAGGAGCAGTATCTGATCCTGCAGTTAAGTGCAGAGTGATTTACATTCAAGCTCTTCAGGACTGGTGGTGAACTGGATCCATCAACAGTTTTGCCCAATTCATGGCATTTTCTCTTTACAGTAGCTGAGAATTTAAATTCCTTGAGAGAAGCTGAAGATCTATGTGTTTGTGAAGAAAAATCCTGCAGCTTCAGTTTCTTAAAATAAACAGCCCCTTGACCAGGCACTGCACACAGGCAATAGGGATCAACTAAGTTGCAATTTTGTTAGTGCATCTGCTGCATGAATGTCCAGCCTTTTGGCTTTCCTGGGCCTCATTGAGTGAAGAGGAGCTGTCTTGGGCTGCATGTAAATTATGTAGGTCGCTCCAAAAGTAATGCTGCCTATCTTGGAAAGCACAACAGATAGAAAGAGAACAATAACACTGTTTGACAGAGCAAATTCTCAGCTAAAAACCAGCATTTTTCAACAATCACCACTATTAGCTATACATATTTGCCAGTGATGAGCATGTCATGCTCTTGTGCATAACATTATCAAAGGACCATAGAATGGATTATGTTGGAAGTGGTCTTAAAGATCATCTAGTTCCAGCTCCCTTGCCGTGGGCATTATGCATGGAAGGAATGTGCAGAACCAACACTATCATCAGATCCTTACTAGGATTCTTTGCAATTCATCTACTTCAGATAAGGTCGTTATAGCTATGAATTAGTGTTCGTTTTTACTTTTCATTTTCTGGGAGAGTTTGATAAAATGTATTGGTTTTGTTTACAGTGAGCTCAGAATAGCAGTGGTGCTAGTATGGACAGAATTCGGACAGAACAACAGTGTATTAGCTGTTGACTTCAGGACTAATTTGTGTAGATGCCCTTTTTAATTTTTTTTTTAATGTATGGGATAGGCAGACTTCTTTTTGCCCTACAAATGCAGATCTACTGTGAGTCTTCTGTTTTTTGACTGTTCCATGCAGAACGACAGGAAAATATAACAAGGAAGCATTCACAGCTCAAAAATGTTAAGTTTACTGAAGATCTGAAGCCCAGTACCTATGGCTAGCTTTTGGTTGCATCAGGTTGGCAGAAATCATTCAAAATGTTGGCAGTTATGAGCTGCACTGGTTTTTCAAAACTTATATTGGGAAACATTGATTGAGAGAGTAGATAAAAAGAATGAGGATAGAGGAAGAGAAAAATTATCAGGTGTTCTGTGGGTTTTGCTTATCAGGTCCAGTGCGATCATCTATCTGTGTCCTTCTTTTCCTATCTCCTGTCATCCGAGTTCTTATTCATCCATTCGCTCTAAACTTCTAAGCTACATGCTTTTGAACTGTATTATCTTTTTCCTGCACCTGTACCATGCCTAGTAGAGTAGGAATCAGGCCTATAGATGTTACTGGAACAAAAATAGATAATGAGGATAGAGGTGAAAAATTTTTTTTTCAGTATTCCTGACCAAGTATTTTTCAGTTAATGTGTGAAAGTGTACAGTCTCTGGGTTTTGATTAAAAGATCAGTAAATTATGTTAAATTAAAATGAAGGAAGGCTGAAGGGAACCTATATGTTGTGGTAATCAGAAAAGCATTACAAAAAGAAAAAGAAATTGGGGTGTCCAAAATTCTAAGTGCCTGTGGGATGAAAGATCAGGAGGAACAAACAAACAACATAAAATTACATAACTTGATTTTTGAATGTGTTTAAATTTCATTTTTTTCCATCTCCCCCTCCAAAGTACCTTATTCTATCCAAAATTCATCATCTTTCAGTTTAGGTAACATGTAAAATTATGAGAGCTTATCGTAATTTCTAATAATTTGCAGCTTCTGTATCTATAGTATAATTAAAAATGGAGTTTGAACTCTATTTCTTATGCTCTTCCTAAAGACATGAATTTGGAGCAAAATTTGCATAATAACATTTGCTTTTGTCAATGTTCCAAGCAGGAATATAATTAAAAAGGTGAAAGGCTTAAGAGATGATGGTTCATAATGTACTTATTAAAACTCTGATTAAAATAAAATGTCTAAGGAAAAAGGATTAAACTTCTTTTGTGTTTCATTTTTGATTTTTCTCATTGTATGTATGGTGAACAGATAACTCAGTAGAGCTATAAGAGAAAAAGCATCCTAAGCTACTGCTGCTTGGGCAAACCTATTCAACTGGAGTTTTTAACAGCTGCTTCCAAGCTTCATTAAGGCTCATTATGAGTTGTCATGTATTAGAGAACTTATATTTTCAGATGATCTGTGCACAGCAGTGAAGATAAAAGTCTATCTTAAGGCTGTATTAAAAAGAACAGAAGATGGTACATATTAAAAATAGATTACTGAAATTCCCTAATTAGCTAGTGTAGACCTTAAAAGCAAAGCACAATCATAGTTTTAAAGGGAGATGGCAAAAAGTGACTAATCTATGGTTGGATTCTTTGACTCAAGCATGACGTACTCCTTAATAAGGATTATTTACCAGTTACCTTCCATAACATGTGCATATATACATACATGTTCAAGAGTTTTTTGTTTTTCCAGAATCTAATGCCCAGATGGCCTGTTGTGAAGAACTGTCTTTAAATCCAGTTTCTGTGAAAACACACAAAGATTGTAATTCCAGTCTCATTTTTGATTGAAAGTCTGCAGAATATTAGTTTCTAGAACTGAAAAATCCAAACAGTTAAGGTGAAGCAGAGCTTCAAATGATTTCTGTGGAGGGCAGAGTAGGAAGAACAGTAATAACTCAGATCTGTTTTGCAGCAGTTTAAGTCAGCATATTCTGGTGTCATTAGAAAAAGATCTAGGCAATAAACTGCTTTGTATGAAGACAGTCTATTGTTTTTACATGAACACATGATGTACAAAAGAAAAATGAATATTCTAGGTTAAATTGATCTGCTGCTGATGGTTTGCGTCACTAGTGCTATTTAGCATCAGCCTAAAAATAAGCATTTCCAGCCCTGCTCTTATTGTTCTGTCTGTAATGATAAAATTCAGCAATACATAGATTCAAAGTTGGATAATAATAAGAACAAAATTCTGAGGTTCTTGTTCATCTTCCCAAAAAGAACAGTTCTCCACATTTTGCCAATGTTTTCATTTGGTGTTTGCTGGTATTTTCTTATATCAACTTGCCTCTGCTTTTGAATTTGCTTTTTGTTTGAATTTCAGTACATCTGCCCCAGTAGCTTTCTTAATTGTTACTGAATTTCCACATCTGGAATGACATACGCATTTGTGAGTCAACATTTAAATGTCCTTTATGTACTCTTCTGCTACCAAGTACAAAATCAGAGATGGGACATTTCAACAAGATGCAATCTACTGTGGCTAAAAGTGAATGTATAAACTTCAGAACTGGAAATGGGGTGGTGGAGATCAGTGTGGCAACATCCATGAGCTATAGATTATATCTGAATGTCATACTGTATATATTTAGCAGAAAGGAGAAGGGAAGATGCATCTGCCTGCCCTCCCTCTCAAGCCCAACAATTTGTCTGTTATGTGCTGCAAAATGTCTGGTTCCATTGACTTGCATTTAAGTATGTGATAAACTGAATGACAGTTACTCAAAATTATATTTTACAGACAATATACAGCCCAAAAAACTGCTGGCAAATGCTTGGAATATTAGGATAGAAAATGATTCAGGTATAAGCACACTTAATTTGTAACAAATACTATGGAACAATTAATTTCATAGACTGTTTTGTTATTTCATAAAACTGATATGCGAACTGGTCTAACAGGTCACTGTCACTAAGGAGAGACCATCTCATAGCCGTAACGATGCCTTTCAGGATAAGACTGAGATGTGTTGGCAGTGCAACATACAGTGCTTGCACACTGCTGTCTTACAACACTCTCGATTAATGGAGTTGTTGTTAGCAATAAAATTCCTGCGTAAAAAATCTCCACAAATTATAATATCTGTAAGACAAATGGGGAAAAAATTCAAAGTGTTGTTTACCTTCTGTGCAACTGGGGTTTGATCAAATAGGACTTCCTTTTGGAAGCGTGTGGTGGAAGGCATGAGAAAGATGTCTGAGGCAGGTGGATATTGTGAAATGGCAACCTTTCAGCTGGGGAAGGAAGATTTATAGATGCTCAGACATGAAGCTACTCCATGACAGAAGGAGAGATGTCAATGTGCCCTGTGAAGTGTGCCTGGAAATACAGCTTCTAACAAAAAGGTCTGGAGGAATGTGTTGGAAATGTCCAGCAGGAAGCTGTAAAGGACGCAGAAAAGAAAGAAACCCAAAAAACCACCAGAAGAGCATCGTGTAAATGACATCAAGAAACCTCCTATCAAATATTAGATGGGATGTAGAAAGCTAGAAGGGTGAGAACATGCAGGAGAAAGAAAAACAAACATTTTGTTCTTCCTGGAAATGTGTTCAGACAGCAGTTACTTTATTTATAAAGAATCTTCTCTAGGCAGTTAATTAGCTTTGTCAGTCAGCTGTCGTAAACCAGATTATTGAACTGTTTCATATTTGAAATTCTTTAAACTAACATCTTGACATTGCCAGTAGGTGTGTTAATAATCTGAAGACATGAGAAGAATTTATTATCTTTGGTGTGTCTGTCTGTGATATGTAGTAGAGAGTTAGCTTTATATTATCCAAACATAGTGTGAGCTTTCTCATTAAATATTCTAATTGCATTTAGAAAATGATATTCGTTTACTTTGTAGTGGTAAATGGCAATATTGTTGTGTGGGAGGCTCTGTGTACACAATAACAAATCCTACTGGAACAAATGGCAGCTTTGTGAGCACTGCACTGCTAAAGAGAGGAGCGAAAGATGAAAGAGTTTGTAGTGTTATTTCCAGATAGCATCTTCTAGCTGCAATGATTTGACTAGAAACTTGAGCTGTTCTGATGGCTGTCTGAATGCTGAGTGGGGCTGAAAGTGTGTTGTAAATAGTCATATCAGTCTATCTGCTTGGCATGAGCATTTTACTGAAAGTAAACACTTTTAGTAAAATGAAAATATTCAAAATAGAGCTATCAATCCTGGCAACGCTTGTTACATAGGATTATCTAAATGTGTGTGTATACATTTTTAGCACTATTTGCTGCTTAATTTGAAGGGCTTTCTTCCCTCTCCTGACGTATCAGTCAGATAACCAGCTTCCTTTAACTATATTCATTGTCATCTTATATGGTGGTACTTAATAGTAAACGTTTGTCTTGTGAAATGGTAATTTTATCACCATTTAGGTGGTGTCCTATCCTGTCTCCCTTTTTGGCTACTGATGTTTTTCTGAACCAGCTGTTCTGTTTCCCACCGACTTAATTCAGTAGGAGAACCATCTCATAAACCTTGGTGGTCCATGGCAGACCAGAGGTGCAAAATGTAGGGATATTGTGCTCAGATACTGCAGCTGCAGGAGCATGCCTAGATTGGCTGAATTCTTCAGGAAATGATGTATATTCTGCCATGTCTCAAGTAACTTTTCTGGTATCCTTTAACTTGGCCAAAATTTCCCAGGGATATTGACATTCTGATCCGAGCACAGTTGTTAAGGCTGTTTGAAAATGTCCATTTGCTATTGGCACAGAGCAAGATATTTTTCTTTGATTTCTCTTTCAGAAATGGATGAAGCTTTTCTGACTTTTTTTTATTAAGCCTGAGGCAAGTATGCAAGATAGCCTGAATTCTATTATTTGTAAGTATTATTTATTATAATAAACTCTCTCTGTTTCTCTCTCTCTTTTATTTTTTTGGTAAAATTCATTGTCCTTCCAAGTTACTCCTAAGGGACATCTATCTTGTGGCTTGTCTGTGCTAGGAACACTCGTTTTTGAATTTGATTGAAAATCTATTTGGGTGATCATTTTTCTTGCAGTTTACCATTGCATCTTCTGTTGTGCTCTTGTTTGTCATCTGCTCTCTTCATTTCTCCATTCAGTGTAATGCTTTTCCAGTGCTTTCCAGTGTAGTCTTTTCCAGTGCTTTCTCCTTCTTCCATTCAGTTTCATAAACAAGACAGAAGATAAACTGCTAAGTTAGTTCTAGTACCTAGCAAGATTCGAATCATGTCCTTCTCCTTAAAAGAGTAACTACAGTAGTGTTTGAAATACATGCATGGTAGATACAAGCTAGTGGCTTGGAGCAATATATGAGTTAAATCAATGATATATTCTACTGTAAAAATTATAACGATGAATCATTTTATCATGATCAAACTTTACAGCTGCCATGCTCTTCAGTCTTTAAACTAACATTAGAAAGTGTGTACAATGGAGAAAATAAATCTTGAATTTTTCCTGTGGGGGGAAGAAGTCTGCTCTGGAGAATGAATCTCAGAAGTAATACATGTAAAAATAGCTGCAAGAATTGCACATTTATAATTTATGATTTCCTTGCAAAGTGGAAGGTTGCAATCAGAGTCTTGGGAAATAATTCATTGTCCAATGAATGGTCATGCAAATTCTGTTAGAAATGTCAGTGACTCCAGGATTTTACCTCATGTCTTTTCAAGAGATTTTCCATATCCTTTGTCACTTTGCATACCAGCCTGGATGATAAATGAGGGCATTACTCCACAGAAGAGATACCCTTGAATTTCTTCCTCTGACTAGAACTTACAAAAAAAAAAAAAAAAAAGAAAAAAGAAATTTTTTAGGCTTCACTTTGCAAAGCTGCCTGTGGGGTTGATTGCCATAGTTTAATGTAAATCATTTTGAAAAGCTCAGTGTCTCTCTTTCTCCCTTCACTTTGTCCTTGGGACTATAGAAATACTGATGACTATTTTTGCCAAATTATTTACAGTTGCACAAGACCTCCCACTCTTTCTTTGCTGACTGGCATGCTAGTGCCACTTCCTGTGGAAATGAAAACTTTTCTCTTTATAAAGTGGGTATATTTGATTAATTAGAGTTGCATAGTGTTGTAAATAAAATCAAGGTATTGTACTCATAGTTTGCTCACTACTTCCAAAAGCTTGGAAGTTCCTACAATACAAAATGAGCTGTGCTGCCTTTTCACGTACAGGGTCTCATATCAGGATTTGTTAAGAGAAAGAAAACAAGAATGAGTACCATTCATTAAAACAAGTGGGATAACTTTTCGTGACCTACAAGTGTTTTCTCTTTTTTTCCCCTCTCCTTTTAATTTTTTAAAGTTTACAACAGAGAGAGTGTTAATTAGTTAAAAAATGAATAATTAACCATCACCAGTAAGCACTATTCTAGCAATGCATTAATTAGTTGCATTTCAGTGCCTCAGGTAAATTCTTTATGTGAATTATTTTGATTTGTATAAATTCTTGGTCTTCAATGATTTTTTCTGCTAGCAAGAAATGCTTCAAAAAGACTGCTTTATGTGCTTTATATATACTGCTGTATGTGCCCATGTATAGTATGCATTATGGTAATACATAGTACACAACAATTTTCTATCCATAAGCTTTGCTGATGCATTTGAAAAGGTCTCCTTTTCAAGTAGTAAATTTTTACATCTGAAAGTTTTTCATGTGAGAAAACTTCATGCCATGAGTAGGAGCCAAATAATCTTTACCTGAATCAAAGAGAATTAAATGATTTGAAATGAATGGTGATCCACAGATCTTACCATTCAGGACCCACTAAGCTTTAATACTTTAATGTATCATTAGTAAATTAGTAACTTGTAGGTTTACCATTATACATTTACCACTATAAACAAAACAAATGAGGAAGCAAACCAACAACAACAAAAAAAACCCACACTTATTTAGGAAACTGAATTTTCTGAGAAAACTGTGCCGTTCTAAATCTTCTCTTAAAGCTGTTTAAGTTTTCCTACATTACTTTTCTGAGAAACTTTGTCATTCTGAGTAATCCTTATTTTTATTGTTTATTTTTATTCATAAACAACTCTGAGTCCTTTAAGTCCTTTTTTTTCCCCTTGTGATACATTACGTGAAGGACCTAATTTTGGTTTTATGCCTTCATATTGCAAATAGTTCTCAGATTGTTATCAAAATAATAGTTAGTGTTGGTCTTAGAAACTTAAGTTCTGTTTCATAGTTTCTGTGAAAATGTGGACGAGGGATGGATTTGAAAGCAAATGTTTGCTTCAGCTGTCTTAGTTACTATAACAGTAAACAGTCTGAGAAATATTTGTTACTGATGTTCATTCCAGGTTGTTTCTGTTAGGAAGAGAATTTGGTGTCAAGGCTGGTGCTTTTTAATGCTCTTTAACCAAGTAATGTAAGCATGTCATAATTTTAATTGAACTTGCAACCATCATCTGTTATTTAAAAAGCTCCCAGTCCCCTCACAGGAGTCTCTCTTGGCTTTCTCACAACTACGTTTCAAGAGCTCCTCTGGGGGCATCTGTGTGGTGGAGGCCTTTCCAGCTCCTTTCAACTAATTGAAACTAGATGATTTTTAAGGTTCCTTCCAACTCAAGCCTCTTTAGGATTCTAATTGCTTTGGCAGTACACATAGATGGAATTTGTGTAGTCGCTATATACATCAGTGTTCAAGGCTGTTTTTACTTGCAAATCAAATGTGCTCTCTGAGTGTCACTCCAGTCTAACAATGTAATAGAATCAAACTAAATCTATTGAGTAACATTGAACTAGGGTGTAGTTAGTCTGTAATTTTCCCCAATATTTTGATCATAAATGTGAATTACCAAGCAGTGCTGAAGAAGTTCAGTGAGTAGTGTCAGAAAAAGCAGTACTGCTGGAGATCAGTGTGCATTCTCTGACTCAGCGTAGAATTTGAAGATTGTAATTTATCCTTTTGAGGACAGAAACAGCTCTTATATTCAAGGAATGATTTTTGTTCTTCTTCTGATATTCTGTTACATGTGCTGTTCAATGGCAACGTAAACCTATGAAGTTGCATGTGTCCCTTAAATGTACAAGGACTGTACGAACTAAAAAAATGTTTTTGGTAATGGTGGCTGTTTGCTACAGAACTGGTGAAAATTCAGAGCACCAGATACTAAAAAACAGTTGCACTGCCTTAAAAATAAGTGTAAACTAAGTTTAAAATTGCTATGTTTTTAAATGGCTTAGGTTGGAAGGCACCTCAAAGATTATCCAATTCCAACCCCCTTGCCACCCCCCTGGTTGCCCAGGGACCCATCTAACCTGGACTGAATACTACCGGGGATGGTGCATCCACAGCCTCTCTGGGCAGCCTGTGCCAGTGCTTTGCCATCCTCTCAGTGAAGAACTTATCTGATATCTAATCTAAATCTCCTCTCTTTTAGTTTAAAACTGTTTCCCCTTGGCCTACCACTATCTACCTGTGTAAAAAGTTGATTTCCCTCCTATTTTTAAGCTCCCTTTGTGTCAGGAAGGCCAAAATGAGGTATTCCTGCAGCCTTCTCTTCTCCAGACTGAACAAGCCTAGCTCCCTCATCCTATCCTTTTAAGAAATAGGATAGGATAAGGACTATAAAACACACAACATTTTCATAAACATATAAATTAACTGTTGTTACAGATATAATTTAAAATCCTTTTCAGAAAAGCCTATCCATATTTATATGTCTGTATTTTGTATCTTAAAAAAAAAAATCACATTCCATATAAAGAATTGGCATGCTGAGAGAGACTGTAAAGGAAGTGGTATATCTGTAGTTTGGAGAAATTGTTGGCACTGTTTCTGCCCTGCATGGGACAAAAAAGTAGTGAAGTGTCGCAAAGAACAGGGAGCCTAGAAGTTTGGAGAAGCATTTGGACTAAATAACCAGTCATGTTGGCATTCAGTACACATGGAAAGTATTTGCAACAGCTCAGCTTCTCTAAGGACAGAAAGGAAAAAGATAGAAGTTGTTGTTTCGAGCAGGTATAAATGATAGGTCATTTGCAAAACATACAGATTAATATTATGTCTTTCTTATTAATTTTAGGTTTAAATGACCTAGAAAACTGCAAATTTGGGAGGTGGTTAATTCTTCAATAGAGGTGAGAAGGAGAAGTCTAACTGATCACCCAGTTCAAATATGTTTTAACTATTTTAAAAGTGTTTTTAGAGAGAGGAATTTGAGTAACTTCTTTTGTATCCTTTACTTTACAAAATAAGTGAAGTTTACCACCAGCATTCAGTAAAGGAAAGGTTTGTTTTTGGGCTGTGTCACTGTAGCAAACACAGTCTGCAGGAGTGCAAAAATCCTGTCAGAGCTGGAGCCAATCCATCAAAGCCCTAACCAGGTCTCTATTCTAAGTGGTTTGCACTAGAGGCTTTGATCCATATAGTCTTTAATAACGGGACAACATGTCTCCCTCAGGTCAGCACTCTCCTTTCAGCAAATGTTTTCCCTCTGTGGATTATGTGACTGGTTTTATTGATTAGGTGGAAGATTGTACCCAGCAAGCTGGGCATAGAACTGGATCTGGAGAGGCCTGGTTGCCTGGCTCAGATGGGGATTCTTTTTCCTTTCAAGACTTTGGGAAATCACTTGGTCTGCGTCAGTTTCCCAGATGCAATCTTTAAAGAAGATTGCAAACCTTGAAATTAGCCTAAATCTAGAGTTGCTTCTCTGCATGGAATAAAATCCATGACCTCTCATCCTACCATTCACTTTCTAGGCAGGGGAAGTAAGTAGATAACACTTTGACTTTCTTTGTAGTCTGATCTCCCATAACTTTTATTGGCTTCTATTCTGTTATTATTAACAGAAAATATATCTCCCTATCTTGGCATACACTCATTTTCAAACAGCTATCTCTAACTGAAGTTTTGTACATAAAAATATTTGCTTTTTTTCTTCAAGATACAGCTGGTAAATACCTGTTTCAGTGAAAATTCACAACACTGGTACCAATGCGCCCTTCTTTCAAGCTGTGTGTAAGTCACCCCCATATTTGTTACCCAATTTGAACTGTACGTGCCCAATTAGTTCCTGTGCAGAACAACCTGTATTTCAAATACATGCCTGTGAGTCTTTTACTGAGTGCTTCCGAAGTCCAAAATGTTGAAATTAATGTATCTTTGTGGACAGTGTTTTAATACTTATAAATGTCTGGTGATGGGAGATTGTGATTTGCATTTAACTGGTCCTAATGGTAGAAATATTGACAGAAAGCCGTTAGTCAAACTACTGTAGCACAAAAAAGGTTTGGAATATGAGGATCTAATGAGCCAGACAAGGCTTTTTAATGTCTATTTCTTTCTCATTCAGTATGAAAGAAGTCCTTTTCCTTCAGAAAAAAAGGAGAGAAGGAAAGAGATCATAGGAAAGATGGAAAAGATATATAATTCACAAACTTCATTTCTCCATCCACTCTTTTATTTCTCCTTACAATTATTTTAGTACCAGGAAAAAGGATACCAAGTTATTATCAAAAGACGGAAACTCAATGTGTTATTCTCTTGTACTGTTAAATTTGACAGTAAATGAACATGTAATGATTCTGAAGACTGTCACTTTGCTCTTCCATGAACATAGATGCTGACTGTATCATCTGTGTACTGCAGAAAACAAATGATTGAAATGTGTTACTGAAGCCAATAGTCAAGGCCAGTGATGTCCATGTCACTGTAGGCAGGGTATTGTTCTTACATGGTCACACCCTTGTACTGCAGGCATGTTCTGTCACTTAAAATCGGCCAACTGAGAGGCAAAGATAACTGAAAATTATCTTAACACAGTTTTCTTTCACATGATTTTTGCACCTGTGAATTAAACTGCAGAGAAATTTTTTGAACTCAGTTCAATTCTGATTTGGCAAATGCTGTATGGTAGTAGTCTGGTGTACATTGTCTCAGGATGACATGGAATTGAATGGCTCTGGTTGCCTCAGAAATAAAGGCTGCGGGTTACTTTAAATTGGCAAGGAAGGCTATAAATGTTTGGGACTCATTTCCCAGCTTTTTCCAGTTGGCAGTGTTCTGTTGACTTTAGAGCTAAACCAGTTGGGGAACTGACTTTGAGGTGCAGTCATGCCCTTCATATCTGCCTGAGCAGATCACTCATCATGCCACTGATCATGCACAGCAGCTTTTAAGTCACTGTTTATCTTTGTGCATTTGAGAATATACACTGGCTCTATCTTAAGAGTCAAGATAATGTGTGCTTACTGTGGACATGGAAGTGCTGTCATACCATCAGAGTGGTCAGATTATCAAATGGATCCATGCTTTATATTCTGTCCGCATGCTATCTCTACACTTACAACTGAAATCAAGGTTTTCCACACAACAGCTTTGAGAGAGGTTTCAAAATGGGCTCAAGTAAATATAGCAATTGATTAAAAATGACTTTATAGCACTCGATATGCAACTATTTGTTTCTGAGTTTTCTTCAAGCATATTTTGAACAGATATCTTCAGTTTCCTTTCTGTACAGGTTCACATTTCAGCAAAAAATGTGAACTGCCTTCACCTAATGAAAACTTTAAAATGTGTTTCAGAATGTCTTTTGGCAGCCTCACTTAATATAGGAGTAATGTTAGTATCTTTTTCATTGCATACCTTTCTATAAACTTTTTTTTTAATAGTGAGACTCGTCACCATTATTCAAGCAACAACGTGTCCATTTAGTCATGCTCTTTCATTTGTCTCCATGGGTCATTTTAAAGGTGGAATGCTTGCTGTACTGAGTTCAACCTAAATAAAGTGGATGTTAGGGCACTTAACCTTCCTTTTCTTTCTTCAAAACTTGATCTAGCAAAAGCATATTTTTTGAAGTGAGTTATTTATTTTCCTTGAAGATAAGTCTTAAGGGACTTGCCTGCACACCTTAACAAGTAATACAAGAAAAAGCAACTTCTATTTTTCCTTTCTTCATGACCTTACACTCCTCTTACTTCCATCCTTTTAAATATTACTATTAGGTTAAAAAGGACAGTCTAATTTTATAGCTTTATAATTGCTACTAGACCTAAATGAGGACCAAGAAGAGTTCACCTCATGGATGTTCTCGGTGCAAAGTCCCTGAACTGCCATGGAAAATGGTTTTGACTATTAAGCTCTTGGCAAATCCAGTATTACTGGTACTGAACAAAACCCTTAGGCACTTCAGTATTAATGAAATTGAAGGAGCACCTTCTGGCTCTCATTTTAATCACTTGAATGTATAACAAAATGAGATGCACTGAATTTGAGATTGACCACATGGAGAAAAAATGATGCATAGGAAGAGCTGACTATAGTATGTACTGGAATTGTATTCTAAAATGTAATTGTAATGTATATTAATAAAGATTTATAGAACTTGAATGCACAAGAAATCTTCTTGCATTTGATTAATTTATTTCTAAAAAGGTGATTTTTTTTTTTGTTCATTTTGGGAGATCATGAGACATCTCTATTTTCAGCGGGGTGGGGGAGGGAGGAGTTGGTGAGGGAGAAAGTGAAATCCTTTCACATTTTCATAGCGTAGTGCTAAGGAAGATATCTGTGCCTTGTGTGTGGCTATATGATATTATGTTCTATCTTCTAGTCTCCACCAAGTGTGAGTGGAGTACATACTATTTCCATTATATGACAACAAACCTCAGCATGTACAAGGTATTCAGCTGTTCATTCCTCTCAGAAACTGAGTAACTGTGTGCATATCTGCCCTGATTTCATCTCACTGAGTTAAAAAAAAAAAGTGGTTGCTTACTTTAAGTTCTAAAAATGCAACCAACCCATGTCTGTTTTTTTTTTTTTTACCCAGCTATGAAATTCACTCTGTTTTTCCAGGTGATTTGTAAGATAATTTGAAATGTTGTATGTATAAACATAATACACCTAAGCTGAGATTTTAAAGCAATTTTCAGCAACTGTAAAGCTGGAAATGCATTTTAGAAAGGCAAAAAATAAAAGTAAATCAGACAGAACTTTTGTAATTACATGAGATTAAAGGCTACAGAGTTTAGAAAAACACAGCAGGTTGAGATTCCTATCTATTTTTGTAAAACACAAACAACGAAACCAACGCTATGTTAACAACATTGCATTTAGCTTATTTTGTGTACAGCTATTTCTGTTCTTGTATAAGTAAGTTCTTGTATAAGTAATCAAAATGCGTGAATTCTTGCCATACTTGACACAAATACTACTGATGTTTAATACTTCTTAGTAGAAGACTGTCAGAAGTTTTTCATGGAAATATTAAGATCTAGGGAAGAATTAAGTTCAGGATTTAGGAGGAAAATACAATTGCTAACATCAGTTTAGACAACTCATATTGTAGAGCAAAAACATTGCATGTTGTCCAGCTAAATTTAGGATGAAGAATCACAGAATTATAGGGGTTGAAAGGAACCTCCAGAGATCTAGTCCAACCCCCCTGCCAAAACAGGCTCCCTAGACCAGATTGCACAGTAAAGATTAACCTTGTTTCAGTTAAAAGTAGTTTAGTAGTAAAATAGAAATACTTGCTGCATATGGAGACTAGTTCAAGAGCAGTGAAAACCAGTCTGGAAGGGAAGGAAATTCAGCAATAGTTCAGCGGTAGCAGCACACAGAGATGATACTTGAGCTGGTGCCAATAAGCAGTGCTGCTCCTGGTGGCATCTCCTGGTCCATCAGTCCCATTGTGCAGCAAAATGACCCAACTAGCACCTACCTCTGCACTCAGATGTCCTGGGTATGCATACACCTCTTGGTAGTTTGGGTATGTATGATATTACTGAATGTATTAGACGGCCCATGGAGTGAGAGTAGGACATGTTTTGCTAGATACTGGGTGATGATGTGGGGCTGTGCATATGCTCCTGTTGCTTTATAATGGGTGTTACAAAGATGCTGAAATTGAATTGTTCTGAAGTGAGGTTGCTGTTAAGTACTTAAGTGCTTTTACGAACCAAAAGCAAGACACAACTCTTGCTGGTGTGTACTTAAAATAATTTTCCCTGCTCATTGAAAAGTTGGGTGTAGTCTCCCCTTGATATGGCTTTGTGAATAAAATTACTTGTTGGCAAGGAGTCAAAGATATGTGTCAGCATTTTTCACATGACTTAAGTAAAGGTAAGCAAGAAAGCGAACAGAGCTGAAATGTAACCCTCCAATTACAAATGCTGCATGTGAAAATAAGGCTGTCTTGTTTACTCAAAGGATTTTCTCCTTGCCAAAAGACTTACGCTTAACAGACAAGATGTTCCAGCAGCATATGATTAGAATTCATGATGGCATTTGAATGTCCCTTCCAGAGCCAAAACTTCTAATGCTGCTTCTGGCTTCTGTGTCATAAAATTTAAATGAGAACCTTTAATTCTTTCAGAGCGCCGATAAAATTTTGTAAACAATGTTATTTTCAGTGCAGAGCCTGGGCTTCTAGGATATTGAGCTGACTTAATGATAGACAATATTCTGGCTGTAAGCCAACCTACTAAGAGGTTTTAATAAAAATATAACAAATGCGAACTTCTTCTCATATAAGTCACATTAAATAAATTGTGTGAGACAAAGTGTTACAGAACTGAAAGTGTATTCTGTGATGTGTGGAATTGTCTATACTAGGTTGATGGGAAACTGTTCAAATGTATACAAGACTTCAGTCTTGAGCCCATGAAGTTGATGCTTTTGACAGTAAAATTTATTTTTTAATTGAAAAAAAATTCCAGAAGTTTGTAGCAATTTTTTTTCCCCTCACAAAAGATTTTCTTTTTTTATTATTTATTTATTTTTAACTCTGCTTGCAGATACAGAAAGACCTCCCTTAACAAATGTTTGTTCATGTGTTTCAGTTGCTATCTTGATATCTTGAGAGAGGATATCCTTTCAGGGTAGTAATCAATAATTTAATTAATCTAAATCATGATTTTTTTTTAATAATTGTAACTAGCTTGAAAACTGCTAGAATAAGGTCACAGCTTTTAAAGATTTATTTTTATTTTGTTAAGGATGGAATGTGGCTATTTGACATTTGTATTCACAGTAATTAGGATACATATCCCAAATTTTGTTCCTGATCTTATTTGGTTAATAAAAAGTCTTTAACTCCATTTGAAAAGGAGTGGAAAAAAGAATTCCTTTCAGAATTTGGAGGGAAATGTTGCATGATGCTTCTGGTTTTGTTTTGCTGTTATATATTCATTTGTACAGATACTGGAGGAAACTTGAGTCACTTGTGACTCCATGGTATATCAAAACACCATTACATGTGCTTATTTTCAAGTAAAGTAGTTAATAACTGAAGTACATATTTATTTCCTTTTTTCTTCTTTTAAATATCTTGAAAATTCATATGTTTGATTTCTTGCTTTGTGGCCTTGAAACAGTGCAAATGCTCAAGTGTTTTCTCAGGGTCAAAACAGATGAAGAAAGCAGGTTGTGATTCTAATTGAAAAGAAGTAAATTAAAAGAAGTTACTTATAAATTTATGCAATAATAGCATGAAAAACAAAAGCAAAAATGCAACCATCTAACTATTATAATAGGGGTCAGTGTCTCACAAAAAGAAATAATGATGTATGCTGGGTAATATATTACTCAACCTATAAAACACAAAAATTGACTTGCAAGTTGTTTTGTGAACCTGGCAATTTAACATATAGTAGGAAGAAATTAATAGAATTTTGATTTTCAAGATGTCTCAGTCTATTAGGTATATTTCAGAGAACTGTAAATAAGAAAATGCTGTGCTGTATTCAAAAGGGGTAAATTCAATGACCGGGATAATTATAGGCTTGTCAGACCAACATTAATCTAGGCAAGAAAATGGAAAGCCCAATACATGACTCAATTGACACAATTAGAAGAAATTATAAGATAATTAATGCCAATTGGTATACATTTATAGATGACAGATTTTTCTTAAACTAACTTTATCTCTTCTGATGAGAGAGCACATTTGGTTTGCAATCATAGCATTATTGATGCAATGGAAGTATTATGAGCATTTGACTTGTTAACATCTGGCTTTTCAGCGAAGAAAGCAAGTAAATATACAGTCATCTAGTGCATATTAAGTAGATGGGAAGGACTCAAAATATAAATTAGGAATCATCTTTGACTGTGTGTTACTGAGGTTTCTTGAAGCCCAGCTTTCCACTATTTCACACTTCAAAAACGCTGAGCTGTCTGACCTTGCTTACCCTCCTTGATCCAAACCTGTGGACTTGCTGCTTTGACCTTGGTTGACCTGGCTTGCCACCATGAGCTTGTCTTATGACTGAGACTCTTGGCTGCCCTTCACTACCGCCTCTAAGCCAGGCCCATGCTGGTGTTGTGGGACAGGGCCCTGGCTAGAGATGCTCTGACCTGCTGGCTGTGGCATCGTGCCTGACTCCCCATCCCTTATGGAGCAGCAGTTCATCATCAGTGCCTTGACTCAGGTCTGGCTCCTGCAGTTGTTGAGGACAGCCCTGCTGCATTGTGGGAAGTACTGTTCATTTTGGTATATCTCTTGTGCACCCAAAAGGCAGATGCTGAATTCCCTCTGCCTTGTCCTTATGTTTTGACTTGTCTTTTGCACAAGCTGGTAGGTTTTTTGTGTTTTATGGGATGCCTGGAGATATAACTATTAGGTATTCAAGGCACTTAAAAATCAAGTTGTGTTCTTATTCTATGCAATTTCTATGAAGTTCATAACAGGCTAAACAGTCTGTCCTCTCTGAAAATTGGAGACAATTCCAAGGAAGAAAACAAACTAGGGGGATAATGATGCATCAAAAAAGAAAATTAAGGTGAAGGGAGATGTAGATAACCACTTTCAATTGAAAAACAATTGAACTGGGGAAAAAAAGAATAATTTGATAATGCACTGCACTGTAAGAGAATACTTTCTATACAGAAATAGCTTTCTGCCTTAGAGATACTAAAAAAACAAAAACAAAAATAACCCCACCATTATCCTTAGGGAAAAAATAGAGATATTCACAGGAAGAACGTGCTTCTGGAAGCATTCTCCATCATGAAACAGATTTCTCCTTTACTACCAGTGCACACTGCTAAAATATACTTGTGTAGTAAATCAAATGACCTCCGTAGGAAGACAAAATGTTGTGCAATTTAATACTAGTGAAACTGGTAGTTCTATAATCACTGAATTCAATATTTAAAATAAATGTGAAAAAAAAAATGCTTGGGAAGGCAATAAACTTAAGAATACTCATTATGCTTGAGCTTCTTAATTAGAAGTGAAGTGCTTGAATTTGTCCTCTTCAAAGAATGACTTAAAGAAGAGATGAGAAAGAAGAAAAACAAGGAAAAATGAAACAAAATGATTATTTGAAAACACTGCTTGAAGCAACTTTCTTCCTTAACATCACAGTCTGGATAAGGCTGACCTTGTTAGCTACAAAGTGGTTTCTATTTGTCATTAATCCTGACTGATTATAAAAATTTACTTTGACCACTTATTTATTCTGCTGCTGTCATTTAGGTCATAACCTTGTAGCAATGAATTTCAGACTAATTGCACTATGTAAGGAAGAGAGAATGATTAATGGGAGTTCCTTTGAATTTTTCCTTTTTTCTCTTATGAGTGCTCTTGCTTTGCAAGAGAAGTTGAATAGTAATTAACATATTTTTTCTGTGCACTTTATTATATTTCCTTGAGAATATATTCCTTGCCCTATGATTTAGGTGTGGAGCACTTTTGGTCACATCTGTTACCTGTCTCTGAATTCATCAGCTATCATCTGTCCTCATGAAATCAATCTTGATGTGAACACAGCATACCACGTGAGTGTAATGTTGATTTATATGATGACTATATAAAATTTCACTGTATCTCTGCCTTTTAAAATGTAAAACAGCAATGCATAACCTTTTTTGACTGTTACAGTATATCAAACTATTAAATTAGACTCAAAATTCATTCATTTGTGATTCATTTTCAGAACTCAGTGTGTCTTTAATATGTTAATGGTTTATGTGTAAATGTTAATAAACTAATGTACCCGCTTCACTGCAATCTGTTTTAATTCTTTAGCAATGTTCTCAATACCTATTTCGGTATATGGAAGATGCAGGTAGTATCTCATTCTAACTTTATTTCATACAGTAAACACAATTTTACGGATGGGATTTTCTTCTAGTGCAGTGCAATGTCCTTTGAGAAATCCTTGGAGAAAAGGTTTTAGACCCTTGCTGTTCTGTGTATGTATTAGTTGAAGTTGTCTATGTGCAGAAATAAAGCTCCAGCTAGCTGTTTGGGATGATGACATGCAGGTTCCTTTTTCCATCTTGGCTGATACCAGGGAGGCTATTTCTGGTTTTCATTAACTATCTACCACAACTTTCAGACTGCTTGCTTTAGAATGACCTCTACTTAAATTGTGAGGAAACTGAGTCGATTTTCAGCTGCATTATGTAGCAACTCTGGACTCTGCATTTCTCATGGATGGCAGTGTGGTGCAGCCTGCAGTGAAGGGGCAGGACCTTCCTGTTGCTTGTGGTTTTGAATTCGCTTTAAGTTATCTTTCTATTTTCTCCAGGTGAATCTGAGGCATTTGTAGATCTCTAATGGGGTTAATAGGAAGGGTGAGCTGTGTCTTGGTAAGCCTGAGAATGTCATAAGATATTGAGATAGGAATTTGGATTTTGCTATTCCTTTTTCTCTGTAGTTTCTGCTGAGGAAAAGGTCCTCTAGATCAGCTACACTATTCCTGAAGAAGAGCAGGCTAGATACTGTCACAATTCAAATGATTTTTCTTTAAATACTTGTTGGAAGGAAGAGGATTTATTTGTGACCTGACGCTTTGATTTTCTTTGCCCTGCGAGAAATCCTGAGTGGGTGGGGTTTGCTTGCATTCAGCTCGAGTGTGGGACTGAGAACACCAACCAATAATAATAATAATAAAAATCTGTACAATAGGCTAGCACAAAGTTGCATACCAAAATTTCAATTATAATTCCATGTTCTTAAGCCTGTAGTTGAAGCCTAGGAAAAGGAATTCTTTAATAAATCCACAAAAATTTGGACAAGCAGAAAGGTCGTCAGTTGAAGTAATCCAATTAAGGTTAACACCTTCATCTTGCTCAAAATGTTGTCTTTGGGAATCTGCTGAAAATGGCTACGTTGTTAGCTGTGTAGTTCTTGTGTCAACCAGTTCTTCCTTAGACTGGAGGTTTTGTTTTGTTTTTTTAAACTTGAGATTTTTGAAGTGATTTTTCTCCAGAGGTATTAAAAATTGCTTTTAGCATAATATGTTGTGCAGAAATACAGCTACATACAGCATGATTTCTTATGAGGCACACGATCTTTGTAGAGACTTTTAAAGAGAGTTATCTGCTGTTCCTTCCATAACTATAAAATGTCCTGTGCAAAATACCATAAAAATTAAAATGCATGCTTCCATGAATAAATGATCCTGTATACAGATGTCATTAGGGAGAGGGGGACATAGCTATGCCAGGTAGTTCAGATACTCTTCTGATTAGTATTAGAAGCTTGCTCTATGAATTACAGCAGCTGAGTGGCTTTATAGTGTTTTACTGGTACCTGCTTTAATGCAGGAAAGCACAATGAGTATTGAAATTTGAAAGGAAATGAATGGAATTTTGCTATCTAATCAGGTCTTGAGAGTCAAAAAAGAGGCACAAAATTGTCTCAGCTTTAAGTTGAAATGTGAATTTGATTGTCATGATGATATCATGGAATCCTATCGTGAGCTCAGGTGCTTCCCATATTTTTCTGGGCAAGAAAGAGATCATTTTCTCTTGCAACTACTTTATTTTCCCCTGCTAGAATTCCAAGCACCATAAGGAAAACAGATCAGAAAAGATATTTATCTTTAGTTATAATGAGCAAGAGACATATTTTTAACTCCCTTTCTTAAAGGTATTAATGGTAAAATTCTGCCTCAAGGGTGTTTCTGAGCATAGGAGTTCCTATGGCTGTTTGTGTTATGTAGCTGTCTGTTTAAGGCTGTCTGTTATGTTCTCACTGTCTCCTTCCTCCGAGAAATTAGCTAGACCTGTTATAGCAATAACTTTCACATGGAAATTCTTACAGTGATGAAATCTATCCTTCTCAGGCTTTCCACTGTCAGTAAAATATTTTTCTGTAGTATGTCTCTAGGATCGTAATGTTATATGATATACTATGATACTGTAACTTAAAATTGTGAACAAAATGTTTTTTTTTTTCTGTTTTGTGTCCATTCAGTTTAAATGTAATTAAATGTTATTGTAATTAAAAAAAAATAGTATTTGTGTGTTGTATTCTTTTATAACAAGACACTATTTACTCGTCTAACCATTATCATTACTGCAGTGATATAGCAAGGATTAAATATTTTCTAGGTTTGATTTAGTCTCTCAGTTAAAACATCTGTGATGCTTCTGTAATGTGAACAGAATTTGAACAAGCTGAAATGTATACTCAGACTGGAATTAGTTTTTTAAAGTAAAGAATGCTCTAACCAGGTAGTTTGGTTGTGAGTACTTGGGAAGTCATGTGTGTACTCCATGTCATAGAATCATAGAATGAATCATAGAATGGCCTGGGTTAAAAAGATCATCTAGTTTTAATCCCCTGCTGTGGGATTGACCAGGCATTGACCAGGATTAACCCTAGAACAGGCAGCTGTCACGCTCCAATATAAAGGAGAGAGATGTGATTATTTGATTATGTGTATACTCAGCGTGAGATTAAGACACAACGGGTCAAATGGTAGCCCAACCAGTTTATTACACATACTATTTGCTTAGGGATATGGGGAAGGGAAGGTGAGCAATAGAAAAGGAATAAAAAGCAAGGAGTCTTGTAGAAAGCAAGAGGGATATAATCACCACTGTGGATCCAGCGAGGTCTGTAGTAGGTCTGTTTATTTCAGGAACTCTGTGGTCACTGCGGGGGATGGGAGAAAGCCGTGAAGCTTTGCAGCAAGCAGGCCAAGGGGTTTGTCTGAAGAGTTTCTCCCCTCAGGGAATTCTCCATCAAAGATTTTTTTCTCTTTGGGAGTTCTCTGTCAAAGATGTTTTATTTGGGAGTTCTTCTCCAAAGTCCTTAGTTTAGTGAAGGCCTTTTATTCCCCATTTCTCAGTTTTTTTCTTTTCTCTTTGTTTGTGTGACATGTCTGGCCCAACAGATAAACCAGCAGAGGATGTTGCCTTCATTGCCATGCAAGAGCATTGTTGTCTTTTTGTGGTGGTCAGCTTCTCCAAGCCATACCCCCCNAATATAGCTGGCCCTCTGGGCTGCAAGTGTGCACTGCTGAGTCATGTCCAGCTTCTCATCCACCAGGACCTCCAAGTCTTTCTCTGTAGGGCTGCTCTCCAGGAGTTCTTCCTCCAGTCTGTATAAATACCTGGGATTGCTCCGGCCCAAGTGCTGCACCTTGCACTTGGCCTTGTTGAACCTCAATGTGTTCGCACTGACCCATTTCTGTCCAGCCCCTCTGGATAGCTTCCCTTCCCTCCAATGTACTGACTGCACCACTCAGCTTGGTGTCATCCTCACACTTGCTGAGGGTGCACTCGATTCCATCATCTATGTCATTGATGACGATGTTGAAGATCACCGGTCTCAAGACTGACCCTTGAGGGACACCACTCGTGACCGGCCTCCACCCAGACACAGAACCGCTGATCACAACCCTTTGGCTGTGACCAGTCAACCAGTTCCTAATCCACTGACCAGTCCATCTTTCAAATCCACACCTCTCCAATTTAGAGAGAAGGATGTGGTGATGGACCATGGAAAAGGCTGTGCAGAAGTCCAGGCAGATGACATCTGTTGCCCTTCCCCTGTCCACTGATGCTGTCACTCCATCATAGGAGGCCAGCAAATTGGTCAGGCAAGATCTGCCCTTGGTGAAGCCATGCTGGCTGTCTTGGATCACCTCTTTGTCTCATATGTGCTTTAATATAGTAACCAGGAGGATCTGGTCCACAATCTTTCCAGGCACAGAGGTGAGGCTCACTGGCTTATAGTTCCCTAGGACATCCTTTTTACCTTTCTTATGTGAGTAATGTTTCGTTTTTTCCAGTCACTGGGGATTTCAAATGGTCTGTCAAACTAAGTTATATGAATTCTAAATAACTGTTCATTGCAAAATGCAAAAGTTATGCTCCATATTTATTCTTGTCTTTATGGAATAGATGTCTAATGTTAGCCGTCTTCTATATTTTGTATCATTGTTTAGATTTTAGCTTATTTTAGAGAATATGCCATGCAATGGGAAATGCTAGACTTGGTTGTGCATCCTGTCTGATGTGAGAGCAATATTTTTCATAGTTCTTTATCTATGTAGATGATTAGGTCAAAAAGTATTCTTGTTTTCTCGCTTGGAGGAACGCAATGCTAGCAAATCAGGCTACTGGCTACAGAAACACCTTTCACTGTTTTATCTTCTAAATTCAAGCTAAATAACAATAACAAGATAATTTATTTTTCTCTTCTGGCATTTGTTATACCATATGGACTACCTTATTTTTGAAACGCTGCCAGAAGTTGTCCCAGGTGTATTCTCCCAGCAAAATACAGATTTGTTAATACAAAGGCAAGTTTAGAATGGAAATGTGTTTTCTTTAAATGGTCTTTAACTTCTGAATTCAGGGAAGGTGAAAGGAATGTAGCTTCATATAAAAATAAAATATGTATATATAATATAATATATATAATTAATGTTTTTAAAATATATTAATATATGAATAAAAAGTGGCTGACAACTCCTGTGAAATCTGTTTAAACATGAGGGACTGAAATAATCTCCACACTGATTTAACAGTGGAAAGAAAAGGACTGATCTCTTGAGACTTCAGCAAGGTCGAGCTAACTTTTGAAGTACATATTGAAAATAGGTCTTACCCTTCTTTGACTTTGAACTGTACTGAAACTGCTACAAGAATAACTTTGGATCAGAGGGTTCAGAAGCAAACTTTACTTGTCAAGGGATTAATAGCCGGATTGAGATACTGGTTGTTTACCATTTCTGGTAGTGTTCATCATCTGGGTGTTTTTTGTTTTTTTTTTTAATAATATGCTCGTATAACTTTACAGGTATGAGTATTGTATTTAAAACATACAAAACTAAATAGAGAAAGTTGATGGGTTGAGTGAGACACTTTTCTCAACCGAGCTTTGTGGCATCTTTGAAACAGATCAGTTGTTCAAATAAGTTTATCAGCAGTGTTGTCTTCATCTAAAATACAAACAGTTGTACAAATAACCAGCTTCTTGTCAGCTCACTTTTTGCATATAATTCATATAGTTTCTACCCTTACAGTTTGTATTTGGTAACTATTTGATGATTTAACATCGTAAATATTAGGTAAATCTATGCTGATTAGGAGTTAGGTACCAAATATAAGCAATTAATTGGGGAAATTTGTATCTTNTGGCTGTGACCAGTCAACCAGTTCCTAATCCACTGACCAGTCCATCTTTCAAATCCACACCTCTCCAATTTAGAGAGAAGGATGTGGTGATGGACCATGGAAAAGGCTGTGCAGAAGTCCAGGCAGATGACATCTGTTGCCCTTCCCCTGTCCACTGATGCTGTCACTCCATCATAGGAGGCCAGCAAATTGGTCAGGCAAGATCTGCCCTTGGTGAAGCCATGCTGGCTGTCTTGGATCACCTCTTTGTCTCATATGTGCTTTAATATAGTAACCAGGAGGATCTGGTCCACAATCTTTCCAGGCACAGAGGTGAGGCTCACTGGCTTATAGTTCCCTAGGACATCCTTTTTACCTTTCTTATGTGAGTAATGTTTCGTTTTTTCCAGTCACTGGGGATTTCAAATGGTCTGTCAAACTAAGTTATATGAATTCTAAATAACTGTTCATTGCAAAATGCAAAAGTTATGCTCCATATTTATTCTTGTCTTTATGGAATAGATGTCTAATGTTAGCCGTCTTCTGTATTTTGTATCATTGTTTAGATTTTAGCTTATTTTAGAGAATATGCCATGCAATGGGAAATGCTAGACTTGGTTGTGCATCCTGTCTGATGTGAGAGCAATATTTTTCATAGTTCTTTATCTATGTAGATGATTAGGTCAAAAAGTATTCTTGTTTTCTCGCTTGGAGGAACGCAATGCTAGCAAATCAGGCTACTGGCTACAGAAACACCTTTCACTGTTTTATCTTCTAAATTCAAGCTAAATAACAATAACAAGATAATTTATTTTTCTCTTCTGGCATTTGTTATACCATATGGACTACCTTATTTTTGAAACGCTGCCAGAAGTTGTCCCAGGTGTATTCTCCCAGCAAAATACAGATTTGTTAATACAAAGGCAAGTTTAGAATGGAAATGTGTTTTCTTTAAATGGTCTTTAACTTCTGAATTCAGGGAAGGTGAAAGGAATGTAGCTTCATATAAAAATAAAATATGTATATATAATATAATATATATAATTAATGTTTTTAAAATATATTAATATATGAATAAAAAGTGGCTGACAACTCCTGTGAAATCTGTTTAAACATGAGGGACTGAAATAATCTCCACACTGATTTAACAGTGGAAAGAAAAGGACTGATCTCTTGAGACTTCAGCAAGGTCGAGCTAACTTTTGAAGTACATATTGAAAATAGGTCTTACCCTTCTTTGACTTTGAACTGTACTGAAACTGCTACAAGAATAACTTTGGATCAGAGGGTTCAGAAGCAAACTTTACTTGTCAAGGGATTAATAGCCGGATTGAGATACTGGTTGTTTACCATTTCTGGTAGTGTTCATCATCTGGGTGTTTTTTGTTTTTTTTTTTAATAATATGCTCGTATAACTTTACAGGTATGAGTATTGTATTTAAAACATACAAAACTAAATAGAGAAAGTTGATGGGTTGAGTGAGACACTTTTCTCAACCGAGCTTTGTGGCATCTTTGAAACAGATCAGTTGTTCAAATAAGTTTATCAGCAGTGTTGTCTTCATCTAAAATACAAACAGTTGTACAAATAACCAGCTTCTTGTCAGCTCACTTTTTGCATATAATTCATATAGTTTCTACCCTTACAGTTTGTATTTGGTAACTATTTGATGATTTAACATCGTAAATATTAGGTAAATCTATGCTGATTAGGAGTTAGGTACCAAATATAAGCAATTAATTGGGGAAATTTGTATCTTAATGGCTTACTCAGTTTTATAGTGTGAAAGTATTTAGACCAAAACTACATGTTGCCATCTGTAAAAAGATCCATATTGTAGAAAATAGTTTTGGCTTTTCCTCTTTGAGCGTGTATGCCTGAGCCAATTCCTGCCATTCTTATCTCAGAACTCTAAATGAAAGCTGTAAACTAATTGGAAAACCTTTTAATTGGAGTTCATTAGTGCATGCTATTTCAGTATTTAAATGATAGTTTTATGTATTTTTTTCAGTGGTAGTTCCAAGAGCTATGTAATTAAGAATAGCATGCATGTGAATGACATAGAAATTTAATTCTATTCAACTGGGAGTAAGCTTAAATATTTGTAATGTTTTAGTGTATCAGCAAACAGGAAATAAATTTGAGAACCTTCCATCTGAATTAGGTAAATGGATATGTATACTTGCTGGAAATAGATGTAGTGATTTGCACTATCCATCATACAATAACAGTACTTTATAAAATATCTTTTTTTGCAAAATTAAGATATTTTATTTTACTATATTTTGTCCTCTTTTTGAGCTCAGTGTATTACACCAGGAATTGGTGTCCTGGGAATAGTAAAAATAGGTTGTAAGAAGCTACCTGCACTTGCCAAAATAACTGTCTTATCTAACAAGAGCAACAATAAATTAGATGATAAAATAATGAAAGTCAGAATGAAAAAATGAAACTAAAAGACAGTGCCTAAGTCTTATGATGGATTTAGATAATTTCAGCACAAGATCGATGTGACTAAATAAGCAGGATCAAAAAAATTGCAAGGAAGTTAGATTTTCCCTTGCAATTTTCTTAAGGGCCTGCTGTATATTTCAGTTGTCTTCAGATGCAGGGAATAGCTATTATTGTGCTGGAGTAAACTTTGTTTTTTTTAGAAAGAATTTCCTAAACTTCAGAGGAAAGCCATCTGTCCCTAGGCAGATGAAGTCAGTGATGGATTGTTTTTTTTTTTGAAAAATTGGTCAGTTGTGGCTTTCAGTGTTTGTAGTGCATGTTTTAAGAAAACCTGCTGAATTTAACTTGCATGAAGACTGAAAAATTACCAAGATGGGATTTTATCTTTTGTAATTTACCCAAATGGGCTGCATGCAATTGAAAGCAGATGTAGTCCGGTGGACAGATAAAGTGTACACCAATACGTTATGTCTTCTTATGGGAAAGTTCATGTATGCTCTCTTGACTGTGAAGGAGATTTATTTCCTAAATTAGGCATACAGTACACACTACAGAAGATGTCATTTTTGTGTAAAGGAGTTTCCTTCCTTCAGTGTGTGTGAGGATCTGTGTGTGTTTGTTTTCATGCGAGTTTTTTTCTCAGAAAAATGTATGGAGCGTAGGGATTGATTGCAGATGTTCCGACTGTTCATATCTCAAATGAGACTTAGAGATAACAGGAAAGTAGTTTAAGGAATTCACATGGAATTGTGGATATGAACTTCAAATAAAAGAACCTTTATATCAGTATTTATCACTTCTGTGAGATCCTGCTTCAACAAGTCATTGAGGGCATTTTTTTTTTAGAGGATGTTGTCTGATTCCAGGACTGAATTTATTTCAGTTCTGCAGATGCTCAGCACTAGGTCAGCATTTGTCTTCATGGGAAGAGTAGACTTGTCATTGAGGGTTTACTAATTGTGATGCTATGAAAGCAATTCTAATCACTATTTCCTTAAGCTGTTTGACTATTGCTTTGTTAAAATGTTTGCATTTTTCAGTCAAACATTATCCTGGTTGCATCAGAGGTGCTGAGTAACTGCATTAACCTTTGTGAGCTCTGGCAATAGAAGGGAAAACAAAAGTCAATAAATGCCTTCCACAGCACTGATGAATTCTGAAGGGCACCAAGAGTGGTGGTTATGAGCTGTGGGAGATAATTTAGTCAGCTACATCTTTCTCTTCAAATTACCTACTGCCACTTTAGTATCACCTAAGTATATTTTAAATCAATTGTCTTTTAATGGTACATGCTATTTGGGTTGGCATATGCTTCTGTTGTTGACAGATTCAACAGTGTGTTTCCCACTGTTACCTCTATATATAGAGAACTTAAAATCACTCTTCATTTTCCTGTACTTGACGTTAACTATTGACTATCCAAACACTGCTTGCTTCTAGAAAAGTAGGATTTGTTTGAGCATCTGGGCTATTAAATTTCCTGTGACCTCAGGTTACTTCTGAACCTTCTGGCTGATAGAAGTAAGCCTTTAAGGCTATATAACATGAGTCTGGTAGAGATAGACGTGGGTGTTTTAATATTTACTTGAATTATGCGTTGTTAGTGAGAATCTGGGGTGAAAAGATACGTTTGGTCCTATTATTAGATGTGGTGTCTAAATATCTGGCCCTTGATGGCTGCTTGGCTTACTGTTACAAGCTTTCTGCTCTCTTCAGAGCGAGTGCAAGAGACACTCTCCAGAGAATTCCTCAGAGAGTGCTGAGCTTCTGCTGTGCTGGCCAGGAACTGTGTAACTACTTGTTCAACACTAAGCCAGAATATCAGCCCTGCTGAAATTTGTGGTCTGTTAGCTCTGGCTCAGTGATGGGCAAATCATGGTTAGGACACTTAGGAGTGACCTGATAACCACTGCTGCCCCTTGTTTGCAGAACAACTGAAGAATTAAGGTTCCTAGCTGATATAACAAAAGGATGAAACTGTCCTTGTATGGAAGTTAAATTCAGTCTAAACAATAATGTTGTGATCTGGTCCTGCTGCTCATTGCATTTTCCTTTCCTCTCCCCTTCTATTTTTATGGCTGTACATAGCACTCCTTGAAGGGTAGTTAGCAGGTTCATAACATTGTTGTGTATAAACAACATTAGAGTCTGATGAATGAAATAAATTGATCTAGAAGTTAAATATTTAATTCAACATTCTATATCTACATCCTATATATATCTATATTCTATATATATCTATATTCTATATCTATATCTATATTCTATGTATCATTCAATATTCTACTGGATATTCTGAAATACACTAAATACTGCAATTAGTCAGTACTTTCAACAACATTTTGAGGCTACCATTTACTTTTCCTGGTTTTGATCCACTGATGAGAACAGACTTTATCCCAAAGATTAAACATATCAAAACTTCCTTTAATTTCACTGTAAATTCTTATCCATCCAAAGACCCTTTGATTTGCTCTTCTCTATGATGAGGATGATGATGATGATTTTCTGGATGGTGGTCTATTTCTGTGGTTCAGTAAAGGGGCTGTACTTGATTTTCATCTTTGAAAGCAGTGGAGATTTTTACTTCCCATAGACTGTATAGTATGTGTCTAACAGGAAAGGAGAAATTTGATCTATTTGAAGTTCAGTTTATTGATGTTGTCAGCCATCAGTCTTAATAATATCTTATTCCCACTTATTGTGCAGATGTAACAATATTAATATTTTGCAGTCTCTTTGAAGTGTTGCAAAATCAATTACAAAAATGTCAGAATTTCCATAGGAAGATAATCTTCCTCTTAACAGTATCAGGTGAAAAAAACAAACTGATAGTGATTAAAGTGCCAGGATTGTATGGGAACTGCTGAATCACGGCCTGAACCACTGATTGGTCACCTGAGGTGAGCGCCGAGTCAGCCATAGGGGCACAGGTGGAGGTGATAATACCTGTGTGATTGGAAGGGGTGGAGCCTGGCTCCACCTCTCCCCAAACCCCATTTAAGGGCTGACCACCACCAGGAAAGGATCTCTTCTTGGATATCCTTCCTATGTGGAATCTACTGTGAGCCTTTGTCATCTGAAAGGTGAGCCATCTTCCTTTTTGTGTTATTTGTGCACCATCTATATAGACCTAATCAAATATACCATCATCTATACTATTTCTTGAGTTTCGTCTTTGAGGTTACTCATGTTACGTAGGATATAATTGCATTTTCTTCTAAATAAACTATCAACTTCCAATAAATAATTAAAACAAACCGTGCTCCTCAGGATGCAACAGTTCAGTAGCTGTGATTAAAAAGTACTAGGAGACGTTATTATTTGTTTTTAATGATAAATTTTCTCTTATGGACAGATTGTCTGACTTTATTATCTTACTGCACTTGGAGGTATTTATATGTATATATTTTTTTCTGGGAAAGCATAAGTCATTTCACGTACTGTAATGAGTTATATGATCCATAATGATTTCACAGGTGACCTCTGAACGATCACACCTGTAAATTTAGAAAGATCACTAATGTGAATTTAGACTTAGGAATCATAATTATATTTGTTAAGGCTTTGGCAATGTCCTAAGAGCCATAATATGGCTACCTGGTGCTCTGACATGTATATTTAAGAGTCTATTTCTGCATTCTTCTTCATTCTTGACTAGCAGTTTACAAGGTGGTTTAGTAAGATTTCTGTATTAATAAACAACATAAAACACCAGAGTCGCAGAGATCAAAATGTAGGTATAGTAGTGAATAACTTTCTATTTACTGACGTTGATGAAGCAAAAACAGGTAAAAATAGATGGCTCATCTTAGTGAAGACAAGGGTATTTTCTGGGACTATCTGATTGCATTTTTCTTAAACTTCAAGGTATCCATATTAGACGCAATAAACAATGGATATCACAGTGTCATTCTTATGCTCTCTTTCAGCGTAGAAGCACAATTTTAAAAATGTTATCACTTTTTCATAAGTCACTGTTCAGTGTGATTAAATTTTATTTTCTCCAGGACAGCATTATCTTTTTAACTCCTTTGGACTGATTGCACAATTTTCCCTCTAAATGACAGAAACTGCTGAAAACACACTTTGTTTTTCCTTTATAAATAGAAGTTTAAAAACAGGAATCTTAGATTCACATTTCATTACGTCCTCTCAACTGATCAAATCTCTTGAGCAGGCACAAATTAAATGAAAAATGAGTAAAATATTTTGTAAAACACATGGTTAGCAAAAATTGTCATTAGTTGGTTTCTGTCAAATCAATTTTAAACACTGTATGTGTTTTGACCAATGAATAGGGACCTAGTAAGTCTGGTTAAGTCAGAAATGTACTGTTCACACTTTGTTGAGATCCAGGGTCTAAATATTAATGAGTAACATCAAAATAGATTATTATATAATAATAATAATTATTATATTAGGCTGTACTGTAGTGTCCGGTATTACATGAGTCTGGCCACCTGAAGGAATGCAGTTTTAGATACTGGGATACTTCTGAAGTTTTGAGAAATGTAGGTGCCTTTGCAATTGGGCAGCAGTTGAGGATCAGTGGTCGATATCATAGTTTTGGATATAAGTCACATAATTATATACGTATTCCTTTGAAATTAAAGCTGATCAAGTTGAAAGAGGATGAGTTGCAGATGAATATCGAGCACTAGAGTTGGAATGAAATGAAAATAGGCTTAAAATATAATAGGATAATTCAGCTCATGTGAGAAAAAAGTCAAGTCTTTATACTGTTATTCTTAACCACATTTGTTACTTTGGAAGACTGATTAGTTTACTGGACATAGTTCTATTAACAAAGCAACTGTTACATGTTAAATGGGAGTTTCCCAGAAAAAACACTATTTAGATATCCAGAATTATAGAAGTACGTAAGACTTTGAGGGATGAGTTATTTTACTTTTCTTTGTTTTTTGACCAGATGTAGATATGTAATTGATAGGTTCCTAAGCTTGGTGTGAAGTGGTCCTGTGTAAATGAAACAGTCACTCAGTTATTTTTAAAACTAGAAAATGAGACAAGCATGTTCAAAAACCTTCCTATAACAAAGCTGTTGCCTTCCACTTCCAAATCTAAAGAGCACACATGCATACTTGAGATAGTGCTTAATCACTGTATGCTTAACATCTTTTCACAGTGGTGAGATAAACTGGTTGTTTACTTTGGAAACTCTTCTAATTTCATTTAGTTTTTGGAAAGTGAAGTTGGATGCAAGTGATCAGTAAAGAGCATATGATAGAGATGACTTTTCTATTCCTATATCCCAGTTTGAATGTAATATCATGGTAACATCTGCTCTTCTGATTTCCTTTGAGTATAAATGTTTTCTGAGCATTTATATTTTACTAAAAATAGAAAAAAAATTCATACTAACAGCTGATGAACAACACCTAATGCAATTCTGAATGATCACACTGAAGACCTGAAAAGAAAATACATAAATATTCGTTTTACTCTCTGGGACCTGATCTTCTTGCTAAAGAGATGCAACAGTATGTAAATCTGATAAATTTTATATTGTTCTTTTCTTCACCTATGTACAGTTCTGTATTTTCATATAAAGCCTGATCTATGTTTTGTAAAGCCTAGCAAGCTTTTGGATCTTGCATAAAATATCCTGTTTATGTCTAAAGACATGTTTCTGTAAGTTGAGTGTCTGTGATTCATTGACAAAAAGCGTTTTACAAATCTTCATTATCAGAAATAAAAATTATAAAGACCAGAAGAACTCAACTATTCAGTAACACTGATTTACTGTATGCTAATCTCACCTTGATCAAATCTCCAGGGTGTGTAGGAGGCTGTAAAAATTGTGAAGCAACTTGCAGCCTGCCATCCAGGTCAACTAATAAAGTCTAATCCTTACTGGAAAGAAGATGTTTCAGAACTGAAATTTTCCTTAGAAGGCTTATTTTATCCCATATTTTGACTAGAGGGAAAATGGCAAAGAGCTGAAAGAAACTGTTGTGTTAATACAAACATAGTACTGAAAACAAAGAAAACACTAGACTGGGAAACTTGTCCAATTGTACCAAAATTTTATTTATGTATGTATATGTTCAATTGAAACTTTCAGCTGTTTCTGATCAAATTAAGTATTCCCCCTCACCCCTTGGTGCTGTAATACAACATTATTTTCTATTAATTTTTGAAATACATTTTTTTGTGAACTGTGGTCATGCACAAATCTTGCTTCTGTTTCTAACTCTAATCTCACCAGGTTGTCCAAAGAAATAACTTTAATTCATGTAAAAACCTGATCAGATGGAGGTAGGTTCACTCCCTCGGTTCATTCTTTGTTTTATATTTTCAAATTAATCACTTGGAGAACTCCATTCAACACATTAGCTACTGTCTAGCATAGCATTTACGTAAAGCACATCGAGGCTAGAGATGCTCATGCTTAGTTGAACTACCACAGTCAAAGCTTTAATGAAAAGTAAAAGGACTAAAGGGACTATTATTGCCTTTAACTATTTTGGATAATTACAATATCTGTTAGTATTTCTCAGTTCATTTTAATAAGTTCAGTGGTCTGAAAGCAGTGTATTTTTATTTATGTTTAGTTCATGCTTATATGTATATAGAATACTTACTGAACCTACATAGTAGTTTTTGGCTGTTTGGACATAATTGTTAATTAGCTTCTCTGCTTAAATTCCTACAAGCTGAACAATAGTTGACGAGAAGTAATGCTAAAAACATCAAATCTTGAGTATTTCATAAACATAGTCATTTAACTTATATTCTCCATCAATGGAGACAAATCAATTCCTTAATGCCATATTATTGTGAATTTCAATAGCATGCTCTGTATTTAGAAATACTACAGGATTCATACCTATTCATGTAGGAAGGAAAGAATTGGAAGTTGTATGGTAAGCCAAGATGCACATGGATCTTTACAAAAACAGAGGTGTCAACTGACCTAGCCCTGCAGCTATAGAACAAGGTCTGGTATTGTGCCAATACTCTGCAGTAATCTTTCAGTGTTTTGCAGAAATAACTGAAATGCCTCATTTTTCTCACGTTCAAAATCTGAATTGTTTATATTGTTTATATTGAACACTGAGCTGAGAACAGAGTTTCACAGTGCAGCATGTCTTATTAGTTAATCATAGGGGATTGCAATAGAGTATTGAGAATATTTCCCCAAAAAATAAGAACAGTACTTGCCTGTTGTAGAGTTTAATTGAATGCTTATTTATTCTTCAGAAAGATATCTCTTCTCTCTAGAAAAAACACTGGTTGAAGTTTAAAAGATATCTTCTCTGATATCAGAGAACAAATAGCACGCATGGTGGTCTCTCAGACAGGAGCAGCTGTTCTGCCTTCTTAAGTGTGAACCACACTGATTTTCCTGGGAAGAAAAGATAAAAAGGGAATTCTTGCTATTCTGCTGTATTGATGTTTGGGGATCTCATTCTGAATGGAGAAGTTTCTGCATTTAAGAAAAGAGAAATGAAAACTGTACATTGTGGTTGCTGCATGCCCAGTAGCTTTGACAGCATGGGACTTTGCAAAATGCAAATAATATGGAAGCCATCTCCAGGGAATGTGTTTTTGTCCAGGTGATGATGTATTGCCTCCAAACTGACAGCGATCTCAGGTATGCCTGCTAAAATTTGTGGAGCGGAATGGTATGTGCAGAAAACCTGGAGTTTTCTCAGAAATCTCTGAATCACTAGGAATCCTAATTTTCTGCTACGTCCTCTAACCAACGTTGCACAGAGAATGCCTGAGATTTTTCTTAATCTTAGGACAGACATAGAAATTATTCTTTTCTCTTTCTTTCCAACAGTTTTTGTTGAGCTAAGATAGAACTGTGCAGCTCAAAATCTAAATAAGACCTGAATCTGAGGTCTAAAACTTCATTTGATGGAATCTATGGGAGATGGTTCTACTTTCATGGGAAAAAGATAGTTATTTGATATAAGGTGGAATATTTGAGTTCCAAGAAAATAATACTTCTGTTAGATATTATTGATGAATGCAATAGAAAGCAGGCTGAAGATGCATATGTTAGCAGTACAGCACAGTTTGAGAAAGTATTGCCATCTCTCACTATGTTTTTGGATGCACAGGACTGGTTTGGAGAGTTTGCGGTAAAATGTAAGACCTCCTACGCTTTTCACTTTCCTTCAGCTACTCTCGTTCTTTGCAAACTTGTTTTGTGTGAGCTGCATTTCACAGGGGGCAAAAAACTTATCACTGCAATAAATTAGTTTTTTTCTGATGGACTGCTGTGGAGATCTTCTTGCCTGGGGACACCGTTTCATTCATCAGTTGGCTGAGTTCCTAAATTCCGCGCGTTCCACTGGAGCTGCTTTTATGGGGGCAGATAGTTTACACTGCATTACAGGATGGCTACCACAGCACTGAAATGTGAAAGCTCCCTGGAGCTTGAGGAGGCTGAGAAGGCTGCAGAAAGCTTGTCGGTTGCTTCTGAGGAAGTCCTGTTGTCTGTCCCAAAGCTGCTGAAAGTTGGGAATGTGAAGCAAGGTAAAAGAACATGAAACAGTGGAGGTGTGCATTCATGCACTGCATACTGATGGGAAATGTTTAATAACTGAGTGTGTAGAGGTGTAATAATCATTACAACCTTTGTTTACCATTGTCAGCTAGGTAGTTATATCTATGCAATAGGTAATATTAGATACAATTAGATATGTTTTATTTAAACGAAATGCATCCTGTCTGAGAGGCTTGCAGTTTTCTTTAAGCTAACTCAAAGTGGTGATACAAAAACATTGATGGGTTTTCCTAGAAGAGTATCAGTGGGTTCTGGCTGCTCATCCCACCAATGCATTCACAGACCATCAGCCTTTGGGAAGCCTTTGTGATTGGAGGGCAGCTCAAGAGCAACTCTTGCAGCTTGTCCTCTTTAGGAGGCCTTGCTTGTTTAGTGAGTTGATCATAGCTTTTGCAAGCCAATGGTCATAACTTGCAGCAGGGAGCCTCTGAGTAGAATTAGACAATGTCAAAACCTTTATGTGAAATGGAGGCATGAAGACTAATACTTAAAAAACCCCAAATGGTGACTACTGTACCTGCTGAGCCAAAGCTTTCCTGTAGCTTTTTCTTTTTTGTATTTTCAGTGTTTGTTTTCATATAATAATAGACAACTAACTTTTAACATTTCAAAAAATATTGAGGTTTTATATAATTCTCATTGTAAGACTGCTTTGGAAGAATCATTAGAGGCTTTGTATCATTGTCTGATTTGTCCTGTTTTTTTTGTTTTTTTTTTTCTGCTGGTCTGTAGTTGCATAACATAGTTTTCTAAGCTTCATTGAAATCAATAGATTTTTGTTTTAGGCTACTCTTGCTTAGGTAGAAGAGATACACAAGAGCTCAAAATGAGATCTCTGTCACAGCTCAGTAACTGTGAAGCACTGCTTACTCCTCTGCTGTTGCTGGTGGTCAATGGAGAGCGTTCCTTCTCCACTTTTTCTGAAGCACTTGAGTCATCTGCAGGGATGTTTGAATGCATTTAGGGGAGCAGACTGCAGGAACAGAATATTATTCTGCGATTTTGCTGTCAGCAAAGGCATGCAGCCTTGCAGGGGAACTTCCTGTTGAGTTTAATTTACTTAACAAAGATTCTGACCACCTTCTTTCTAAGGCAGCAACATGAACTAAACTTCTGTCATTATAAATGCTTGCCAACGTCTCTATTAGTGTCATCTTGCTATTGTATTATTTTTGTGCATATTGCTGAATGAAAGAATTCCGCAAACAAAATTCAAAGAAGCAATTCTATATGTCAGAGTATTTAAATTGGTAGTTACTATGAAATGACTTTAATTTTAATATCTAAATATAAAAATTGAATTGCTTGACATAAAAAATAATTTGAAAGCTCCACTAAAAATTCTTAGTTCTGTGAGGAGTGTAAATTACTGTGAAGCTCTTTAATTGCACATTTTAAAAAGCATCTCTTCAGAGGCAGAGTTCAGGACTTAACCACATTTACCTGTTTTTCTGTAACATTACCTTAACTAATGCCTTTTTAATCATTTGCAAAGATGAAATTTAATTGTAATCATTTGTAATAGCTGTAATTCGTAGGAGAAATTGTATCTCAAATAAATATGTAAATAATGGAAAAGTCAGTGACAGAATTTTCTGTAACTGAAGTGACTATTCTATGCAGCAAAGATATAAGGGCTTACAAAAACTCATCTCCTTGATTTGGCATGGAAAATTTCTTTACTGTATACCAAACACTAAGCAATTTGAAAAGTCTGATCTTGTCTTTTATTGATAGAGAATGCAGAGGTGAGTGAAAGTGGTAGAACTGTTCATGGAGATGTATTCATCTAAATTTGATTCCTTTCTGTTTGTAAAATAGTGCAAGATCTTGTACAAAGGGTGCTTTTTTGGAGTTAAGTTGGTGAAAAAAGGATAATGTATTTGAAGAGTATGAAAGCTTAATGTGATTTATTTCTTCTAATTTCTTTCCGTGAGAGTCCTTCTCTGGGCTGAGGATTTTGAATGATGCAGAAATTTTCACAGGTCCATTTGGCCATGTATGGCTTATATTGCTACGTATGGTAGCAGCAGTTAAAAATGTTCTGTAACTTCCACCTGCCTCCCTTGAACTTAGGGCTGTCTTTCTGAGATGCTGAGGGAGCTGAAAACAGCCCAGAGTTGTGTGTAATGCTCTGGTGTCTAAGGTTTGGAAGTAATGATTTTCCATCAAAGAAGTGTCACACTAAGTTTGTGTGTCTTTATTGCCAAAGTCTTGCTTAAATATTGTGGTAGTACATATGGCTACTTCTTACCTATGAACATTTGTAACTCTTGTCTAGACAACTTGACTGTTCATCTGTTTCTATCGTTATAGCCATGACATAATGTCAGTCAGACTTTGTTGTCCTTGGTCACTTGCACGTGGCTGCTGTTCTCCTCTGCTTGCCAAATGCTTTGTCATGCTGCTACGCCAGGGTAAAGAAGCGTGTGGGGTAGCTGTGTCATACCCTATATCTAGGAGTGAAGATTGCACCTTAAATATAAATAGATCCTTTGGATTTCTTGCTTCTGGAGGTGTCAGACTCACAGGCCCTTACTTTGGTGGGGAAAGTCAGTCACTCATATATCTGCTGGGAAAACAACATGGTGAGCTGCAACCAATCCACAAGACTCCTGGAGTCCATTGATGATAGCTTTCTGTACAAGTTTTGGACAGATCCACCAGAAGTGGAGCGTTTCTGGACCTGGTGCTCACCAGAACAGTGGAGATAGTTAAAGATGTTAAGATTGGAGACAGCTTGAGCTGCAGCGACCATGGTCTGGTCAAATTCATGATCTTGAGGAACATGGGCCTGGCAAAGAGTGGAGTCAGGATCTTGAACTTTGGGAGAGTGATCTCCAGGCTGTTTAAGGAACTGTTGTGTGAGATCCCCTGGCAAACTGTCCTTGGGGACAGAGGAACAGAACAGAGCTGACAGCACTTTAAAGATCCCTTTCTGAGATCACAAGAGCACTCCATCCCCTTAGCATAAGAAATTAGGCAGATGAGGCAGGAAACCAGCATAGCTGAGCAAGGATCTGCTGATTAGGCTGAGGTGAAAAAAAGAAAAAGTTTAAGCAGTGGAAGTGTGGATGGATGGCCTGGGTAGAATGTAGGGATACTGTCTGGATGTGAAGGAATGGAGTCAGGAAAGCAACGGTGCAGGTGGAATTGAACTTGGTGAGAGATGTGAAAAACAAGAAGAAGGAATTCTTTATATACATTGGGCAGATGAGGCAGGAAAAGTTAGGAAAAGTCTGTCCCGTTGATCTCCACTCTCTTCCCCCATCAGATCTAGCTGACAACTCTGAACTACTCTCTCCACCATAGTGATGGACGTTTTCTTCCCTTCCCCCTTCATACCTAGTTTAAAGCTCTCTCAACAAGCCCTGCCAGCTCCTGGCCTAGGATCCACTTTCTCTTCAGAGATAGGCAAGACCCATCCGCAGCCAGGCCAGGTGCTGAGTAAGCCGTCCCATGATCAAAGAACCCAAAGTTCTTGTGGTGGCACCAGCCTTTCAGCCACTTATTCAGAGCCTGAGTTTTCCTAGACAGCTCTGTATCTCTCATCACCCCAGAAGGCAGGGAGGAAAATGCCACGTGTGCTCCCACTCCCTCAACCAACCTCCCTAAACCCCTGAAATCCCTTTTGATAGCTCATAGGCTTCCCTGAGTGATTTAATCTCTGCCTGCCTGAACTATCAATAACAGATAATAATCAGAGGATTGAACCAGACCTGGGAGTTTTTTAGTGACATTCCTGACCCAAGCCCCAGAGAGTCAGGCAGCACACCTCTCTACAGGTTGGGTTGAGTCTGCATATGAGACCCTCTGTTCCCCTGAGGAGGGAATCACCTACCACAATTACCCTTCTGTCTTTCCTGGCAGAGGCAGTCTCAAGGTATGGGGATGACTGCTTTGCCCTAGTCCCCCTCTTAGGTGGATCCTCCTTTGCCTCCCCACTCACCTCCTCATCAGTTTCCAGCACCCCAAATCTACTGCTTAGGGAGACCTGGGGAAGCTGGGTAGGCAGGCAGGGGGTGCACCCTTGATGGCAAGCCATGACTTTTTTCCAATCCTTCTTACGTGTCAGATCTGTCTGACACAGGACGGGGAGTCCACCACTTTACTGAGAGTATCTCCCTGGCATCTCTCCCTCTGAATCCCCAGCGATTCACTGCAGCAGTTGACCTCTGCTCACACTCCCTTATGGCCCTCAGTCTCTCTGCCCCCTCCCTGAGCTCCACTACCAGGCTGAGCAGCTCATCCACCTGCTTGCACCTCGTGNAACAAGCCCTGCCAGCTCCTGGCCTAGGATCCACTTTCTCTTCAGAGATAGGCAAGACCCATCCGCAGCCAGGCCAGGTGCTGAGTAAGCTGTCCCATGATCAAAGAACCCAANAGGTGGACCCTCCATCAGAGTCACCATAGTCTTCCTGTGGCAAGCCCACTGTCTGGTGGAGACCATGATTAAACCTCAGACACTACCAGTAAGAGAACTGGTCACCTGAGCTTCTCAGTTGGAGGATGGATGACTGAGGCAGATGTCAGGAGTAGTGTATTCTACACCTCTAAAGTTGTCACAGCAGATATGCTAGCCTGTGGTTTGGTGATGGAATATGAAAATAGCAGATGGTGTCAGAACACAGATATCTGACAGAACAGAGCTGAAGAAGCAGAAAGCTTCAAGTAACAGTTTTGAGTGCATGAACAAGGGAAAGGCAAAATCAATATGCCAAGTCAGTAAAAAATGTACAGTGAGTTTAACATCATCCTAACAGATCAGTCAGCAAACACTCAGGTTAGCATAGTGCTTGCAAGCCGAAGGAAAGGACTTGTTGAAAGCCTGTATAGAAGTGCATTTTGGTAGGTCTCTCCTTGTGCTTTTGAGTGTAGGTCCTACTGCCACGAGTATATTAAAGTGGAATAAAGTTAGAAATAAAAGATTCTTGTATTATTTCCAGCTCATTTCTTTCTGCAGAAAAAATGCTCCTCCCATCAGGAAAAGAAAAAAAAAATAATATTTTTTGCAATCCCATGGGGTTCTGGAATGCATAGAGATAAATATATAAGATAGATTTCTAAAGGGAACAAGTAATGAGATCCTCCCCTCACTTCCCCAAATTAAAGACTGGAACACTTTTTTTTTTAAGTTATTTTTTTCTTAAATGAGAAGTTCATCCTGATAACTTCCTGAGAGTGAGCATCCAAGAGTGCTGTTGGATGTGATGAGTCATATGGGCTTCCAGATAACATCTTATAAAGCCAGTCTGAATAATGATTTTAATTTTTACTGTAACATTTTAATTGTAATAATCAGATTACAGTTGGACAATACATCCTCTGTACGAGACTTACAACCTTCGTACATTGCTGCTTAAAGCAGCTCTTCAATGCCATACAGTGTTTGTGGGGCTTCCAGTTAAAAAGCCATGTGAAGTTTTCAGAAAAACTGCTGTGAGAAAATCTTACATAATCTTTATGATTGAAACACATTTCTGAAACCCGCAAGAGATGAGTTTTTGCTGTGATCAGTGCAAGATAAAATCTAGGAAATGTTGCTACTACTCAAGATGCCATTCTCATCTGAGTATCCCAAGAAAAGCAAAAAAAAATAAAAATAAAAAGCATACTCCATTCACATTCTGTTTGATCCCGTGGGAATATTTTCTCTTCATCTTGTGCAAGATTTGTTATTTAAGTTGTCCCATTATATTAATAATTTGTTTCCCCTCCCAGTCTATATTAATTTTTTGTCCTTTCTGAGGAAATTTTGCATCCAACAAGACAGTAAAGCCAACAATAATATAATTCATTTAACTTTCCAGCATGTTGCAGTGTGAAGGCCAGTGCATTCGTCAGTGTAAATATTAAATGCAAAAGCATTGATTTAGTATCTTGATGTTACAGGTTACAGTTCTTTATGATTTTAATAAGAATTTTGACAACAAATATGTAATAAAAGCCATAAAATTAAGTGGATTGTACTAGCAAATAGGACACGTTTATCTCAAAATCTAGCATCTAAGTTTGCTTCATTTTTTATCTTCTATTTTGATTATGTGTAGCATTTTAACTTTACTGTGAAACTTTACTGTTAACTCTTGGAGTGAATGCAGGGGAAGTTTTAACTTTGGGATATTACAGTCTGTTATGGTTGTGTCTTTGGGACTTATTTCCATCCCATGCTGTCTGTGGTTTGCTCCTTGTAAGAACAAGCAGCATTGTGGAGCAGAAACACAGACCAGTGGTGGAGATGCCCACCAGCTAAAAAGTTTTATGAACACCACTGAGTGGATGCAAACTTCATTATCTGTATTGTGTTAAATACTAAATAATTACAGGACTTCTCATCTTTAAAGTGATTTGGAAATGTAGAGGCTCAAATCTGACAATAAGTGACCTTTTTATTTTTACATTAGCAAGTACTTCAACTGCAGAGCTGCAGACCAAGAAAACAACCTCTCGTCTGTCAAATCACCTAGCCCAAACTCCTGTTAAAATAATAAAAATAATACAGTAGGTTTTGTAAGTCACATCCAATGAGGAACCACAAATAAATTGTCCATGGAAGTCAGCACCCTGCTTTATCTGGGTCTCAGACCATCACTCAGACCTCTGAATGTGCTGATGGAAAGCTCTCCTTAGGAACTGACATCCTTGCAGACACTTTGTGCATTCAGCCATAAGGTGCGTAGTGAAACTGCAATGGCACAGTTCCTGAGAAGATGCTATCCCAGACTTCAAAGAGGGCAGCTGGAAGTTTTTCCAACTCTTCTGTTCTGTCTTGGGTTTGTATGAGTTTCCCAACTGCTTTTTTTCTTGAAAGCTTCAGCAGTTGTGTTTTTTGCTTATATAGGAATATCTTGTTCTTTAAAAAGGCATAGGCTTTCCTATTTATGAAAAAATTGATGACATAAACACGTGGAAAGTACACTTTCAGAAGACAGTAATTAATTGCTATGCTAGTTTTTTGTCTTGAGGAGTCTGATATGACTTTTAAGTACTTTTGCTGGAAACAGTCTGTGTCTATTGAGAGAAAGGGAACGAGGAAGAGGGAGAAAGTGGCTGAACAGAGATTTCTTGCATCTGATTTGTCATCGCTGTCTTTCACAGCATACCTCTGGTTTATACCCAGCAGCTAAGAGTAACAAGGTTGTAGCCAATTCACTGCTGTCACCTCTCCCTGCTACTTGTGAGTGTGGGTAGAGGTAATGACAAGTCAGAGCTATAGTGTTTGATTTATGAGAAGTACTAGCTGAGAAATTCATTACTAGGTTACTGAAGAGAAAGAGTTGATGCTGAACCCAGGAAGCGTGGAGCTGAGATACTTAAGGACAAGACCAGTTGCTTAGAATAAATTAGTGGCAGGAAAGGAACCAGAAGCGAACATGAGCTGCAGTCAGGAAAGACTAATATGTTGGATACTCTTTCTTATGAAGCAGATAATTTGATTATTTGTATATCCCGTCACTTTTTAAAATTCTAACATCATATTTCTGTATTTATGAGTTAGAGTTCCTAAGGTAAGAAGTTCAAGTAGGCCAACCACTACTAGGACTTCTAAAAATAGTTTGCACGAGTTTCTGCTAAACGTGGATCTAGGAGTCTATCAAAAGAGATAAAAGCTGTATTTGTATAACAAAGCACTCCACTGCATATTTGCTGTGATGATGAGTGCTATAGGAAGAAGAAACTGAGTGACTACAGTGCTTTGTGAATATACATTTCCATTTCCATTTTGATTCCACTTAAGCTCACTATAAGAGTTTTACCATAGGAGTATAAAAATTCTTAGTCAGATTTTGTAATTTCTGATACACTGTTACTTCTGGTTCACTGTTCATAAAAGGGTTGCATCTTCCAGAACTTGTACTTCACTGATGTATTTAGAACCAGTGTTGAAAAAAGCCATCTTTAAGCTATGCAGTGCTGCCTGTGCATATAATCTACATTGGAGGACAGTCCACTTTTGTGATTCGAATATGTTCAAGCACAACTTTTTAGGCTGCTTTCAAATTTCCTTTTCAAAAATAAGTATTTCTAGCTAATGTTGCTGATGTTTTTATCCAACAGCTTTAAAATACTGGAATCACAAAATACAGTGCTCTGTTAGATATCTACTGTGTGTATCGACACCTGTGTTTTAATTCAGATTGATTCAGCGATCTCACATTGTAAAAATTACTCTGTGTAAGGCTGAGAGAAACTGAGAATACTCCATTTATTTGCAGAAAACTTGTTATCCAGGTTGGCAGACTTAATTACCAAAAGAGACTGATAAGTAAAATCTTGGATTATAAACATGGAAAAGACTAGACAGTTTTATAGAAATTCCTGAAATGAGAAAGTAAATACATCACATTGCATTTGTACAGTATTCTATTGTTATTAATATTAAAAAGATGGTGAAGGATTTAATGACATATTGCTAAGGTGCAGAAAGTTTCCATACTATAGAGTGATCTGCACTCTTGAAATAGTAGACAGCAGTACATCACTGGTAAAATTAACGTAAGGAAACTTTCACTATTTATATAATAATCTATGCAGATGCTACTCGGTTAAAGTGTTGATTACTTGAAGGCAGTATGAATTCAACAGAGGGACTTCAGCAGGTTGGATTAATGGTCCAGTAGGAACCTTGTGGGGTTCATCAAAGGGAAATGCTGGGGAAGAATAACCTTCTGAAGCAGTGTCTGACTGAAATGCAGGTTTTTGAGAAAAGGTCCTTCCCTGTTTGAGCAGGGTGACGGACTGACTGGGGTCCTTTTTCAACCTCAGCCACATTGTGATTCTGTGAGTTCCAACTTTTAATGCTAATGGTTTAATATGTGTTGTTTAAATTAGTGTTTCTCTATATTGGATGATAATTTGAGTGTAGATTTTGACAGAAAGAGTTTAAAATCATGTTATTTATCTAGTATGACATGGAACAGTTTCCATCAAACATGGGATCATTTGGGCAGATTCTTGCATGAGACTCCGCATGTGTTTGTTTTTAGTTTTAGTTGCTGTTCAAAAAGCATGCTTTCTCTTTGATATACAAACAGTTGTTCATGTTTCCATGCATGCTTGCGTTCTTCTCTGGGAAAGTATTGTAAGTGGTCTTTAGTTTAGCAATCCAGGTCAGATTACTGCTGGTGATGAAACATGTTTGTAAAGATGGACCACTCAGAACATCTGGTTAGAGGAATGGAATAATTTCTGCTGCTTTTCCAGACTTACTGTACTATTACTTTTCCTTCTGAATTTTTCTGGTTAAAGTTAAAAATGGATTTTTATCTTTTGTGGGCAGACTGATTGAAATTTACTGTTGACTACTACCACTACTGGCCCCATGAATTTTTAAGAAGGCACGAATAATACCAAGACAAAACTTGGTTTGTACATTACAGAATATTCACAGATAACATTCCTCCTATTTGCTCAGTCCTCATCTAGCTTCTTTCCCCGCTGCATTGCTATTATCATTTCAAAGGAGAGTAGAACAGAGAGAATTTACAATGTGCATTTCTTTTTCACTTTCTCTGTAATAAAATGCAAATAACTTTATTTTCCACAAGGCTATTGCTGGCTTGCTTTTAATCAAACAAATATCGTACCCATTAATTATTGTTTGATTTAATTATTAATTGAATGATTTAGAAATGGTTCTTGGAGGTTCACAAAGATGCCTCTTGAGCTGCCCAACACAGTCATAAATAAAAAGGATGTGAGAAAGTGGTACTTCAAAAATTCCATGTTAATGTTAATATGAAAGAACTCTCCCTGAGTTATTTGCATTAACTAAAGATGACCTGTGATCAAAGTCAGAGCCCATTGGAGTTTGAGCTTCCAAGGTAGCCTAGTTCTGAAATGTCTACTGAAATCTTCCAGAAATGAAATATAAACTACTGTAATGGGCTATCAAAACTGTCAAGCTGGCTTAGCAGAATGAGTGATATCTTTAAGTCTGATCATTATTCAGGAGCTCCATGAACAGAGAATATATGCATCCAAATGGCCACGAGCAACTTCTGTGTCCAGCTATGAAAAACAAGAACAACAGAAACTGTCAAGTGCTGAATTGTGTTTTGGTTATCACACTGTAATTTGATAAAATGATCGCCCTTAAGGAGAACTTTGTATGTAGATTAATAAACATTTTTCCTACTTAGAGAACCAAAGCACTAATTAATATCAAAAGTAAGTAGTTCCAGTTTTAGCTCTCTTGCAAAAAATGTAAATGTTAACTTTTGTCAACAGTTCTTCAACAATATTATAAAGTTGAGGGTTTAGCATTAAGCAAAGCTTGATAGACACTAAGTACTCACAAAGCTGCTCTTGTAGAAAATCACTGAATATGTAAAATTAATTAGTATAATTCTGATCAGTGATTCTCTCTCAGTAATAGTTTAACTGGAATTAATAATCAGCTGCTTTTTGTATCTTTAACATATGCTTCTGACTTTGTGCATTAAAAATACAACTGAAAGTTTTGTTAAGAAGCCTTGCTGCAAGCTCTCATCTCTTTAAAATAAAGGCAAGACTGGCTTATGGAGAAGAAATATAATTAAAGTCATGGAAGAAAATGAAGAGGCTGGGTGAAATAAGGACAGCAAAGATTTCTCTTTTCTCTCCCCTTTAAAATTCAAAGCACTAGGTGTGATGAAACCAGAGAGCAACCCAAACCAATTTTTAGTTCATAACAAGTTACCTCTAAAGTGCTCAGCTAAAATTTCTGTTTTCTAGACCTTTTGGAGATCTGCTGAGACTAGTTCTCTATGTTCTCCAGTATTAGCACAGAGTAAGTTAAACACAGAGATATGAAGGTAAGAAAACACAGTAAATGTTATTTTCTGCTGTAGGTACTGCGCTCCTATATGGCGTTCACTAATGAGTTTCACAGTAACTTACTGTTCTTCCTGTTGCACTTTATTGTAAATTTGTAGCATAATATGCTTTCATTTTGAGGAAAAAGATAAGATTTTTGTCATTTAAGAAGGAAAAAGATGCAAGTTAATATGTGTATGTCCTCTAAAAAAATAACAGGTTCAGTGAAAAAAAACCCTGAAGTATATGGTTTAAAATGCACTTATGAAGTATTATAATACGTACGGGGAGTTAAATTTTTGTTCTTTGACGTTTAGATAGTTCCAAGAAAAGAAATTCAAGATCCAAGGAGTGCTTTGTTACCATTCTGATGGACCTGATGTTTGTTATTGAGAACAGTTCAAAAAAGGCAGCTTTTGTGTTTTGATGACAAGGTAAGAAGCATTTAAAGAAAGATTTTACAATATGTCTAAAGTGAAAGGTGATTGCCTGTTTTATTTCATTACCAGTTGAAACTGGATCTTTTGAGAACAGAGTCTGTGGGTCCCTCCCAGCTCAGGATATTCTCTGATTCTATTTGCCATTCTGTGTGTGTCACATTTACTACTAATAATAATTTTGCTTTTGGGAGCTTCACTGCTATTCCAGTGGCTTTCAATAGATGGCAATTCACGTTTTATAGTGCAATGCACATTACATGGATAAATCACACCTTCAGAGTTTGGCTTTTTAGTCATGGATTAAGCTAGGCTAAAGGATAGTTAAGCTTATCAAAAATTGCTAGTTTGCTTTGTTATTCAGATCAATCCTTATTTCACTTACTAAAACAAGCAGAACAGGCATGTTTTGTGGAAGATATTTCCTAGGACATATGTCTTTTGTTCTCTGTATGTATTCAGAGTTGTAGTAATGAATTTTTCCCTTGGAAAAGCTGCCACTGGGATAAGTGGTTTTTCTTTTTTTTTTTTTTCCGGATCCAGCAATCAATCTGGACCCAGGATCCGCAGCAAAAAAGTACAATAAAACTTGAAATCAAAGCCAAGTCATATTTTCACAAGTATATCTATTCAAAAATTATAAAGTTTTGTAATATCATTGTTTTTGTTTTTGTTTTTTTCTTTGGAATGAAAACAGATTTTAGAATTAAAAATGTTTCCAGAGACCAATATCTGTCATCTTGATTTAATCTGTGAATCAAACATATTTTAAAACATGATAGCATTATTCTGGATCTTAAGTCTGAAGTCTTACTGATATTTTATGTGCAAAGGTTCAAAATGACTTTTACTTTTTATGGTAATAATTTCTTGTTTTTATGTTATATGTACGAAAATGTTATATATTATGCGTAGGAAAAACATTCATTTTTCTAGCAGAAAAAGGAAGTTGTATTACAGGACTTCTGTAAGAACTTGCAATGTTTTCAGTGTTGAATAACTAGAACATCACTCCTGACAACATTACATTGATAAATATATTTCTTGTTGTCTATCTGCCTTTTGAAACAGGTAGGCTAAATGCCAAAGTATTTGGAGGCAAATAATCACTGCTTAGAAAGGTGGCCTTGGGAGGATGGAGGGGCATGTTTCTTGTAGGCCACAGCCATCAAAGTATGGGCCTTGCCAAAATATCTGTAAATCATTCCTGTTTCAACAAGAAATGTTTTAGGCTACAGCTTCAGTACTTCAAGTATTTGTCATATTTTGTTGTATAGATAATTAGAGAACAGATATGTGTTTTTTCTGTTGTACATCCAATGAAATGTTATTTCCTTTTCTCAGTTATGCATACAAAATAACTTATTTCTTGGAAATATTGAATCCATCACTTGGGCTAAATGAGAGTAAACTTAGCAGTGATCTGTACAAAACAGTGTGTGCTGCGGGTACCTTATCTCATAGTACTTCCAGCTATGTCATTTCTGTAGGCAGACAAGAGACAGGGAGCAGAAGAATATGATAAAGCAGCACATGATGCATTGTAGCTGCTTATTTTTCCAATGTCTTATTCCTTAATGAATTCCTTCAAGGCATGATTTTGGCTGCCTTGACATAAGCCTGAGAGACAGTTTTTTTCCCTTAATTTGATCTGATCAGTTGCTATATGAAAGCATGTTTTACCATGTTCCAAGTAATTGCCCTTGAACAACAAATACATGTCATACAAAGTTCAAATCCCTTGAACAATATGTAAAGAATCTCCAAAAAGGGCAGGTAGTTTTGTTAAGCGTTCAGCTCCTGCAGTTCCTCTGCTTTTTAACTTAAACTTCAAAGCAATGATGACTCTCCCAGTCTCAGGTTTAGTTGTATAATCATAAATAGTAGGTGAGAGTCAGACACACACTAATCACTTCTGTCATTAAAGAGTTCACAGTGGAAATAAAAGTTGGACACATTGAACGTAATGCACTGCTTCACTTATTATACTCAATATACTCCGTGTTTTAATTAAAATAAAATCTTCACCTAGGCTTTTGGATATTTCCTGACAAATTCTTTTCTTTGTTTTTTTATACTGTGCTACCTTCCTCTATTTGTACATTTTGACTGGAAACCCCTTAAAATAGAATCTTCTTATCCTAGTTTTAATTGTACAACATAAAGGGCAGAATGGAGAATTCTGTTACCTCAATGTTCAAATAAATAATGACAACAGTAATAACAATTCGTGCTCTGGAGTGTTTTAACCTGCTGTAGGAGACACAGCTGAAATCAGCAAAGGTGAAGCAACTCCTTTAAATGGACCAATGATGCTGAACATATTTGGAGTGGGGGGTGTGGGAAAGGTATGAAAAAAATTGCCAGCAGCACTGACAAGAAAACTCATATGAACTGCAAACATTATTCTGCAAATGCCATTCTAAACAGACATACCTCTATGAACAGTATCCTGACATTTATGACTCTACTAAATAATGCAACAAAAGAGTTTTCAAGGTTCGTGTGAAACTTTCCACACGCATACTTTGCAGTTTCTTCAATTATTTACTTTGTTTAGAAACATCTCAGTAAATCATGTTTTTGAGACACAAAGCAAATATTAACTGTTGAGTTACAGGAGCATTTTGAGTTTGTGTTGGAGAAATGATATAAATTCTGTGTAATTTGTGGTTTTTACAAAACAGTAAAGCAAACTACTTTTCCATTTCTACTAGTAGAAACCAAAGAACTTGATCTGGTTTTTTTTTTGAGAGGTTGAANTTATATAAATATATATATATTTCCTTTTTGGAAAGAGCCTTATGTACAAACCATGACAAAAGTCCTGGTTTTTTTTATTATTTTTTTTTTCTTTTTGTTAATTAATGGAGTTGAGAGATTGTCTTTTGAGAATTATTATCTTGAAGACCTCTGTTAGGAAGATTTGTTCATTCCTGCATAAAGAATTGCTCTATATATCTACTAAAAAGTGTGCTCCTTTTCTAGTAAATTTCAAATGGACCATAAAATATTTCAGAAAACAGAATGATTGGCTTTTGTGTGGTTTTTAGAAAGGTTTTGAAAAATCTACAACAGTCAGAAGCTCATTGAGGGTCTGCTCATTTGGGTGATCCAAATATAAGTTTGGAAAAAGAACCACTGTATGAGCTCGAGCAGATAGAACNGGACCAATGATGCTGAACATATTTGGAGTGGGGGGTGTGGGAAAGGTATGAAAAAAATTGCCAGCAGCACTGACAAGAAAACTCATATGAACTGCAAACATTATTCTGCAAATGCCATTCTAAACAGACATACCTCTATGAACAGTATCCTGACATTTATGACTCTACTAAATAATGCAACAAAAGAGTTTTCAAGGTTCGTGTGAAACTTTCCACACGCATACTTTGCAGTTTCTTCAATTATTTACTTTGTTTAGAAACATCTCAGTAAATCATGTTTTTGAGACACAAAGCAAATATTAACTGTTGAGTTACAGGAGCATTTTGAGTTTGTGTTGGAGAAATGATATAAATTCTGTGTAATTTGTGGTTTTTACAAAACAGTAAAGCAAACTACTTTTCCATTTCTACTAGTAGAAACCAAAGAACTTGATCTGGTTTTTTTTTTTGAGAGGTTGAAGTATCTGGCACATCACAATAATATTTCATTACCAAGAGAAACGAGTAGCCGATTCTCTACTGTCATGTATTATTGGCCAGGTATTTCTTAAAATCAGAATAAAATTTCCTACTTGATGAGTGCATAAAGCTCAGTGCAAGTTTATTGCATTTAATTGATGATAGCATTATAACTGAGAAGTTTGTAACATTGTGTTCATACATAAGAGGCCATTACTTATTACTATTCTTTAGACTGAACAGAACTGTTTCATAACAGGTAAATTCTGTATAGTTTTAATGTAATAATATCACTTATAAAAAAAGTGTGTGGAAGCCAATAAATATTTAGGAAGCGCATGAATATGGTCTACAGGGATTTTGTTGATATGTAAACTATTCAGCCGTGGTTAGTGATATTGCAGATAGGCTATGAACTGCTAAAAGTTGGTTAAAAAAATACACAGAAATGTTTTCTGAAAAATTTACAGTACGACTTCCCTTTTTTTCTTTTGATCTTCCTGTTGTTGTGAACAAAATTAGAAACTATGAAGAACACAGAACCCTTTCACTTGTGAGTGAGAATATAAATATCATGCCATGAACTACGAATTCAGCATTTGTTGAAGTAAGTCCTTCTCAAGGTAAATTAGTTCAAGGTAAATTTTCCATTGCTGAGACTAGAGTGCTGACAGCAACACCAACTCAGCTAATCCAAATGGTTCTAGTCTGGCACAGTTTTGTGCCATTCAGGCAGCTGCGTGAGTTAGTCTGCAGCTTGCTAATTAAAGAAATGCTTCTTTCCTTAGGAGTGGGTGGGCGGTGGGAAGCGGTATTCTGTTCTTTCCAGAAAGCCTACACATGACCAGTGTCTAGGTCAAAGTAATTGTTTGAACACTGTTAAGAAATTGACACATTACACATCTACTTAATAATAATTTGGGTCACAAGCGGGGTTTCTAAAACTGCCTAAGATTTTGATTTTAGAAGCTGTTTTCTTTAAGCCCCTAAAACTGTTCAGGCTTTCAGAAAACTCTGTTGCCTGGAAGAGTTTTGTTAAAGATTTTAGTAGCTGTTGCTGTAGCATTGCTTCTAAATAAAGTAGATCTTGGCTGTTCCTTTAGAACTTGAGATGGTCTNAAAATATTTCAGAAAACAGAATGATTGGCTTTTGTGTGGTTTTTAGAAAGGTTTTGAAAAATCTACAACAGTCAGAAGCTCATTGAGGGTCTGCTCATTTGGGTGATCCAAATATAAGTTTGGAAAAAGAACCACTGTATGAGCTCGAGCAGATAGAACAATTTTCTTTTTACCTCAGACAACAGGACAGGCTGAGGTCTTTGTTTTCAGAACTTGTGAGTTTCTCTTGAATGGCTCGTAAATAGTGTTTTGTTTCTTTAAAAGAAATAGATTTTCTACTTAATTTTTTATCATTATCAAAGGGAGCAATTTACTAAATATTCAGTGGCTTGACCTTCCCTGACTCTCTGTGCAGTAGAATACATCAGAGAAAAACTCCTAAACCATTCTTTCTAGAATAAAATAGAGTGTGACTGCTAATAGTCATGTATCTCAGATACCGAAATGGTTCTTTATAATTCTTCGAAAATCTCTGAGTATCCTTGGGGAAGATATAATCTGTATCAGAAAATCCAGTAATATTTACCTCAGATCCTTGTTGTCTTGATAGATAGTCTTTATAATGAATGTATTAAATATGTGGAGACAAGGCTTAGTGTCAAGGATTAAAATTTAGTTGTATAAACAGATTCTTTCTCTTATTTTAGGGATTTGTAGGACAAGACTCTTCTGCTTACAAATTTAATCTCTACATGAACTGTTCTGGAAATTCAACAAAATTAAATTATAACTAAGTTTTCAGATGTAACAGTAGTATAATATGAAGTAAATTATTTAAATCTAGAGTGTAGAATGTTCAAGACTAATGAGCTGACTAATGAATTTAGGTCCCTATCTGTAAAACAAAGTGACTGTACAATTAAAACAATGGAACATAAAATAGACTGTGGGGATGACTATTTAAGACTTCCAAAACTATTTTATTGTGGAATGCTTTGTTGGATCAATAAAAGAAATACTAATCTTTTGCAAATATTCCATGTTAAAAAGTTGTCTTAACATCCTTTTCTGAAGTGAGGAAGGAAGCAGTGCAAAATAATTTTGCTGATAATGATTGCATGTTAAGTAAGAAAAAATATACCAAAGCACCTTCTTCATTCCCTTAACCAGTCTGCTATTTCAAAATGTTGAACTTGATATTTCTGTCTTAGCTAGTGAATATGAGATTTCTTTAAATGAAAGTTATGTGCCTGAACTGAACTGAAAGCATTCAGTTTACTACAAATGATGTAGGAGAGCACAGTGACCTCCTGAGAATGTTTTTTTTTTTTTTTTNAAATATTTAGGAAGCGCATGAATATGGTCTACAGGGATTTTGTTGATATGTAAACTATTCAGCCGTGGTTAGTGATATTGCAGATAGGCTATGAACTGCTAAAAGTTGGTTAAAAAAATACACAGAAATGTTTTCTGAAAAATTTACAGTACGACTTCCCTTTTTTTCTTTTGATCTTCCTGTTGTTGTGAACAAAATTAGAAACTATGAAGAACACAGAACCCTTTCACTTGTGAATGAGAATATAAATATCATGCCATGAACTACGAATTCAGCATTTGTTGAAGTAAGTCCTTCTCAAGGTAAATTAGTTCAAGGTAAATTTTCCATTGCTGAGACTAGAGTGCTGACAGCAACACCAACTCAGCTAATCCAAATGGTTCTAGTCTGGCACAGTTTTGTGCCATTCAGGCAGCTGCGTGAGTTAGTCTGCAGCTTGCTAATTAAAGAAATGCTTCTTTCCTTAGGAGTGGGTGGGCGGTGGGAAGCGGTATTCTGTTCTTTCCAGAAAGCCTACACATGACCAGTGTCTAGGTCAAAGTAATTGTTTGAACACTGTTAAGAAATTGACACATTACACATCTACTTAATAATAATTTGGGTCACAAGCGGGGTTTCTAAAACTGCCTAAGATTTTGATTTTAGAAGCTGTTTTCTTTAAGCCCCTAAAACTGTTCAGGCTTTCAGAAAACTCTGTTGCCTGGAAGAGTTTTGTTAAAGATTTTAGTAGCTGTTGCTGTAGCATTGCTTCTAAATAAAGTAGATCTTGGCTGTTCCTTTAGAACTTGAGATGGTCTCAACTGTCTTAATAGGTGTATTCACGCTGGTGTATTCATCATGGTATCAACCTTCAGTAACTTTCCCTCTTTCATTTTTTAATTTGGGAATTAGCAATGCACCTTCTGTATGGTGTGACAAGTCTGCTAACATTACAACAATTTTCTAATTTGAAGTATCATTTTAAGGTGTAGAAAGTATTGATAGCTACAAAAAAATTATATAAATATATATATATTTCCTTTTTGGAAAGAGCCTTATGTACAAACCATGACAAAAGTCCTGGTTTTTTTTATTATTTTTTTTTTCTTTTTGTTAATTAATGGAGTTGAG
>VXAB01003954.1:141199-170288 GCA_013399175.1 Odontophorus gujanensis
CCTCTTTGTAATTTTTTTTTTTTTTTTTTTTTTTTGGGAATTAATTTTCTTAAGGATTAGTTCCAATCGCTGAAGGCTGTGTCAGATTCATGTGTATGCCTGATAGCTGCATGCACACTAAATAGGCAAAGAAAAATAAGTAAATAGTAACATGACTATCAGTTTGTGAAATGTCAGTTTTAATTTCTTGATTGGCTCACAAATCTCTCCTCTTCCAAGAAAGGACAGGAAGGGAAAAGCAACAGTAATTTTTGACATGCCCTTAGGTAATTATATTCTTCTTCATCAGACAAGAATGTGTACGCTTGGCTGAACAATTCAGAAATTAAAAGCTGTTGCACTTATTCAAAAGGCATGTTTTCTTTTGGGGTTTGTGCCACCATTTAGAATAATCCTTGTCTCATTTTAGCTATGATTCTCTCTTGAGGAATCAAATGGGATGGCTTCTTTTAGCATGTGTATTTTAACTTCCAGGTAAAAGTTAATTTTAATATAGAAGACAGGAGTAGCATGTGTCACCAGATCGTGCTGGGCTAGCTTCACTTACGGACATAGGATGATATGTGAGGTGGGTGCTTGACCTGGTCTCTGCAATGTGCTATCCCCTTGTGTGTGTGCCCTGGGGAGCTGCCAGACATCAGATCAGACTGAGGCACGGACACAGAGGCCAGTGGCTTCGGTCACTTTTCCAGAGGAAGGGTATGTTGAGCCTCCACTTAGAGGCTTCTCCATTTCCAACATGCGGTACATAATTCTTGCTAGTGATCTGATTCATGTATATCCTTTTCATGACACTGACAAAATTCACATTAGATAATATTTCTGAGGATTTTTTGCATTCTCAACTTGACAGAAAGGGTTAAGTTTTGCGCTTACTTGTTCAAAGTTTTTACTTTTTTTTTCATTTGAGGAAAATTAATTCGATCCTTGTAGCTCACTAGTTTTCTAATCTCCAAATCCTTATTATCACCAGCTTAAAATAAACTACACGCTGATTGTTAGAGTGACAAGGAAAAGTTTTTCTCATTTGACTGGAAATGTATCCATTGCCAGAAGTGACTATTTTTTTCTTTTTTTTTTTTTTTTGTCAGCCATTTTTTTCACTAGCATTTTAATCCACTCACATGTTAAGAGATATGTGATAGTGCTGTTATGTGGAATAATAGCTTACTGCTGCTTTTCCTGTGTTAAAATGCTGCATGTGCAGAGCAGCTTGAAATGAATGTTTATGAATATGTGTTCAACACCATGTATTTGATAACAAATAACAAATTGGAAGTCAAACCCAGATATATGTAGAATAAAGCTTTCTGCCATTTGCTAGATCATGGTGTTATCATTTATCAGCCTCACCACATAGCAAGCTTTGCAAATAAGATAGTTGTGCAGCGTTGTGCAGGCAGATCTTTACAGCTGGCTTTCTGTTGTGTTCTGATTCACGTCTGAGCTTTTAATGCAGCTCATCTTCTAGAATGTCCTTTATCATGAGGAGAAAGGGAGAGATGACTGCTTTGCATTTTTTAGATATAATATGTTCTGGGGTTTTACTGAGACCGAAGTCTCTTGATAACTACTGAGCTTACGTGAAGTGGGAGAGAGGGAGGAGAAGGCTTGATATTAAATACAGTAGATAAAGCTACATATCACCTATGGAAAGGAAGAAGTATGTAACACCTAAAAAACTATGTTTTAACAGATCACCTTTTATATTTGATATTAGTGAAATGAACCAGTTTTTGAATTTAATCCTGATGACTTCTCAGCAGGAGTGAGAAATATTTTCATCACATCCAAGTAGAAAATAGATTTTTACTTTGTGTAGGGTGACATGTAGTATTTCTTTAAATCTACAGTAGGAAGCAGAATGCATCTCCTCATGCTGTACAAAAATCAATTTACCAAAGCAGAAGTAAACTTAAGTATATTCTAGACTGTGAAGCAGAGTAGAAACAATGCAGTTCTGGAGACAGCACTTTGTACTAACTGCAATACGGTTTATTCCAAATTTGTAGGGGAAAGCCTTTTTTCCCCTTGATTTTAAGCAATAAAAGTTTTTTAAAAACATCAAAGTGTAAAATGTGCAGCAAAAAAATAATAGGAAAAGAAAAATAATTATATTTTGAATTAGAAAGAAAAAGGATGGGAAAAGAAAATGCTGACTAGAAAGAGGAAATCAGATATGTCTGTACCCCAACTAATGCACAATTTCATGCACTTCAGAATCTGCATAGCATCTACTGAGTTAGGAAATAAGTTGCAGGAAAAGATACTGGAGCACTGATATTTCTTCCTCTGTGGTTGCGCTCTGTGTACTAAGAACTGATCCAGCTCCCATCAGCTTTCTAGACTTCACTGCTGGCTGCAAATTATAGATACTGTTCATACCAGAATTTCAGTGAGCAGTAACAAAGATAGGAACCTCTGTATTTGTTTATGCTGGCAAGTTAAATGCTCTCTACTGTTATGCTGTGAGGAAAAAATGACTTTCTATCCAAAATAATGATTGACCTGTTCCTCAATCTGCCGTAATAAATACTATAATTCTGTGTGCTACTTAGGCTTTATCTGATAATTACCAAAATTATGAAGCCTCTAGAAGCAAAAGACAGATAGCTTCCTTGCCTGCATGACAATGCTCACCAACATTTGTGCCTGTTTGGTTAAAGAGGACATTTTCCTCTTAGAGCATCAGAAGGATATCTAATGGGGACCTAAGACCCCAGGTCCAATGCTCAGGGGAAAAGTAGAGAGAACCCTGGCTGGGATGATGGTGTCTGCTATGGAGACAGAGTAAAGGAGGCCTCTATGAACTCTATGAATTCTGCATCCTCCCATTCTGTCTGCTAGAGCCGCTTTGTGATGTTTGAGTGACACCTAGGCAGTTCTGTGTGACCAGGGCAGCAGCAAGAGGCAAAGCTGTTGGGCTGGAATGTATTTGTGCAGTTAATGTGTTCTTATGCAGTGCACCTGTAGGGCTCTGGAGGTTTGCTTTTGGGGTGTGTGAGAAAAACTCTGATATTATATAGGTCAAAGCTTGTGTATGGTTCCTGGCACAGGACTATGGGGCCTTGCTGCTTCAGTGAAGATGGTGTTTTTGCTTTTCTTTAAGCCTTCATTCATCTATAGATAATGTCAAAAAGAAAATCAATTAGAATATACGTGCTATGTTTGCTTTAAATTCTTAAAGCCTACCAGCTCTGAAACATTTGCTACTTCAACCACATTATCATTGTGCAGTGCATTTTACTTGCTTCATTACATGTGGATCCTCATATTCAAGAAAGCCATCCCATCAACCCTAATCATATTTTAGGATGCGATATCACTGCTCATCATACAAATCGACTTCATGTAAGTTTTGTTGGAATAATTTGGGTGGTTTTCTGTCTGTGTGCATAGGTAGCTGTCCAGGTTACAATCTGTGCTGGTTCAGTGAGAGCCACAGAGTATGCCTTTCTGACAGCTCAGTCAGGTGAACTGATACATATCTGAGGTAGAAGAAAAAATGGTTTGAGAGAGATTGAAAAATGTTGCATTTAATCTTTTCAACAAGAAGCCATCAATCCATTGCCTTTGGGGAGACAATGAGAAAACCTCAGAGTAACAGAACATGTTTTACATTTGATAGCTTAAATCCAAGAGCAGAGAAAATAGGCCATTATAGTGATGAAACTACCTCCATTGTTACATGATGTACAAAAACAATAACTTCTAAGAGGACTGAATGCTGATCAAATCATCAAATAATCTTAAGCTACATCATTCAGCCACTTTTTTTTTTTTCACAAATGAATATCTTCACATAAAATTTAAACCTATCTTTTTAAAATAACTAGTTAGGTATTACAAAAAAACTAATTCATAGCGGTGGAGCCACAGAATGATGTATCTTCTGTGTCAGTGCTTTTTGGTTAGAGTTATCAAGTCTCCCTGCAACAAGATTTCTTATCTTGAAGACTTTTTACGTTGAGAAGCAGGTTTATGTGTGTACATTAATTTTATGCATACATATATTTGTAAAAAAAATCAGTAGGCTGAACAAGTTACTGCCACCAGAACATCAAAAGATCAGAAGTTTCAGTATACTGGTATGTAACACCTGTTTTGCTTAGTTTACCCTTTTATATTCCATTCTTTTTATCCTCCCTGTTTCATTGACTGTACTTACAGACATGTACAAATTCTGAACTGATATATTGATTTGTATGTTAAGTTCTCTTGCTGAAAGTGGAGTTCATACAAAACCTGCAGAGGACTTAAATTCATATGATTTTATATTAGAATGACAGAATTGTAGAAAAACATGACTACCTGATGTAATGGTAGTAATTACTACAACAAGGGTAATAGGACTTGCTGAAATGAACAGTTTATTATTGAACTACTCTATTCTTTATCTGTAGTTTTTTTCTTGAGACAATAGTAGTTGCATTGCATGGGTACGACTGTTGGCAACTTTTAAAGTATAATGTGGGCATATAACAATATTGTGTCAGTAAACTTGTTTCTGCACTTGTGCTTCCATTAATGAGACTTGTTTACTAGTGTGACTTAGGGTAGATTCGTTCTTATGGATCATCCCTCTCTCTCCTGGCCAGGGGATTCTGCAGTTGATGACTTCCCAGTGTCACTGTCAGGCGTGGAGGATCTTCTTCTCTGAGAACACATCTACCTCACAGTCTGGGTGCTGTCACTTCTGCCCATACAGACTTCGGAACTGGAAGCCACCTGAGGTTTGCATTTGGCAAAATTCTGGTTGGGTTGATTATGCACCAGTTCAAGTTGGGAATCTCTGTGCTTGTTACCACTGAGGCAGGATGTGTTCAGTACTGTGAGAACATGGCAATGGTGGTTTTTGGGCTACAAAGTGTAGAATAACTTGTTTGGGTCTCAGTTCAGGGATCTTTTTGCTGCTATGTAGACATGACCTAATGAGTTTTTTTGATGAAATATGCTTTAAATCTTTGCAAAATCCAGTCTGAAGTGAATTTTTTCAGTTCATCCAAGCACAATTTTTTTTTTTGTGCTAATATTTTATGAACGTTATCACATATGTGCAGTCTTACACTTGACTGATCAGAATTGAGAAGGCTTGTCTGCTCATGCTTAATGTTCATCATTGTCTTTCAAAATTGCTGTTAACTTGTAATTAACATTATTTTCTGCATTATATAGCATACTGAATTTGCTGTTTACACTGGAAGAACCAACACAAATGATGTCTCTTAAATTGTAATTCACCTGTGTACTAGGAAAAGCTTTTAAAAATATCTGATTTTGGCTTGCATCCTCATCTCTGAAATATTTCAGATTATCCAGTCTCCTATGTGTCCTTATTTCAGTAAAGGTCTATTTTTCTTAACATCACTCTTCCCTTTGAAACCTAATAAAGAAATAAACAAAATAATGTTTCTGATTGACAGCTGTAATTAAAAAATAAACCATCCCTTTCAGGGAATTGTTTGTAATGTCTTGGAATGTTTGCTTTCTTAAGATTCAGCAGTACTTTTCACAAAAGATACAATAATTTTTAAGAGGTTTACTGAACACGTTAAACATTGTAAAAATGTAAATAAAATAAACAAAATGGATTTGAAGTTACTGGGTACCTGTAATAGCCTTTTGTCGTAGATGTGAAACAAATATGAACTTTACCTAAACTGTAGATTTTTTTGAGGTTGCACAAAATGTCAGTTATATTCCTATGCTGTTCACTACAGCTTTGTCTGGCTTTAAGTTTTGGAGTCAAGGGGCAACAAGTGATACCTATGGATTTTATGCTAAGAAAAGGTTCATAAATTATGGATAAAGTGCGACAGTTATTGGCATTTAAAGACATAATTCTTGAAGAGGAATATTAATAGGGTACAAAACCTTTTTGAAATAGGCCAATTAAACAAAGTTTGCATGATTCAGTAAGTAATGCTACTGATACTGAAATGGTGGATTATTGATATGTGCACAGATATGAGGCATATCCTGATATCCTGCCTGTTATTTATACAGAGAAATGAATCCTAATAACACAATTCAGTGAATCTTCAGAGTTCATTTTCCAAGCAGTTATTTCTACACAGGCAGCCTGAGTGAAACCATTACAGCATTAACTTAGCCTGTTTGCTCTAACTTTGATCTCAGGCAGAGTTATATAAGAGACTGATATGCCCTTGAACAGGGAGAGCCAACAAATAGCTAAAACCAGGTAAGCATGGATTGTCAGCAACTCAGTTGTTAGAGCTGTTTTGTCCAGTAGAAGAGATCAGTGTAATGTCCACTCTCAAAACATTGCATAAACTTGTTTACATTTTACAGATGATAGATTTTTTTTTTTCAGTCTTTAAACATTTTTTTATTTTTCATTTTTAAGGAATAGCAAAATGAAAATATTCCTGATTGTATGAATATGCAAACTCCTAAAGAAGATCAGTAGGAAGTGAGAAGGAATAGAGAAGCAATTAAAGGATTTGAGAAATGCAAACATAGTTGGGCCTGCTCTCCATTTCTGTTAGTCGTTATTTTTTCCCTTCTGATATTGTAAAATAAGTAACAATTCTTCTGCCTGTCCTGTCCAAACTGAAGTTTTGTCTAGGTATTCTGACCTCCTCCTTTGTGTGTAGGTTCTGCGTAATTTGAAACTGTTCACATTTCACACAGAATACTAGTGACAAATCTCATGCTCTTTTTTTTTTTTTTTTTGGCTATTTTATTGTACTGCCCTAGCTTTCTAGAAGATGTAGTAAGAGATCTGTGCAGTACTGGATAAGGATTTAGTGAATTTTTGATGAAATGGTTGAGTTAACCCATTATTTCTAAACCTTAGAGAAAGAAGTGTAACATTGTTTTAGAATAATCCTGGTTTTGTGAGTTCTCAAAGGTTATTTGTTTCAGATAATTTATTCCTACTTACATGAGCTAATTCTTTATGATTTGAATTGAGCACAGTTTGATAGAGATCTGATATGCAGAGACTGAAACAGTAATTACTGAGTCACTGTGCGGAGCCTTGTGATATGATGCCCATACTGTGAAGCATTCTGTTTTGTCAACAAGCTTACATTGATACTTGGCAGGTCATTTCTGCAATTTTAATGTTTCAGAATATAAACTAGACAAAGTCAGTAATACCAGACTGAAACTGCTTTGCATCTGAAATTGACAAATCCTATTTTGGAAGCATGCATGAACATGAGGATCAAACTTAGATTTTAACATTTACACTTTTTTTTGCAATTGGGAAGTGTCTGATCCACTTCTAATTTACCTGTTGTTAATTTCCTGATTCTTTCCTAATCCCTTGCAGCTGAGATGTCCTCACCATTGGAGAAGCAATTAACAAAATCCCTGACTGGAGTCTATGAAACATCTGTTAAGGAAGTATAGAAGGTTAACTGAAATCCCAGCACACAGTTGTCAGACTAGAACAAATCAGCATGGAGAGTTACCTGGAGGCACCACAAGGTTAAGGTGGAGCACGTGTATGGTAAAAAGATTGTTTATGACTAGCAGAATTAATTTACCAGGATGAGAAGCTCAGACATGCAGAAATGAAGGCTGTGATGAGCAGAGCTTGTTTTAGGCCCTAGATTTCACCTTGCAAACACCAAGGTAGATTTCATCAGTATATCCAAACTGAAAACACTTAAGGCTGTGATCACAGAGGCGCCAGTAAATGTTGTCGCCTTTGTACCAGGTTCGGTGGATTGATCAAACTGATGCTTAAGACAGCTATTTTTTCTTTCATTACCTAACAGTATAAGCTCATTTAACCGTTCAAAATTGAGTCCTTCTGTCTGTGTCATGGCAGTGCAAGATTTTACTTAAGTGTACTTAACACTTGCATATATTTTTTCAAAGGGTAAACACTCACACATCAACATATGTATATTAGCAGAGCTGGAGCTAGCACAACAAAAACATGAACATGCTGGAAAGAATTCAGAAAGAAAAGCTACCAAAAGGATTGGAGATTGATGGGAACAATTAGTGTTAAAAGAATAAATGGTCTGGATGTACTCTTTTCATGCAGGCAAAATTCAACAGAAGATAATTTATTTGATTTTGGAGGCAGTGAGGGACAGCAGCCAAAAAAGGAGATGCAGCAATCAGTGAAAAAGTTACTGAAGGAATATGATAACCATCTCATATGCTTGAATACAGAAAGACATTAAAATGTGGTTCAGAGCAACATAATTAAAATAAGGTTAAATTCACTATAGGAAAAAAAAATAACTAGAAAAGGAAAGAAGATGAATATATATATATAAAGAAAGTTCCATGACAATACAATTAATTAGAATGTGGAATGGCAGCCCCAGAAAAGCTTCAGAGAATCCATTGCTGGAATAATTGGAAGTGTAATTATACCAACTGTTAAACGATGTGAAGCACAGAAAAGACAGACATTTGGAAGAATGTAATGAACCATGGCTGTTCTTATCTCCATTCTGTGTGTGCATGCATGAATAAGGTGATGCTTGAAAAGGATTTTCATCCTCATGGAGTTGCCTGAAAATGAAATGTTTGAGTTAAAAATACCCAAAAGGTTGAAACTTAAGACTTTAGTTTCATCCTAATTCTGTTACTCTATGCTTTGTTCAAACTGTAAGGTACTTAATGCCATTCAAGTCAGATTTCAGTGTACTTTTCAGTAAGAATGCACATTGCATTCGGGAGCATTTCTTCAAACTCATGGGCCCTGACACGATATTTCCATGCTAAATACTAGGGTACCAACACTGATATGCTCAAACTTGTTTTGTACAAAATTAATTATTTTTTTTGTGTGTGTACAAATTCTATGGCTTAAGTTTGGAAGCTGGTTTTGCTGGGGAATCTACTATATTTTGAGTGGGCATCATTGTTCCTATGCAAGAAGAGAATGTTTCTTTTGTTTCTTTCTGTTTCTTCTTTCAAGTGTTCTTGCTGTTTATATACCTTTTTGAAAGGCATCCCTCATGACATGATATATGCACATCTCACCCCTCCACCAGTTACCTTCGGACATACAGAGGAAGTAATCTAATAACTATACTGTATTATCTTTCAGAGTTGGTTCAAATTCCCTTGCCATCACTCTTGTAGTCTTAGCAAAGGCCAAGGACTTAACTGTACTGAAGAAAATTATCAAGCCACTGGAAACAGCATGTTTAGTTACAACCATACTATGTGGTCATGTGAGCTTCTACATCAAGATTACTTTCTCTTCCTTACAAAGAATTACATGTAATACAAACTTGAAATATTTTAAATGAGAAGTTTGGCTATTATTTTTCGTGTGCTGTGGTTTTCGCCTTTGTTTTAATGTATTATTGATTTTTTTTTTTTCTATTCACCCAAAACCATTGCAAAAACTAAACTTTATGACCTGGTTATGAAAGATGAGATGTTTACTTTCATTAGTCTATGTTGTATTTAGTTCATTACGTGCACGTGTGACAACTGCTAGGACGTTTTGGACATTACCCTTCCTTTTACATACTGCATTAGAATGTTGTTCTATCGTATAGTGCAAATGCCCCTCTTGGAACAGCACAAGAAATGTCAGCATCCATAATGAAGTAACTGGTTATTAGATTTGCATACCAACTGATGTGTTTGGGGGATTTATTATTTTGTTACTTCTTCCTCCTCCTTCCTGAAGGTTAACGCTCTGGTTAGAAAACCTTGTTTTCCGCTGCTAGTATGTCCCATGATTGATTGAGTCACCTTATCAACATTTGATTTGCTTTTTCCTTAGGGTATAGCTGCCTTTTAGAAATGAGCTATGGGGAAATATCAGAAGAAATAAAGCAAAACTGTATGTTTAACATCATGTTACAATGTGTTTTGTCTTTATTGCTTCCATGAGTAACAATATTGTTCTAAGAGTATCTGTAGTACAGATTTTCAGCCTGTGACTTGTCCATTACTATTTGAACTCTCACTTTTTGTTTTAATGTCAAAAGTTTGCCACATCCATAAATTTGTCACATGCTAGACAGGAAATTGTATTTTGGAAACAAGACTTGGTTTTGATGTTTAGAAACAGCTTGTTTTAAAGCTTATTTGCTTCAGCCTATGACGAAGAACTCAGTTTTTAATGCTTTGCCATTTTTGGGGGGATTGTTTTTGATTTAGTTTCTATTTCCACCTTCTACAGATTCTTACCTTTTCTTCACAAGAACTCAGTGTTTGCTGTGTATGCTATTTTAGTTACACAGTTTTTTACAAAGGTTTTAAAAATAACTGTTCATTTTATAGAAGTTTACCAATACCCTATGAAGGAGACAAAAAACTCAATCAACCTCCCTTTGCATTACAGTATGTAGAAATATGCTCATTTCCTAAATAGGAGAGAGGAAAAAAAATTACTGAAAAGGAAATTTTATCAACTGCTTTGAAACGTAACTGGACTGTGGCTCAACAACTTACCTGAAAAATCATGTTTTGATATAGTTTTGCAAAATCTGGTCTAATCAATGTTAATCATTAACCATACAAAAATAAACAAACTAACATATTTCTTAGTTTCTGATTTTCTGTATTTTGCTTCCTCTTTTTGGCTGCTAAATCTTTATGTTTTTATGACTATTCTCATATCCATATTTTCTTATTCATAACACATCACTGAGTGTTGAGAAGCTACAAGGAACAGTTGTACCTCCTTTTTAGAATACTGGTCTCACACCTGGTATTTCAAGCGATGCCAGGAAGTATAGCTTAGTAGTTGATTATATTTTTGTTTACTCTTACTGACATGCTAAGAATATCTGTTATAAATAGTTTGACAAAGAATACGTCAAGAAGTGAAATACTGTGAGAATTAAAATTGATGCTTTCATCAATGTTGAAACTGTCAGAACTTGTACATGGCAGACCTAACTATCCACAGCAGGCAATCTGGTGCCAGTCTGCTGTTAAATAACCAACGTTTAACAAGGAATAGTGTGTAAATGTACAATGTGGTTTAAAACATTGTGTTAAGCACCATTAAAACTGAGCCTCCTTAGAGCCTTATTAAAAAAAGTCCTTTCTCTCTCTGTAATAAAACATTTTCTCTCTGACTGTTTCAATTAAGTCTCTAACAGTACAAACAAAATACCTCCTCATTCAGTACCACACTGGAGAACTACTGTTAACAGTTAAATTACAAAAGCAGGTGGAAAGAAATCACTATCTTTATAGAACAGTGTATAACCAGTAAATGAGAAAAATCAGGTGGACATATTTCCTTGGTTTTCTCAAGTCCATCAGCCCTGTTAAGGTTTATATTTCTAAATATTTCACTGTCTTTGTTTTACTGACTGTCTGTGGTTAAGCTGTAATCCCCATAACTCATAGGCATCAAGGTTTTAGGATTCACAGAAGCCAATATGCTGAGCAAATCCCTGCCTAAGTTGATTGAGTGATGTTCAGTTGAAAACTGATGGTGTAGGGTAGTTTTTGGTTTGGAGGGAAGGAGAGAATAAAAGCATGTATGTTCAGACAGTGTGCTAGCATTCTGATTGGGAAGAAATATGTTTTTTTTAATGCTGTTTGGCGCTTAATAAAAGTAAATATATTTTTAATACATTCTTACAGCACAGTATCTGTGCCCATGTGAAGTCCCATAGACTTCCTTCTGGTTGGTGAAGCTTACAGCACTGGATCCTTCATAACTGGATATCAAGGCCAAAATGAACTTGCCAGGGTTTAATTGTTAGACAAAAGAGAAATTGAAACTGCGTGTTAAAAACTTAGAAGCGCTCAGACACAACCCCAACAGACTTTTGAAATACTATGACAGAAACCTAGAAGTGGTTATCAAATATTAGGCACTACATGTAAAACAACTATAGACTTGATTTGGTGTGCCTGAAAAGATGAACATACTGGACATAAGCAAAGTGTTTTCTTATACCAGAAATGAAAAATAAAAATTTTGAATGAGGTTAAGCACTGCAAAATATAAATGCTTGCAGAATGGAGGGGAAGGTTGTAACATCATGTTCAATCAGTGAAATTATGATTGCTTTCGATTTATTTTGAATTATATACATTGCAAATGAATTTTCTTTTCTAAGCCGGGTTACTGCTTGTTACTACTGATAGGAGTTTTTGGCTCTTAAAACAGAATACTCCAAAAGACAGGTTTGTATATGAACTCCTAAGATCCATTTGAGATATTTCTGCGAGATCCAGCCCAGCTGTGATAATAATGATGAATAATGAAGCTCTTGAAGGAAATTAAATGTGAATGACTTTTAAAAGAATTTGGCATTATTGACCAGTAATGGTGATGATCACTGAACTTACTAAGCCCTGCTTTTTTGACTTTAGGGATTTCTGCCTTCCCTACCAGTGACATAATACTTCCAAAGGAGCTCTCTACTGAGTCAGTAGTGCCTCTTTCATTTGCAAGGTCCTCCATATTGTGCCTCCCAATATAGTACCTGTTCTGTTTTGGTCAGGGGACATAGGACTTAACGTAACAGACCTTTTAAGTTTTGCCATGCCACATTTGCAGCCTTTTACATTCCGGGAGAAAGGACATGTAAAAATGTTCATATGCAATGGTGGATCTTTTCAAAGTAAGGTGTTAAAAGCTCTAAAAAATAGTATTTTGATTTGTATGGGAACTGCTGAATCACGGCCTGAACCACTGATTGGTCACCTGAGGTGAGCACCAAGTCAGCCATGGGGACACAGGTGGAGGTGATAATACCTGTGTGATTGGAAGGGGTGGAGCCTGGCTCCACCTCTCCCCAAACCCCATTTAAGGGCTGACCACCACCAGGAAAGGATCTCTTCTTGGAGATCCCTTCTACGTGGAGTCCACTGTGATCCTTTTCCATCTGAAAGGTGAGCCATTTTCCTTTTTGTATTATTTGTGTACTATCTGTATAGACCTATCCAAATATACTGTCTTCTATACTATTTTTGAGTATCATCTCTAAGATCACTCACGTTACAGATTCAGCGTGGATTTTTGTGTATTTGATGTTTTTGCATTTCTACAGCATAAATGTATTCAGTGACGCTGAGTTAATGCTAAGTTTGCTGCTGTTGTAAGTTGGTGATTGTACTATATGTACATTTTGATGACTATTTGATATGAAAATAACAAAATAAATCAAGATGCTAAGGTAATTTTTTAGAATTTTTAAATGCACATCATTTTTGTTTTAGGCAGTGTAGCGTAAGTTTAATTATTGCTTTCTGAAGTCTTTTGGTACTGTCTGTTAAAATGCAAATAATACTATGGAGAGAATGAATAGCATCATATATCCACAGCAGATTTCATTGCAGACTATAGCAAGTGTTTTAGATGGCGTTATTAAAAGTTCAAAATGTATTGATTTCTAGTGCTCTCAGAAGGGCCAGTGCGTTTTCTCTTGTCCTAAGTAAAATTAAACCAATACGTGAGTGCATTAATGGTGCTATTACTGAGTAGTAGCAGTGTGTTTCTTAATGCCTGAGGCCTCAATCACGCAATCACTTATGTTTTACTATAGGCAGTGTCACAGACCCATTATACTCAATTGGATTATTTGTCTCAGAAATAAATTTGCTGACATCAGACTATGTTCAAGTCACACACTCACTTGTATGTGAATGTAAATTTTTTGTGCATTATGTAAGCCTAAACTGAAGAAAGATATTTTGAGCCATTGAGAGTAGTGCAAATTTCTATACAGTGCCATATTTCTAAAGAACAGTTGAATATATTCATTATTAAGACGATTTCTATTTTATCTTCTACAGCAAGATGAATAGAACGTTCCAACATTGCCAAGTCATAGCATAGGTGGGTTGGTACTTTCTCCTATCAATCTGCTGTATCCATATACTGCATTCCTTCCAGTCCTCATTCCCTCTGTATATGACCTTGTCTAGTTTTCCTTGTGAAAAGCTGGAGTGTGATGTCTCCTTTGGGATTTTATAATGGGGCAGACTGCATTTCTTTGGCACTAAAGATGTCATAAAATGTCTCTGAGAGAAACTGGAGACATTTGAGATTATTACATTTATATATTTATTTAAATGTCATTTGAAATCTCAGCATATGTGGAAAGAAAATGCATATAGAAACAATCCATTTGCATATCTAGAACATTTTAATAAGCTATAGAATAATGACCTGACTCTTGTCCCTGACAGATTTTGCGTGTATCAGATGAACATGAGTAAAAAAAAAAAAAATTGCCTTTGGATTTCAGAGCTGTCAGAAAAAGCTGTACATGAGAGTCAGCCGGTAAGACAGATTTGTACTCCCCACTCAGAAGTCTTGAACATAATGAATATGTGTTGTGTGCTCAGGCAAAGGAAAGGAGATGACCTTCTCCACTCAGATGTAGGAGAATGGAGATGCATGGAGATGAAAGAAGGGAAAAAGTTTGTTGTACTGAGCACTCCCTTACTTGTTGTCAGCTAGGAGATCTTAGTGGCTCTGCTGCTGCCCTTGAAGTTTCAAACCATCACGGCTGTACCACAGCTAGTGATCTGACCACAGAGGAAATTCATATATGTATATATGAATATATATACATATATGTATTTTTCAAGTAGATTTGTATCTGGAAAGATGAATAAGAACAAATGTGCTTTAGAGACACAAGCAGTCCCAGCATAGGTATTGATTATCTTCTTGATCTGCAAAAATTAAGGTATGAAGTCAAGAAAACCGACACAGTAACTTGTCACATCAGTGAGTTATGTCAAGCAGGTATTTCCTTTATTTGCAGTGCTGAGTGCATGGGGGATTGCTCCACCAAACATGTGCACTGAAGAGAGAAATGACTACATATTCAAAGGTATAGCACGTACATACTCATCACATTCCAAGGACATGAACAGAAATTCCAAAAATAACTGAAATCTCTGGTGGTTGTGGGATTAAAGCTGGGAGTCACTTTTGCTGTAAATTTCCAACCTTTAAGAGGGGTAGCCCGAACAGGTTCCCACTGATGTTACGTTGAGCTGAGGCATCTGTTTTGCCATTCAAATACAGGCTATCTATTCTACATTCTTATCTTCACTTGACAACAAGTTTTGTGGTCTCCACATTTTGATCAAGAGCTTGCATTTACATGAGCCTCCTGTCCTTCAGCTTATATCTGCTCAAGTTGTTCTCACAATAATGTCATGATTCAGGTATAGCTTAATTTTTTTCAGATAAAACAGAGATAAACTAAAATAGTATCAGTCCTGGCTATCTACTTGTTCTTACAGAGACTCCTCCAACCACAAGTAGAGGTGTAATAGGTGTAAAGATCATTTAGAGTGTTAGTGTAACATCTTTGGTGGAGTTTTTGCATGTCTTTGTTCACTAATGGTTCTAAGCCCCACAATAAATGTCATTAATAACCAACTGAAATTGAACCTATTTTTCTAATCCTGATGAATGGTGATGTAGAAAATACAATCTGAGCAGTTAACAATGAGTTAATACAGAAATGACATTCAGGACCTTTATTTACTGAATATTGTTTTCATGTATCCTCTGTCCTGAATTCACAGTGTATTATGCTGATGATCAGAATGTTGACAATTAAAATGCCTTAAAATAGAAATAAACTACAGTCACTAAAAATACCCCCTGAAGGTGAAGATACATCCCCTTAATTAAAATTTCCAGATGAATGGAAGATGTTTTAGATTGACTTTTTTTTTTTAAGATCTCATTTATTAAATACGTGTTAGGTTATTTTGGTATGCCAGAGATTAGAATTATAAAAGATCTTACAGGAAATGTTTTCTTAAGGGATTCTTTCACTGTTAAAAATTATAAAATGCATCTTTCATTTAATAAATCTAAGACTCCAATTCCTCAAACTGATCTGTGTATTTGGACTTTAATGTCCTGTTCAGGTTAATAATGGTTATACTCAGATTTAAGGTTCTCCACATATAATTTTGGAGGAAAATGCATAATCTAGATCAGTAATATACAATAGCTCACATTTTAGCATGAAGTGCAGTATGTACAATAAAAATGATTTCAGAATAAATATATGGAAAAAAGTTATCATAAACAATATAGAAGGGCTTTCAAAACTCAGAATTTTGAATTTCCAATAATTATTTTAGTTTCTTAAATTATTACTATTGGTAAGTATATATCAGAAACAGGAGTGCAGATTCGGGTACTGCCATGAAAGCTTTGGAATGTAATACTAACATCCACAGCGGGTCTGCTAAAAATGTGGAACAAAGTAACAAGCAGGCTGACAAACCCAATTTGTTATATAGGTGCTGGAGTGTCAGCATACTAAGGGGCTGTAGGGAAATAAACAATGCTAGATAATCAGCAGATTGATTTCATTACCACATTTGCATAAGAGCTGCTGAGAGATCTTAAGTATTCCACTTGCATAGCTTCTATCTTCCATGTGGAGTGTAACAATAATAATCAAAGAGAGGTTTTTCTGAATATAAAATGGTGACAGCTCCAGGTCAAGACTCTCAATAGGACACACAACTCCTTCTCTCTAGATATTAATTTATTGGTTGACTGAGAACACTTCAGAAGTGTCCCTCCTATGCATCTGTCAGATGCTCAACAGAGAACTATGATACAGAAGTACATCTTGACAGAAGATTCCTTATGGGCTCCTTACCAATACAGTAGTTGTTCATATCCAACGCAAGAAACTTCACATAACTGAATTATTTTGAGTATAAATATACCTTATTTTCATGGAAACAATGCTCATTTTGTTAGCCCATCTTATGTGCATGTATTTAAGTGCACTAGTGTATTTAAGGAACATGTTTGTGAAGGGAATGCCTCAGTTGTGTTTTCATTTGTGTTATGCCTCAGGGTGTGAGAAGTGACCTTTTAGATAAACCTCACCTGAAAAAACATTTCAGCAACAGATCAGTTAAAAAGGATTTAAAAAAAAGTCTCTGAAGACAAGAAAAATAACTGATAACTTTATAAACATAACATTTAAGGAAGGACCAACTTTCTGACAGAAAAAAAAAAAAACCATTCAAGTAAGGGGAAAGCTGAAACCATGAACTGTGGTGGGCTTTTTTTTGTTTGCTTCTTTTATTAATAAATCAGGATCATGAACTGAATAGAAAAAGAAATAGAACCTGAGAACCTTTTATCTTTGTAGGATGAGAGATGCATGTTAATCACACTCATTCGCAGGGCAGAAGGACTTGTCACTAAACTTTTGTAAGGAGTATAATCTTTCAGAAATGCATGGTCATGTAGCTTAAGTACTGTAATAGCTGAATCACCTGTTAATGCCTTTTTGAATCTATTTTTAGAATGTAATACTTTAGTACAGGTTAATGGAACACTAAATCTTAGGCAGGAAATAAAAAAGCTGACCAATAAAGTAGTATCTTCTAGAATTACTGATTGAAACAAATTTTCACCGAATGTGGTGAATAGAAGTGAAGCATTGTTTTCTTCTGGAGAGAGAAAATTATGGTCTTTTTAAAAAAAAAAAAAAAAAGGCAGACATTTTCTTTTACAGCAATTAGTGATGATGCAAGGAATGAACTGCTAAGTACTCCTGACTAATCTGCATAGACAGGACTGTCCCTTGCTAATCACAATGAATATTGGCCTGTCCATAAGGAGCAAGGAGTGATAATATCAAAGAGAACAGTCAGCTATTACCAGGGCAAACTTTTGGTCATGAGCTTCTGCAGATGATAATGTGAAAAGACAGAAATGAAATTAGAAGCACTGTTAACTACCCAGGAGGCAGAAAAACTCACAATTGTTTTTTTGCTGTTACTTGTGTATTAAACTGCATGGAGACGATCTCCTCCAGTTTTATTACATGCATTCTGAATGTCCAGAATACTTGATGTATCTTTATATTGGGCAATGGCATCAACTATCTGGGTCCAGAAACACAGAATCATTAAACTGAACATAGATTTTTTTAATACTGGATAGTAATTGCTTTTGGTATAGGAAAAAAACCTTTTATTTTTTTTTTCAGGGCTGTGACTTAGGAGCGGTTATGCTTTTCAAAGGAAGTATTTTGAATGTATGGACTTCTTTTCAGTAACTCAGTGAAATCTCTTGTCCTTCTACTCCTCTCAGCAGATTTTATGAAACATGCCATGTAAACAAAGATAGGTGCCTGCTGATAAGGGTTGATGTGTCTACCTCCACCCTGTCTCCTTTTCAGAGTGTCACTACTGTGAGTGCCCACACCAAGTAAGTAGAGCAGTTTGTCTCCACATCACCCCTTCAAAGTCTGCAGGAATGCTGCAAGTTTGCTAATCATATTTTTGGAAGGGTTTTACAGCTCTTCATTTCTGTGATACACAAACCCATTCTGAAACTGTGGAGTAGTCATCACTGTTATTAGGCTGTGGATGTAGTAAGACTAAAGAAAACATCTTGATCTATGCAGAGATTCTCAGGGAATCATTCTGGCATACGGAAGTGATTGTGTTTTCTCTGAGGGAAAATCTTTGCAGGTACCAATTCTTGGAACATATATCTACATTTACAGCCCATATGGTGACAGATTTTTATGTAGATGAACAAGTTAAGTATTAAAAAAAAAAGGGTAGCTTTTTCCACTGTAGGCCAGTCTGACCCTGTGCACCTGAGCATTGCCTCCTGTGCTGTGCTTTGCAGCACAACCTCTGCTCGCAGAACCTCAGATGCCTTGTGAATACCTGGTTTAGGCATGTTTTTAGGATGACTACAAGGTGAATGAATCTTAGAAAGCCTGGCTGGTGACAGAGGAGCCCAAGGAGGAGCTATCAATAGGTGGCTGTGTGTTAGGTTAGAAAGCTGTTATATACTATTAGATGTTCATTTCTGTTAATGAGTAGCATCTTCCGTAAACATCAAATGATGATCATCAAATATAGGAGCAAGAGGAGTAAAAGGTTTCGTTTCAAACTCTTCAAAATGACCCAACTGAGACTCAGCTAGAGGAATGGCAGATGTCTGTACAATGTGGAAGTGTGGGAGAAAAGAAGGATCTGATGAGTGAGAGGGCTGAAACATACTCTGCTATTTCTGAGACTGTTTCTTTCATTGAAATGTTTTTAGTAACTCAACTATTGTAAACGTCTTATTTCCATGTTTACTTCTCCTGTTCAAGGCAAATATATTTCCCAGTTGGTCTGCATGTGTTTAGATCTCTCAGAAGCTTAGGAAAGTTGTAAGATTTTCAAATGCTAACCATGGCTGCAAAATCACAGCTGAAAGTTTACTTCTTACTCAGATTTTTTTCTGTAGTGAATAAACTTCAGTAACCTCAGCCCTTGGTGTCTTTTATAATTTTATTCACTTTAAATACTCAACTACTTTCATGTATTGTTAATCGCACAGGTCATTATTTTTTAACAATGTAGCATTTCCTTTTCTAAATACCAATTTCTGCTGCTGTGAGAAATTTCCCAAAGTGCCTGAAATAGCTCATATTTGGCTCTCTTATTAGTGTGAATATGAGAAAAAGTTGGGGCAGGAGTCTAGTGGAATTGTGCAGGATTTGCAATGAATAATTTGAATCACACAAATCAAGTGCTGTCAGGCTGCGTATCAGTAAACGGTACTTTAAAAACCTCTTATAAAAACAAGTTTGTTTTGTTATTGTTAGTGGTGACTTGGACATCCAAACCCTCTTTCCTAGTCATCTTTTCCATGAAACCTCCCTGCTCCTTCGTCCCTGGCCCAGTGTTGGCAGGGCTACTTCTCATGCTCTCCCCCTTTCCCCCTTTTGGATGCACTTTTTCCCAGAGGCACTGCCATCTTGGCAGTGGGGCCCAGGGGCACAGGGCCTCTTCTCACAAAAGTGGCCCTGGGAGCCTTCCACCACACCCCTAGCACATGCACCCAATGCTGATACATGTCAGTATCATATTCTGTAGCTTTGCAGAAAAGGAGTCTGAATTATATCGGAATTTCACTTCTGTTTGCTTTTGTCTCTCTTTCCCCACCTCTGGTAAGATGCACAAGAAGAAGAACTGGGGCTTTTAGCATTCTCAGTTTTTAGTGAATATAAGCCAATATGTTACTGAAGCTGGATGTTTTCCAATAAAATAGGTACATCTGTTCTTTTAAGGAATGTGTAAAACAGCTTAAAGCTGTACCTTAAATATAGTTTGTGAATCTTTATCTTGGCCTTTTGTCTGTGTTGTGTTTTTCTTTTTCTTTTTAAACATGCATACAAAATGTACCACTTAAATCTGGCCTCTCATGGGACCTTTTGCATTAACTTACCTCCATTAGACTGTGGTTAGCCTTGAGCTGCTCTTAGTTTCCAATTTTTCCTCCTTTTTTTCTTGTTAAAGCAGAATAATAAATGTCTTGAAACTCTCTGCTCTGTCTCTAATACTGCTGGAAAGAGTTGTTATGCTAAAGGCTGTGACACTGTAATAATGAAGGGAAAACAGAAAGGATAGAAAAAAAGAATCCAGGCTACTGGGCTCCAAAAGAACTCTCCTTTTGTTCTGAAAATTCAACAATAAATAACTGTGGGTTCTAGCAGAACATTTAGTTAAGCAGGAACACAGGATCTGGCCCACATGTGAAGAGCACTCTCCGTCTTTTTTTTTTTTTAATCTGTCTTTCTCTGAAGCTATAAATTCATGTGACTTTTTGTGAACACTACAATAATAATGTGAGCAGACAACCCATTTTGGGGCACGTTTTTGGAGAACAGTTGTTTTCTTAAATAAAATTCATTGAAAGTGAGTGGCTTGCCAGGGGTTGTCTTGCTCTGGAAAGCCGGCAGCACATCTGTAACACCTTTGACCCTCACCAGTTATTAAACCAGTATATCTTCTTTAGGCTATGTTATCCTTTCATTTTGATTTAAGCCTGTAATGTCACTGACATATGTCTACATATCATCTTATATAAAATAAAATATTTTAGAAGAAAAGATGCTTGGCAGGGGTTAAGAGACTGCGTTCATGTTTCATTGTAATGTTTAGTTCTATCTAACTCATGCATTTGACTGGAACAATAATGATACTCTTGGATTGACCTCAGATGTTTAATCTCCCCTCAGCACAATAGGACTCCCACCCCCCTAAAAAAAAGAAACACCCACATATAACGAGCAATCCCAAAGCCTTTTTTTTTTTTTTAATTGTTCTGAAAGTGATGGAAAGTCTATACTTCACAAACCAAAGATCCAAAAGTACGGACTAAGGACTGGAAACGAGCCTGAATCAGTGTTTGAGGGAGACAAACAGGGTGCTGCATAGTGCTCCTGTTTTGTTACTCTCCCTGGCAAAAAAGCTACTGTCTCTTGCTAAGAGGAAGCGTATCCACATGAATTCTAGCTTGCCTCTTATGTGAGAGGTTCCAGCGGGACAGCTCATCCTCTGTCAGACTGCCAACTGCAGGGGTTGCATAGAAATTGAGAAAACCTGTTATCTCCTTTATGGGGGAATAGATGAAGAAGCTTCAATGAGAGCTGTGCACCTACAAGTCTTAGGTAGATAAGAGACTAAAACCTGCATTTGGGTTGATGATGAGGAAAGTTAATCAAACTTCTCTGTGCTTTTTGTTCCTTTGACTTGCCTTTAAAATATCATAATGCTGCTTAGGCATCTGCAGGGAGGGATGTGGCCTCAGAAAAAAGATAAAACTGGGACAAGCAATTACAGACCTGGAAAATTAAAGTCTGTCAGCGTGCATTCAGTGTGATCTGCTGGGGAGTGGTGAGGAATGACTGAATAAGCGCCCTTTCTGTCCCACTTTCCTTCCACCCCACCTTGTCAGTTTCTAAGGACAGCCTCAGAAAGGGAAAATGTTTGTTTGTGTCATTGCAAATCTCTGTAAGCCAGCTGAAGTAGAATAGAATAGATGCAAGAGATAACAGCATTTCTGAAGACTGCTGTTTTAAATCATGGGCTGCCATACTGTGAGAGGCTATTATTTTATACCATTGCCTCAAAGTTTGCTGATGAACATGTCCGAACATGTCCAAGCAAGTCCTGGGCAAGGGTTGCAAAATCCTTTGNTCTAAGAACCTCGTCTCCCTCCTTTATATTGGAGCGTGACACGTACATGTTAATTTTAGACCTAAGTTTTCACTGTCTTAATTAAAATCAAAATAAAATACAATCAAATAAATTACGTGACAGAGATGACTTTTTGTCTGCATTAACGTGGTACCTATCACTATCAAATGCAGCATTCAGAAGAGCTGAATATAAATAGTGCTGCAATCAGCCCATGTTCTACAAAAGAAAGCAGTCCAAAACATCCGTGCATGATTCTAGTTTTTTTGTTTTGTTTTTGTTTTGCTAGACAGCTGGCTCTGATCAGTGTGGCAATTTGTTACTCATTAGTAAAGTTATCTTGCTCTTGGCTGTATTGTAAGCAGAGCTTATTAGACTCTCTGTCAGAAATAACAGTTATTGCTAGCCCCCATTATTGATAATACAATGTATGGTGATAGTAGCCACGTAGCAGTTGAAGAAGCACTTTGCGTCACTTTTGATCCCTTGTCCTAACTGTGGCTTTAAAAAGAAAAAAAAAAATTATACTGATGTTGAATAGAATAGAAATTAGGGATGAAAAGTGAATTAAGTAAATTTTATGCCTGGTCTGAAATTATTTTTCATGCACTTTAATGCTTGTATAAGCAAAATACAGTCAAGACAAATATGATAAAAAGAATGTCTTTCAACTTTTCGAGAAAGTTAAATAGGAAATCTTGACCTGGGAAGAATGATTAATAGGCCACCTGAGAACTGAAAAGTATCTTACAAGAGCACATAATCACCATTTACAGCAGTTGACAGACTGCTTAGTATTTCCTGTGGCTGGCTTGCTGCACTGGACTTNAAAATGATTTATTTTGCACTGTGAACGTAAATATTCTGTCTCTCATGGAGTACTACCTTTTCTTCAGTTTTGTTACATTCTACACCAAAAATTTAACTTTGTTTTTTTTTTTTTTTTTTTTTATCTTTTTAGTGAACAGGGCCTGAATGGAAACTAATTGAAGTCAGATTTTTTGTTATTAAGGTTTTTTCTTCCTCCATGGGTACTACATTTGGGATTTTTGAAAAAATGTCTCAGCTTCCTTTACTCCAGATTTTAGGAAACACTGAAGTTGTTTAGACCTGGCTAACATGACTGTGTATGAGGAAAAAGAGATTAAAACTTTCTGCACGGGTGGTAGTTCTACAAAGAATTTCAGAGCCAAAGAGAGGTGATAGATATGATTGTTAATGTGTGTGGTTTGCTGTTCTAAGTTATTTGTGGCATTGAAAACGGGGGTGGAGGAGCAGACAAGAAAGTTGTGTATTGTCTGTTTTTCCAAACTCCTCAGTTATTTTTGGGAAGTATAAGCTGTAGTCTCTTTCTGATTCTATGAAAGAAGACAGGCCAGAGGTTGATTAAAAATCTGTAGTTACTGTGTAGTAAGGACTTATACTCTCTGGTTTTATTTACAGATTTCCTTCCTCATACAGCTTTTAAAAGCGGGCACTACACAGTAATGAGCTTTTGCTGGAGTCAAGATCTCATCTCTGCTGTTATGGTTGAGGTGCACCATAATTTATTCCTGAATCCCTTTCTAAAAGAATGTGGTTTTCTGAAGTAGGATATGCCAAAGCCAGCAAAACTTTGTTCTAAAACACCCACCACAAAACCCAAACATCAGTCAGTCTTTGTATATGCTCCAGTTCCTTAAAGTGATTGCAAAATCCTTTCTCTCTTTAATAAAATGCAGGTGGAACTTAAGTTAAATTAGTTGTAAATTTGTATTGTGCTTTTCTAAACACATTCACTTCTGGGGCAGATTTTGTTCTTGCCTGTATTCTCTCCTGCAGTGGTAGCTACTATATGCTACCTATGCTACCTAGGGAAGTCAAGGAGCCTACTTACTTTCCACAGATAAGTCCTCAGCAGTTGGAACTGTATCAGGGACATCAGAGGCTACATTCGTACCTGATAGAATTCATTTTTATTCTTCTAGTATTGTGAGTCTTGACCTTTGCACCTGGTGTCCATGAATATCTCTCTCCTTTGTGAACTTTCTGATAGTGTCCTCTTCCAGCCTTCTTCCTCAGCAGCAAGTCCTAGAACTTTAATATCCACTGCATAAAGAAATACTTCCTTGTTTTTTTTTTTCTTGATAAAATTAATTCTGTTTTAGTTTCACTGTGCTCCCTACTTGTGGTATGTTAAAAAGTGAGAAGATAAAGTTCTTCATGTTGTTTGCATGATCTTAGAAATCTTTACTCTCTTTCCCTTAGACTTTCTTCTCTCCTCTCTTTTTACTCTGTCTTCTTAGGGCAGCTGCTCCAACCCTTTAAACATTATAGTTGCCTCCCTTATACTTTTTCCATCCCCACTACATGCTTCTGAACTGACCTTGACCAGCATTGCACACTGTATTGAAGATGTGGGAATATATGAACCCTTTTGCATTGTAGTTAGCAATGTTCCTAGGGCCAAATACCCTGTACTCCCTTTTTATTTATTTACTTATTTTGGCTGCTAAAGGGCACTGGGCCAGCTTGACCAGGAAGAACAGTTTGATAAGAATAACTCCATAATCTTCTCTGGGTTTTGACTTGCAGTTATGAGGTGATCATCATCTAAGTATGACTTATGCTGTTTTCCCTGAATATACTCTTCTGTGTTGAAACTTTGATTTCCTACATTTTTGCCTGCTTACTCATAATTGTAATGTCCTGCTGGCATTCCATGCCAGCGGCAGGCTGACCAGCTGAAAGAGCTTAGGTGCACTGTACATATCCTTTCACTGGTTATTAAATTAATTTGAACTGATTGCTTAGTTAATGTTGAATTTATTGACTACAGTTGAAAGAAATGGTCCTAGAAGCGATCCTTGGGGATCCTTAACCCTAGTCCTCCAGCCTGAAAAATGACCACTTAGACCCATCCTCTGCTATTTGACCTTTATTTTAGTTCATAATGTAAGATTATTTCCAGTCTAGTAGCAGTTACTTCAATAGCCTTTATTACTATTAATCTCTACAATGCTCTCAGGTGAATCCTATTGGGCTCTTCTGCCATCTGATTGTTCCATCTGGTTTATTACCTTATGTTTTCAAAGCTGATACAGCTCATCTGAGTTTTCTGCTATGACAAATAATCTGATTGCAAGTATCTACATAACGCCTTGGATGTGGATCACCAAAACAGTAGGTAAGCTTTCTGCTATGGTCTTAGTAATCTCAGGTCATTTTTTCACACCTTTATTGTCAAACTGTCCCTCTCAGTTCCTTGTTGACTTCTTCCATTGATGTAGTTTCAAACGTTTTGCTCTGAAAATTACTTGCAAGCTGGTCCTCAAATCTCTTTTTAATTCTTCTGCTTTCCAGTCTGTTTTATAGGCTTTCATGTTGTGGGGGCTTTAATTCCTTGGGTGATAATGCCTCTATGATGGTCTCTGTAACATTATTTCCTATTAATGGTTGTTTGGGTTTTAGTCCATATTACTTATTCCATTTACCAAGTAAAAATTTAGAGTGCTCTGAAACCTATATAACGGAATGTGATTTGTTACATAATTTTGATTTCCTCATTTAATATGCATTTTTCTTGATCAGTTTTCATCCATCTAAAAATTAGCTTGTCACCTGCTGCTTCGTTTGAATCTGAACTGATGATCTTCCTTTATTTCAGTACACCACTAGTGGTGCTAGTATGATATATTTCTCATGAGATATCCTCAAAGACTAGCCTGAAACTATTCAGTGGCTTCCAAGACTGTATTGTTTTGAATGTTTTACTTATGTGATTTGTATGAGTCTTGCCCATTTGTGGAATCAAACTGGACATTTTGGTTTGTCACATACCTGAAATGTGTATTATCATTCATGCATGAGATAGCTGTCGGTTCATTTAATCATTGCAGAAACAAAAAAGTGGAAATTCATTATTTTAGTTCGAATGTCAGATATTTCTTGTTGATAAATGTTAAGGTTTAAGCTTGTTCTGTTATTGTTTCACTGAGTTCATGTATTTGAATTATTTCCATTTCCTTCAGTGCAAAAAATCCTAGATTTATTGAAGTTGATGAAAATTTTGACTTTAAGTTGTGTATTTAGCCTGTTGCTTTCCTGTAACTTTTTGCAGAATGATGCAGTTGCTTTTTTCTTAGCTCACCTTTCATACCACATCTGATAAACATTCCTCTCCATGCATTCTTATCCCATAGGACTTTGGCCTTGCTATTGGGTAATAAGTCTGCATGTTCCTTTTTGTTGTGCATATATACAAAGATAGTTAGCTGTACATTTCTTAAACTAGGGATCCTTACTGTAGAGTAAGTGCTAGCTTCCATTCTGTCTTAAGTTTGTAATTTTAATGTTTACTTAGTTTCTATTCCTTTTGCTCTCTGACTTTCTTCTCAAATGCTAAAATATCCATTGTTCCTGAATTGGTTTGAGATTGTCTATTGGAAAATGTAACATAAAATTGTGATTGGTCTTAGGACATATCCTTTATGGTAGCAACTTTTGTCATCACAGAGCTCTCACTTTGCCATGTCTCAGCAACTTAGGTTTTTCTACTGATCCCTCTGAATAGACAGGTAGAAAATACATTCAAATACAAGTGCACAAAATTAGAAGGTTTAGAAAACAATCCACTGGAGAGGCATTGGCCTGTGTATTTTCTTTACCCTTTTTCTCTACTTCTGTTTTTTTCTTTACTTTCCTGCAAAAGTAATGAAATGTGTTCACTAGGCTTTTTGTATGCAGTAAGAATTTTAATTTACTCTGGAGGAAGAGCTAGTTCATAACTCAATAAAACTGACTGGCCTCATAAGTTTAGTTCTGCTCATTGTGATAAAATCGGGACACGAAGCCATTTATTACGTTTTGTCTGCCCTCTCAGCCCTGTAAGCTGACTCAGAGCTAAACAATTAAAGTGGCAAATTGATTTGTTTGCAATGCAGATCTGAGTTAGATTGAAAATAATGCCAAAGGGATAACCATTTACATGTTTCATAGCGTAGCTTAGCCTGAAATGAAATAGATTTAGTTGATCTGTGCTTAGGGATGCTGTATATTTACTGATTCACAACTGCTTTGCAGTTCTCAGTGGCTGTAAAGAATCTGATGCTGCTGCCTTCAAACTGCTCAGATACATGATGTAAGAAGAGAGGCTTGCATCACATTTGTTTTTATCATGACGTGCAATATGAAAGAGGCTTTTCCACACATAGCTCTGGAGGAAAAAATAAAGAGCCTATGTCTGGAAATATTCAATGTATTTATACCTAAATTGGGAACTTCATTTATGTGGAGACAAATGTGATGAAAATAGGGACAGAAGCATTTAAGATGGAGATAGTGCCTAGTAAATATATTATTATAAAAAATTAAAGGAAGAAATTGATTTTCCTTTGCATAGTCTTCATGCAGGTTTGGTACAGAAATTTTATGAAAGCAAAATTTTAGACAGTCATTCATTAATCCATTTTCTCCTCTCTGAGTCTGAGCTTCACGATGTCAGAGAAATGGTCTGCAATTGTGTCAGAGGAGACTCAGGTGGGATAAATAAAAATCTCCTTTTAGAAAGACTGATGTGGGCAGCCTGTTCCAATGCCTCAAGGTGGTGGAATCAATGTCCCTAGAAGTTTTCAAGAAATGTGTAGGTGTGGCATTTAAGGCCATGTTTTAGTGGGAATTGTGGTGGTGGCTCTACAGTTAAAGTTCTACAGTTCTTAGTGGTCTTTTCAAATCATTGGAAGTAGTTGGCTGTGTAACATGAGTGTCACCTTTCTGAAAGGTTACGGTACATGGTTGGAAGCAACGCTTTGTTGTGGGCTTTCCAGAAACAGTGGTTGCAATTCTAGGGACACAGCTTACTCAGCAAGTAAACTTGAAGAAGCAACGCCAAAGATGTAAGTGATCTTTAAAAAGGAATTAAGCATGAGAGGAAAAACTGAACAGATGCAGAAATTTCATAGAATCATGGAATCAGAAGGTTGGAAGGGGCCTACAAGATCATCTAGTCCAACTGTCCACCTATTACCATTATTACCACAAGCTACTAAACCATTTCTCGTAGCTCCTCATCCAGATGCCTCTTGAACACTGCCAAGGACAGCAACTCCACAGCCTTCCTGGGCAAGCCATTCCAGTGCCAGATCACTCTCTGAGAGAATATTTGTATATTTGATACATGAAAATAACTCAAAATTAAGTTATTAGTTTGAAATGCTTGAAGTGTTTGCTCCTGTATCAAAATTGCCATTTGGGTCACTTCTTAAAATAACTTTAAAAACATAATAAATTGTCAGAGGTACAATGAAATATTTAATACATTCCAAAGGAATCTAAAACATTTGAATACTATCACATTTTTGTGAAAGTGAATCAATTTAAAACAGTTGTCTCCTTTCAAATTTGATACATCCTTTTATAGTAATTCTGCATTTCCTATGCTTGTAATGGTACTGGTGTATGCTAGAAATATATTTTTTTGAATCAACTTCAAAGTAAAGTGTCAAGAGTGTAGATCAAAACCATCACAAAACCACATACATACATAGTTATAGGTATATCTATATGTATTCTAATCAAGAGTTCAGAGGATGATTAGAAACAGTATCGTCCTTATTTCTTTACTGAGAAAGCAAACGTTTTAAGTCAGAGTTCATGTTACAACAACCCCACCCCTCCCCCATCCCCCCAGTAAATAAATAAATACATAAAGTATCACAGAATCATAGAATCATAGGGGTTGGAAGGGACCTCTAGAGATCATCGAGTCCAACCCCCCTGCCAAAGCAGATTCCCTACACCAGGTCGCACAGGTAGGCATCCAGGCGGGTCTTGAATATCTCCAGAGAAGGAGATTCCACAACTCCCCTGTGCAGCCTGTGCCAGTGCTCCGTCNGCATGGATGTGGTGGCATCAAGGGACATGACATGGTTAACATGGTTTCATGTGCAGTGAAATGTGAGGTGAAAAGATCATCAAGTAGCCACTATAGTGTGATGATTACTTCAGGACCTGAGTTTCATTGACTACAATTTCATTTTCAGGTTTGGGTGTATGGGAACTGTTGAATCACAGCCTGAACCACTGATTGGTCACCTGAGGCGAGCACCGAGTCAGCCATGGGGACACAGGTGGAGGTGATAATACCTGTGTGATTGGAAGGGGTGGAGCCTGGCTCCACCTCTCC